>BMAW01042091.1:168244-438839 GCA_019974015.1 Nephila pilipes | reverse complement strand
AAAAAAACGGTAAAATGAAATATAGTAATTAAAAAAAACCCTTCTGCTATTTAATTTTTTTAAGCATCAGAAAAAAAAACATTTTCTTAAGGATGAATGGCATTCATTTGTTGTTTTCTGATTTGATAAAGGATTTTACGAAATAAAGTCTTATAAATAATTAAATATGCCTAAACCATTGCAAAAAAATGAGCGTGCCTTACACAAATATCATTAAATAGATAATTAAGAAGTTGAAAAAAGTATTCGATGATTGAATTATCATATGCAATGTATAATATAGGGAAAAAAACATATGCTTATGTATTCAAACAAAAGCCTTTAGAAATTTTTCAAACTTAGATAATGTAATGAAGTCAAAAATTAAGATTATTGGGCGAGTAGAACACCAAAAATTGTACTTGTCCCCCTAACGTTTCCTGATTTCTTAAAATAAGTTTTGTCTTGAAAAATTACTTAACTATTGAAAGGACTTGTATGAAATGTTAGATTCAGAAATTTTGGAATCATCATCAATCATCATTTTACTGCTCGCGGAATTCTGAACTACAACACTGTAGTTAATATGTTACAAAAATGTTAAGTGTTTGAAATCATACATAATTTCAAAATTTTTTCATATATGAAAAAAATTGTTAAAAATGTATTTATTTATTTCTCTTTTACAAAAGTTTCTTCTAAATATAATATGAGTAACACCTAAAAAATTTTTCATTTATACATGTCTAGTTAGTTTATTTTTGTATCCAGTAATCGAGTACATCTTAACAAACATACATCAAAGAGAGAGAGAGAGAACTGTATAATTTTAATAAAAAATTACACTTAATAAAGTTTCAATAATTTTCCAAGTTAAAATTATTTCTTAAAATTAACTCCTTTAATATAAGATATCATTGTATATCATACTTATTTCAATCGAACTTTCGGCAGAAATAGCATTTGGCCCAGTAAATGTATATTTCTTTTTCGCAAGTATAAAAAAGAAGAAGAAAAATAAAAAGAAAACCAATTACCACCTATTTATTTAACCCAGTTCATAATTAGAACACTTAAGTACTACTTTGTTAAATATGTTAAAATCTATTAGATTTTCATATTTTATGTTTAGGTAGAAAAGGATATTTCATTAACTCTTTTATGACAGATTACATTGTAGTTTAAGTATATGAATAATTAAGAAATTTAGGAATAAATAAACAAAAAAGTAAAATAAATGCAATCAGTAAAATTTCTCTCTTATTAGGAGATGATTTGACAAGCACAAACATTTAAAACATATTACGAGGATGCTTTAAGAAGTACCCATAATAGCAATGAAAAATGACAAACTGGGAATGGGAAATTGGATAGAGAAGACTCACAGAATACGATTGAAACTCACATCGATCTTTTTTCTTTTTTTTTTAAAGAAATTCAGCGTGATGCCCTTCGTGTCTCAAATAATCATCACCATAAGAATTTCGGAAGATGAAGCTGACTTCAGCTACTTTGCATGAGTTTCCGCTGTGGTAACCTAGCGATCAATGTCGCGTGTCCACGGCTGAAATTGGTTCTGTCTATGCGTGGGCTCAAATCCTGTTGGCACTAAAAACCCACTGTATAGTGGAGAAGATAGACGTTGTGTCTGTCGATTCCAAATATTCCCCTTGGAGTGGAGAGGGATATACAGAGTCAAGGGTCGGGTTGTTTTTAAGTGCAATGTTCATAAATAATAAACTCACTAATGAATAATTGCAGTAGATTCAACGGAAGAAGCCTATTGTTTGATTTTTGTTTCCTTTGTAGTGTATAATACAATTCTCATAGATAGTGGGAACTGAACGTAAGATTATGAGGGCAACATGACGCGGCATCAATTAAATTTTGATTTGGAAGAAAGTAGCTGCCAATTCAAAACCAAACTATCAATCAGAATAACATTTGCTTTGACGCTATTTAACAGATGTTAGTTCAAAATGTTAGCAAAGATATCTTTTATCAAAAACCGGTCCTATTTTGAATCACTCATGCATGCTTTATCATTGGAGTAATTACATATTAATTTCTAATTAATCGTATTAATAAATTCTACATCATGCCTCAATGGGCAAATATTTTTTTTTATCTATTATCTGTTTACAAATCTTTAAAAACACAAGAACGCTCTTAGTAATCTAAGAGAGATATTTAGAAAACACGATTTCGGAAACTGGAGTTTTAAAATCCTTGACGTAAGAAATAACAAAAAAGGGAGAAGTAGTATCAAGAAAACCATTTAATCAAGTAAAAAGTTTTTTGGAAGTCTCTCTCAACCGCAGTCATAAGTCGAAAAGCCTGGGGTAATCTGAAATAATACTTTATCAACATTTAATGGCTACCAGAAAAGAACAAAAAGCCGATAAGGAAAAAGATAAATAAATAAGGGTTATGATATATATATATATATATATATATACTGGATGGATTATTTTTTCCTTCAATCTTTTCGCCACATATTACTGTCATTTTTTGATGTTTTTTCTCCACAGATTATTTGAGAAAAGAAACACCTCCGATTAAAATTGAATAGCATAATCTACCGAAAATTAAGACAAGTCTTTTCAAAAAGGCTCAGTTCATGTAATACAATATTTGCCAGATATGTATCAGCCATGTCATAAGGTCTAATAATCCCAAAGACGCGATTACTACCATTATATCGCATGATAATATAATATAACATTATAGGTCAGAATAGTAAAAAAAATACAATATCAAGAAATTTGAAAATTTTCCAAAAACTCTTATGAAACATATATATTTTTGTTATTGTATTAGGTCTAAGACTGTTAAGCTGGGTTATTCTAGAATTATAGATTTAACTATCCCCATCAACAAAATATATTATTAAATATGGTAATAACATCAAAAAATATAAATTAAAAAATATTTTTTAATCAATTTGAAAATTAGAATCTAAAGAAAAATTAAAGAGTAACTCTCACTAACTATTTGAAAACCGATGGCAAAAATTAAAACCTAAAATATTTGCAGAAAAATCAAGATTTTCGAAATAAAACCCACCACGTGTATAACTTTACAAACCGTTATACAAATAAATGCAAAAAGCATTTAAAAATTACAAAACACAAAAGATTCACATTTAGGAAAATAACTATTCTCATAATTACGCATTTTTGTATTACTGTTTATAATATTGATACATGTGGTGTGTTATATTTGGTATATATTGATTTTTCTCTGAAGATTTTAAGTTTTTGATTTTGATTTCTATTATTTGTTCTTAAAGAAATTTTCTATTAATTAAAAAAAATAATAATGAAAAATTATAAATGTTTTCCATCCTTTTTTTCCTTCAACTACCTTTACGAGCACTTCTAAGACGTTATTTCATTGAAGAACGTCGACTAATGAACAATATGTATCATTATTATTCTATATAGATTGAAGCTATTTAAATCCCACCATTACTGTAAGAATTGAAGAGTAGTGAAAGGAGAGATAGGAGATTGATAGAAGAGAAAATGGACATGAAACTGATGGAATCAACTGTAGCAGTAGATAGACTGTTAGTGGTTTCAGTAGAACTCGTAGTTATAAAAGGAAATGGAAGTTGAAGTAGTGATAGAGGTATTGTACTATAAGCGAGATCGAAGTCGGATTCAATCCTGAATTCTGACCTACTTTTAAAACTATTGCTGATAAGTTTTTTTTTTCTGATTATTTTTATGGTATACTCGTGAGCGTTTGATCCACTATTTAGCATAAATGCTGATTACTGGATCTTTATAAATATCTTTTGATTTCTGTAACATTTGTTTCTTGCGTGACATTGAACTAAATAAATGTGAATCAAATACAAAAGAAGCGAACCCCAGATATCCCAAAGTAAATATTAAATATATTTAAATTATAATAACTGTACGCACATTTCAGCCTTTTTATTAATAAAATGTTTCAATTCACATTTATTTGCAGATAAGAATAAAATCACATAATAAGTGGTTCGAAAGGGAGCTTCTATGTGGCTCTGATGCCTAAGTCGTATACGGTGCATGCGATAACGAGCAACTAATTCAACAGTAAAAATAATATTTTCCTATTTTAAAAGGGAGTGGATGCCGACCTTCTCTCAAAGGCGTTCAATCATACGGTAACTGGCTGTGCTGCTCAAGTTGCATCATTATGTGTATGAGATAAAGTACGATTCCCTCAACAATGAACAAATAAAGACTTTCTACTCTCAAAGGGGGTGGGAGAGGCGGTTCTTCTCCACGAGTCGAAATTAAATCACATAGTACTCACTCGTTTGCCAGCATCGTAAGATGCAACTCCCTTTCAGTGACGAAATTAAAAGCACTTAATAATTGGCCCAGAATGGAATTTCTTTCTAACCGTAATGGAATTTCTTTCCTTTTAACATAGGCGCAACATAAGACAGATCTGAGGATCTGCAAATACCCATTTCAAAATTATTTCAAACACAAACGAGGTTAAAATACCCTTCAGCACATTTTAGTCTGTTCAGCGATAATTGCTAGTAAACAAAGAAATGCTTCATGACTCATTTTTCCAAAACTGAATTAAAACACATAAATAAGAAAACAGACGGATTTTTTTCAAAAGAAAAAAAATACTTTTGACATAGCGGTTTTTATTTTGCCGCTTTTATAAGAAACATGTGATAAGTTTTGAAACGCAATAAATTAATAATTTTACAGAAAGGAAAAACAAACAAGTTTCTGCAATGGTTATAAAGCAAATATTTAAATTAGTAGTTATTAAAAAGAGCTATAAAATAGAACTGGTTTAATTTTTGGAGGCTAAAAATTGATTAAAAATGCATAACTATTGGCTTAATAACGGTATAGTTATGTAACTTAATCATCTATTTTTTTACCATTAAAAATTTGGGACTATGATCTTTGAATTGTTTATAATGGAAATAGGAAACAAAATTGTTTAGTGGGCTCAAATATATCAAATAATATTTACAAATTAAAAAAACGTGTGCGTGTTTTAAATTCTTAAGACTGTAGTAATAGAAATTAAATTAACATAAGTTATAACAAGAAATCCTTTGAAAATAACGTTTCGTTACTAGCAAAATATGCAGGACGTTGATAATTTAGTGAACTTTGTTACATATACATTTTAAGTATAAAAAGTTGATTTAGTGTGAAATATTTTGCTTGTATTTCTGTTATTATATTAAGCTCTTGTTACGTAAAGCTCAGTTATATTATTAATTCGAATATTTTGAAGTAAGAAATTTTAGAAAAAATTATATATATATATTATCTTTGGTTTTGTAAGACAGATAAAATTCAATCAATTCAAATTCAATCAAGAATATATAGAAGTTTTAGCATTTCAGTGATCAATGATATTTTAATAAAATGCTCTTGCGATTGCTCTCGAAAGTTTCAGGCAAATTCAAAGGAAACTGAAGTCACTACTATACGTGTTCAATGATGTATATTCTTAGGCAAAACGATGGTGGACAAAATTGTAAGCATTTTTAACATATTTAAAGTTTGCAATTTTGCACACTTACAGAAAATGAGATGTTTCATGTTTTGCACACATTTATATATTATTTAAAAGTAGATTTAATGTTGAATTGGAAAAAAAAATAGTTTTTGTTCTAAAAAAACAGCTTTTTATTTTTTGATAGTAGTACCTAGTTGTTTTTCAATTAAAAGACTTGAATTAACATTTTAGAGCAGTACAGTAATGTTTTTTATACCTAGTTCTTTCTAATGTTTTGAGAATCACCACGCCGGGAATGAAGCGCAGTTCCAGGACTTCTCTGACCTCTGGAACACTCTAAAATGGAGCGTTAGCCACGACCCACGCATTTAAGGCAGTTAAATCTCATTTTACAAAAAAAAAATTCCTATGAAATTAATTTCTAATGTAATTATTTCAATTTTAAAAGCTATACATATTTTATGAGCTACTACTTAATATGAATTAATATAAAGATAATAATATTAATAGAAATTAATTAAATACACAAAATATCATAATAATAATTACGCACACGAAAACAAATACTATACACATGAAAACAAAGTTACAAAAGTTATACATATGAAATTAAAAAAATGGAAATTAAAAGCAATAATAATTTGCATATAATAATATTCTAATTTAATAATTCTACTGCGTGTGGTATATTTTAAAACATGGATCGACACACAATCCTACGTCGCATATTTTACACTCATAATATGATGTTTTGTTTCGCTTTTCCTTTTTTTTTAGTGCACCCGATGCACCTCCTTCTACGTTTATTACCTTTCCCGTCAAAGTAAATTTTCAAAAAATATCTTCTAGGTAAACAGAATGATTGATTGCCTGGTGTTTTCAGACCAATTTTTAAGTTTCTTATTTTTGCAAATGTTTTTATTATCTGATGAATAACTCTAGATTTGAATTTCAAAGCAGATATTTTTCGTCTTTTACTTTAGAATATATTACGTAGCATTTAAAAGTGCCATACACAACAATCCAAAAAACAACCATTTATACCAGTACACTGTTTTATTTTTAATACTGGATAATGATGAATGATAGAATCGCTTCTGTTAACACCTCCCATATTTTGATTGTACTCAACAACTCAGAAAGTCTTCAAAATATTACTTCTAGTTCTTAGGTGTTTTTTATTTATAGGTACAATAGCATTATCGTGTATGGTTGATAACATCAACACGCTTTTCTTTTTGTCTTTAAAAGCAAATAAATTCACTGAATTTTTTCTTGCAAAGCTACTATTTAATCCTTCTTAATATTAGGAACGACTTTTGGCATTCCTTTCTGTGCCTAATGACAGTCCCACACATGGTTGTATTATTTTCAAGAAGGTAAATAGCTAGGTTTAGTGATAAAAAAATCGTTCCAAGTAACCCTTACCCTTTGGATCTTTACCCTACAGAGTTGACAGTAGCGGTTTTACTACACACTCCCCGTATATACCATTCATACTCACACGACCTCCAGTTTCAAAAATCTCCGTATCTTTTCCAGTATATATATATATATATATATTGTAAAGAATTCCATCACCTTATGAACAAATCCTGGGATAAATGGCAGCACTTAGCCGCCTCTCGATACTGCTGCGATGCGCCGTGAAAGGTTTTGACTGGTAGGAACGAGTTTCCGAACATTGGCGCCAATCCGATCCGTTGGGACCGAAAAGGAACGTTAAGAGTGGCAGATAGGGAGTAGAACTGTGAAGTTTTCCTCGAAGCTCATGTGTTGAGCGTGTGTGTGTTACAGTAGTGTGAAATGTGTAATTTAACTATTCTAAATGTTATACATGTTCTGTAATATCCGTCTTCTTGTGCTATTCTGTGACGTCGTGTGGTAATAAATTTAATTTTAAAGAATAAAGCTTATTTATTTCGAGTTGAACCCGTCATAATATATAGCAGTTCCTTATATATTCGGTGAGGGATTCGCATAATTTATATATTTTAATTCTGAAATCGATGTTTTTGAGGCTATATATTGGCGAAACCCTAAACGTCCTTTCCATCCAAAAAGACTTTCATCGAGACATATACATATACACATCACATATATATTTCTTTAAGGAGTAAATACAGACTTTAATTTTTCTATAAAAATTTTTAATAGGGGCTTAATTTTCTTTTGCTTCAGGATTGAAACCGAAGTGCAGGAATTGTAAAATTTCTAAACATTTGTTCCTTGACATAGCTATCAAAAAAAAAAAAAAAAGAAAGAAAGAAAGAAAGAAAAGAAACAGCGTTGCATACGATGACACTTGTGGAAAAATACGTTTTCAAATTCAGTTTTTAAATTATACTCATTAGAATTGCTAATGCAGAAAAATTACCAATTCATCATTTAACATATTCTGAAAGGGCTTGACTGGACTGCTGTTTGAGAATTTAGCTTCATTTTGTTTCTTTTGAGATATTTTCCGCACAAAGTCCTTTGTTTCATTCACAATAACTTCTATTACTTTGTTATGAGAAAAAATAAAAGAAATCCAGTTCATTCCGTTTGCACACCGTTTAAATTTAGTGTCTAATTCTCACTGAAAAGTCCAACTTCGGAAGTGATTTTATTTAAAAATAACCAATTAATTGCAGGTTCAGGGCGAGCATGAAATGGAAACTCTTCTTCATAATTATGTTCTTCTATATCTAAGGAAAATGAAATTTCTGTTTTACTGTAATTATTAATATCACTAACTCTATCTTCACTAATCTGAGAATCTCTCTCTTTCATTCACAATTTTACGTATTTCACTCTGAGATAAGTATCTACCTCTCTTAAACATGGTTAAAGAAATGAAACTTAACATGTCCTGAAATTTCTACAAAACACACCCATAAATATTTCACCCTCATCCCTGCAAATAGTCAGCTGGATGCACTTCCCCATATTCTCCTAAAGATAAGAGCAAAGGAATAAACAAGAACCCCGGTGTCCCTTTAACTTCCAAGTCCACTTTTTAAGAACCATGATTCTCAGTTTGTTTACACCAATAAAATCTATCAAATACAAAAAAATATAGAAGTGCAGGACAGGAACTAATACTCTTATGTGAAGGTCAAATGTTGTGAGATTCGACTGATGTGATAACCGTTGCAATTTGGCGCCATCTAGTATCATTTAAGAATTCAAATAAATCATTCCGTAATCCAATTACACACACGCGATGCTGGGCCCACCATATTAATGAGAGCTCATCGCGTGGTAGAGAAGCTGGGCTGGGAAGGGTGGAATCGTCGAGTCGCGTGGACGAGACGTTGATTGCGAACAGATGTTCATTATTTTCTTTTCCCTCTTTTCACTATTCAGAAATTATTATATATATTAATAAATATTGCACATTTTGTTTTGTTCTTCCAACCGTATTTCTTTACACAACAGTCTAAATGAAATATAAAATTATATTTTAAAAAAATAATTAGATTCTTCATTAAAATCATGATTTATTGGTTCTTGGAACAATGACTTTCGTGATTAACTAAATAAATTTTCCATTCCGATAACTATCCGAGAGCATTTAAACTTTTATCATTTTTATAATTTTTATCATGTATTTTTTTTAAGTATTAAAGGCCTTTGAATTCAAGTTGTTTCGTTTCAGTTCAACACTAGATTTATTTTTAAAATGATAAACAATTGTTTAATTTATTAAACAATTTTTTTAAATAAGCAATAAAATTTGAAAAAAAAAAAAAAAAAAAAAAAGAACTCTAGAAATTTTCGCAATTTTGGTCACCACAGTAGCCATACACGATATACAATGAGTCACCATTTTAAGAAGAATATTGAAAGAATGATTCCTTAAGCTGAATGAGAAATTGCTTTGACATTTCTCAAAAGTAAATAAAGAAATGATTCAATAATTACATTTATTAAAATGTATTGATATATATAGTCTCCCGTTATGACTGCATTAGTGCTTTCAGAAACCAATTAACGAAAATAGGAAAAAGGTAAGACAATCTCTTCCAATTTTAAAAGCTTGCAGATTTTAGTCATACGTGATGCATTTCTGTCTATCAGCACTTTGAAAAAAATGGTGATAGAACAATTTTAGCGAACTGGATGAGAAATTGCCTAGAGACGATCCTCAAGAGTAAATAATAATGAAATCAATTGAGTTAAAGTATCAATATACAAATTTTCCTTTCGTGACTCCATTACTGCTTTCCAAAACTAATTAATGAAAATAGGGCTGTTTCATATTTGCGAGCATGTAAAGTGCTATTTTAAAATAAAATTGAGCATATTTTGAAATACATCTATAGAGAAATTCCAAGAAGAGATAATAGATTTATTAAGTTATGGATAATTTGATTTCTTTCTCGGAAATTATAGATTATTAATTTTGTCTTACTAAAGCGCGTTTAGTTCTACGCAGCCTTTGGAAATAGAAAAATTAAAATACTAGCTGGAGCATGAAGTTAGTATATTTCAGGATATTTAAAAAACAAATAAAGAAAAGTAAGAATATCTTCAAACCTTTTTTGAAAAGATTTATTATTTGGAAACCTTGGATTAATGATATATATTGAATACGTTATACAGAGCAGTAATAACCCTCTCCCCAATAAGGAATATAATTTCTATAAAATTAATTACATCTTACATAAATGAAAAATGAACAAGCTATGTTGCACACGTTTATTAAAAGATAACATTGAATAAGCGATTAAAGAGCGAAATAATGTGATACAATTTACAAGAGTAGATCAAATAAAGGTGACACATTTTTAAAATACTTTTTTTCTCAAATATTATTTACTAAAATTGAGTTACTTTTTTTATATACAGTAGTACCGCCCAATAAGGGGTACCGTTGCACACGCATTTTATCCCTTCATTAAAGGTAAATATGCATACTATATTCAAAGGGATCAGAATCAATAGAATTTTCCCTTAAGGTAACATAAACTTCCGAAGAGTTGTTTTTGGAGATTACATAAATTTTGCGTACAAATGTATATTTTATGATCTTATGGGGCTTCAAAATTAGAAAAATGTCAAAAGAAAGTTTTCTTAGTGCATATTTTTAATGTTAAAAGGATATTTATTACAAAAATAAGCAAAATTACGCTAACTCCAGAGAATAATATAAATATATCGACATTTTTTAAATGCAATAATACAAAATATTGTCTTATATAACGAAAAGGCTATTATTTTGATAATGTAGCTCTTATGTAGGAAGTTATGCTAGTTGAGTTCTAAAATAAACCCATTTGATA
The DNA here is from genome assembly GCA_019974015.1 of Nephila pilipes. Classification (NCBI taxonomy): domain Eukaryota; kingdom Metazoa; phylum Arthropoda; class Arachnida; order Araneae; family Nephilidae; genus Nephila; species Nephila pilipes. The sequence continues at coordinate 428,094 of BMAW01042091.1, read as the reverse complement.
ATTTGTCGACAAATCATAGAGCTAGGTTGGAAATTTCGGTTATATCCACCATAATTATCACTTTCTAATTATATTTTGTTTATCTCTCTGCAAACTTTTTTGATAGTAAAAAAAAAGTACAAAATTGAAGCATACGCCAACCTAGCAATACTTGAGTTCATCGTCTCTAAAGACAAGGCATTTTTCGAAAATGGCGTTTACAAATTACCATCATTCTGTCAAGAGTTCAAAAGTAACGATGGAGAATATATTGTACAATAAATATTATTAAATATGAAAAAATATATTATTTTCTTTCACTTCACAAACGGACAGAGCTTTCCAGTAGGTCTTATGTATATATATATATTATGTTCATTGATGAATAACATATGAAATATTGTATTTTGCATTAATGAAAAAATTTTCTTTTTAAAGCCTTTCCGCTCAGAGAAGTTCGTAATCAAAACATATTAAACTAGCTGTAGTTCAGATCTTAAATAAAATAGAAACAAAATAAATTCAAACGCAGAATTTTAAATAAAAATGATTGATGATAGATCAAAAACTTTAAAAATCGATATCTCGACCAAACATTGTGTTTTAAAGGTGTACTGTCACCTTAAATAGAGGTGTTCCTTATTTAGAAGTGTCTCGCGCACAAAGAGATACTATTATATTTTCCTTTTTCTTCATATTTTCCCATTGTATTGGGAGAAATTTTATTCCTGTAAGGAAAAAAAAAAGAAGTCGGAAGTGTTTGGAGTCAACTGGGCACGAATTCTACAGTTTCATTCAATGAAATATTTTCTCCTCTTAACGCTTTTGTGAAGGATTCAAAAATAATGGACTATAAGTGTGAAATCCAGACTGTAGATAGGATGTCCGAGGACAGTTCAGTGAAGTGTTTTGAACTGTTCCTGTTTTACTCCATTTGCTTTATAATCCTACAATTTTCTGGACCTCCATAACACTTTAGATTATTAATGTATTGTCTAATGAACCAATATGCTACTCACTTTTCTAATAATTCACAGTCATATATTTCATTAACTATGCATCGGTCATGAAGAAAGTAGATACACTTAATACCCAATGAACAGTAGTGGGACATTTCCTGATAAAAACGTACTTTTTGATTTTTTGAATGTCATTCCATACCACTTCTTTCCAGTAAATTAGTATTTGAAGAATAAAATGATGCGCTAAATGATTATTTGAATTTTAAATAACTTATCATGGGTGTCATGGAGAAAAATATTAGAACTATCTGTAACTATTTAAGTGTCTCGTTCATATTTTATTCATCTTTGTAATTTTATTTGATGCAGAAAAAATAAGTTAATTTGCTTTGTAGTTGTTTGGAACATTTTACTTTTTAGCTTCGTGTTGTTTATTTCTTCGGAAAAAAATTGCATCATTTATGGGAAGTAAAGTATTTTGTTATATTGTCATACATTGTCTTTAGGTGAAGCCAAACATTCATTTCCTTTCCATTCTCTGATGATATTCTAGTCATTCTCCTATACTAATATGGATGTCGTTTTTTTTTAAAAAAAAAATTCTTTTGTGATTTAAGAAAAGTCAATATTTTTAATCGTTAAAATGTGAATTAAATCATGTTTCAAAAGCTTTTAAACAAAGATTATTGCATTTTATTACTTTTATAGAATTACTTCGTGAAATTTTATTGGATTCGTGCAATGTTGCACTTTATATAAATGATGTAGCAGAAATGGAATTCCACACATTCTAACTTCAGACATTTTTTTATCAACAGGATTAGGAAAATTTGAAAAAAGGAGCATAAAAATAATTAAAACCTACTGAAGCCATACTGGTTGCTCAAAACAACTAAATTTTAAACATTAGAGTTTGCCAATAAAAGCCTGTTGCCGAAACTGAATTTTCGTTATAAACAGCCATTTTGAAACTCAAGTGCATCCACATATACACTATTTGGCTTTCTTATAACTATAGTTTAGTATATAAGTGTGAAAGGAGTAAGTAAAAATACTAATGGCAAAATTTCCAATTGAAAGCAAAAAATATTTGATTGAACTTATTTCAGAGTGCTTTGAGAGAATCGTTAAGAACATCCAACCACAATTGAAAATTATGAACTCTACACTTTTCTTTTAAGGCGTAGAGGTAAAAATAATCAATTCCAATTAATTTTTATGAGATATTTCTTATTCATTTCCTTTCCATCCTTCTCAGATAGATGCATTATTTTAAGAAACCTTAGTACGTTCTCTCTACTTCGTTGAGATGATATAAAACATAATAAAGAGGTTATTGCGCAAACAATTACATTCATTAAAGGAGCCTTTAAGACTTTCATACTCTATGAAATAAATTGAAAGTGATTCAAGATTGCAAAATAATTGCCCTCTTGGATTTTGTCTGAGTCTTTACTGAGGTTTCATCTTTAATAAGGTTGTGTAAATGCTGATTCAAGAATTTAGCTGGATGCCTATTATGCAGGCCTCGAGAGTTTTATTTATAATTGTCTCTGCTTTTGTTCTCCAAAGATAAGTGAATTGCAATAAACATGAACATTTTCAGGATGTTGTTCTAGTTGAAAGCTAAATTATGAATTGCTTAACCGCTATGGATTGATGGAAATATCATTAATTATCTTTATTTCATCGTTTCATTCTTTAGTTGAGAGATCTGGATAGTGGACATTAATGTTCAAGGTTGCGTTTTATGATATAGTCTAACAGATCAAGTGTTAGGGCTAAATCATTATAATACCTGCATAAAAAAATACTTGCGAACTTGGGTTAAAGAAATGAAAGTTAATAAAAAAGATGTTTGTTTGTATCCTTCAGTGATTTATTTATTGGAACTTACCCGATAATGTTTTTTTTAACGTGATGTAAATTATGTAACATTCCTTTAAATTGCTTTTCCTTTTGAAACGTACTATGTTGGCCACGTGCCTTCCTTTTCCTTCGAAATCTGGTCTCAATTGTATAACCATCCTTTTTAGACATATGGAATGATTTAAGGAGTTTTCTTGTTTTTTTCTACGACCTTCTTTTTACAGAATATAAGTATTAATTGTACAATTCTTCAATTTTCAAAGTGCCATTTGGAGACTATTAACAACAATCATTGGCATTTTATAGCTGTGGCTGTAAAATTACGTACCTAACTATTGTCCATTGTAAAAACAAATCTTCTGTATTTTTCCTACATATGTAACATATGAGATCTAGCACACATATCTCTGTAGAGGAATTTTCCTGTATTCTAAAAGCATTAATATATATATTTGCGTTGTACAGCCTTGCAAACGTTATGGGTTAATGTATCCTGCTCACAAAAGAGCTCTCGTACCTGAGAAAATGATATACAGAATTTCTTATGTACTATTTTCATGAATTATTATCGTCAGTAGCAAGTACTTTCAAATAAAAATAGGTTATTTACTCACAAAAATAGTGGCAAGCAATTTATCAGTGGAACATAAAGCAACCGTGTTATACCACATTTTCGTTACTATCAAATGAATGTTCTAAGGAATAAAAAAGTTATGGAGTAGATTGTTCAGAGGGGACAGTTAGCAATTTTGAATAAAATAAAGCTGAAGTAGTTATATTTAAAAGATGTACAACAATAGAACTAAAAGTAATTTCTATAAAGGAATCAATCTTAGAATTTGGAATAAGAACCGTTTAATAAAGTCAGTAACATAAATTATTTTTCATAAATATCACATCAATATTACTTAATTCTTAATATTATTGGGCTAGAAAGCATTAACAACCACAGCCATCACAAATGATTTTTATTGAATCATTCTTTATACATAAATATTGCTTAACCAACATCTAGTTAGGAAATAATTACCCACACGCAACGAGTCTAGAATGAAAGTAATACCTATAGGGTCATAATATTTTACATTTCTAATCCGATTTTCAAAATTCTTGAGATATTTCAGAGATAAAACGTATTCTAAGCAATACAGTCAATTATTTTCCCCAGATGTCATTAGTGTTCTCAGAACTGAGGAAGAATTTGATGCACATGAAGGTGAGATTGAAGCAACGAGGCGTCATTGCAACCAATCTTTCACTTTGCGATTTTCAGTTCTTCTTAATCTTATCATTTAATCCTAATATTAATAGATATCACTTTCATTCTGAACAGGATGGGAAATGTGCCATTAAGCCTATTATCGACATCCGCCACTGGAATTTTTCCTTCAGTGACATGTTAGATTAGTCAAGAGTTGGAGCAAGCGCATGGAAAGACATCGAAACAGTCAAATTTACAGTATTTATTCTACAGAGGTTAATGTAAGTTTTAGGTACTTCAAGAGAATTGTGAATTAAGTGACACATTAAAAAGTTATGGCTAGATAGTCATTAATTTTTAAACAAACTTTGTACTTTCATTATATTTTTTGTTAACTTTTTTTTTCTCCTCATTCTTCGTACATCGTCTATAGAAACATGTCTTGTTAGTCACTGCAAAGTTCAAGTCAAATAGATTACTTGTAATTTATTTATCAGTGAGATCTATAATCATTCTAGAAATTATAATCACATTTTCTAGTTTAAATGTAATCTATATATAAAATATTTTCCGAAAGAAATGTTGTATCTTTCCAGCATTGTATAAGTTTCGACTATATTTCTTAGAATTTACCTCATTTCTAGTTTAACTTCTGAGTAATTTAAACATCATTTGTTTTATTCACTCAGAATACCTGAATATAAAAGAGTTAATGATCAACATAAAATTTAACTTTTTGATTTGAAGAATAAAAGTTATAAAAATTTAGATGTGTACCAAAAATATCATTAAAATTATATCACATTTTTCGTAATAATGTCACTTTTTAAAAGTGAGTAATTTCATAAAAACTGTCAAAAATATTTGACATTTCCAATGCTTTAAAAGGAACACTATGTAATTTCTTTCTAGGATTAATAAATTTTATTTGCACTCAAGGGACTTAAATATTTAGTTTACCTGGTCCTCTTTAGAAAACTTCAATAAATTTCTTTATCACGTTTCAAAGTTTTACATACCTTTTCACTTATTTAATTGAAATTAGGTGTCCTTACATTTTACAATATCCCAAATTATATTTCATAAAATATGTTCCGTTATTATTTTTTGCTTTAGAATAAGCAAATTTAATTAGACATTGTCTTTGGCTGGTTTTGAATTTCCTATATGTCTTCCAAAGATAATATTTTTGTTTTGTTTCAGTTCTTATCAAGAAGCAAAATTTTGAATGCGAAACTTTCCTATCTTAACAAACACGATATTCGCCAAGACAAGTACTATAATCAAAATTAAAACTATCTTCAACTTCCTCCGATAATACCAAAAGTAGTTTTATTCAAAAATGTATGTTTTATTCATTTCAAACTTATTGTTTTATTCATTTTAAACTTATTGTTTTATTCATTTTAAACTTATTGTTTTATTCATTTTAAACTAAAGTTCGTTGAGTAACGAATTTTAGTGCGTGATTAATATTTTCCTGATTTCCTGTAAGCTAATGTGTGTAACTGAGAGATATATCACTGAACTAGCTTCAATGAGCAATATTAAAATAAGCTAAAATATACAGATATTCTTTTATATTTCAATTGTCTTAAGTTGTAATCAAATTAAGGCTCTTGTTTACCCGTCATTTTGATTTCGAGGACGTGATGTTAATCCTACGGAATTTCGACTACCATTTTCACATCTTTACTATTTGATCTATTTGAATTCAAAAAAGTGCATCTGAAAAAGCAAAATATGGTGAAGGCTTATGTGGAATTACTTTTTTACTCTGATTCTTCAAAATATTTTTAAATCACAGAAGACTCGCAAACGAATCATTAAAATAAGGGTAAAAATATTTTTAAAAATCAGAGGGAATAAAATTCCACACAAGCATTCATTATTTTTTGCTCTTTCGGATGAACTTTATTGCATTCAAATAGATCAAAAAGTATAGTAAAGATGTGAGAATTAAAGTCGAAATTCCATAGGATTAACATTACGTCCACGGAATCAAAATGGTGGGTAGATGGGAGCCTTAAATACCTCTAGACCTACAAATTATGAATTGCAATTTTTTTAGCTAAAACATTCACTCTACACTACTGTTATAAATTCAAATATTATCACATTTCTCATCACTAAAAGAGCCAAACTATTACCAATCTCTACCAAAAAAAAGTTTTTCGGGCAATATTTGGTAACATAAATCCAATTTGAGCCAAAAATATTCACTTTCGAGTTTTTAAATTTTTCTAAATGTATTCGATGCAGTTTACATTTTGCGGTACTTTCCTCGTTCGCCGGTGCAAATATCTGAAAGCCAATTTATTGGTCATAACATATAGTATACACATATTCCGTTTGGCATCAGTGGTATCCTTTTTGGCGACTTTATCGCTTGCTCCGGTAAAATGGAAAAGTACTGCAAGTTTAATTAGTTTTTAAATTTATCTGTATGTATTCGACGAACATTTACATTTTGCTTCATACAGATCCTCTTTTCTACACACGGTATGAAAAATATAGCATTTATTATCGGTTTATTCAGACACATTATACAATTTGTTATACGAAAGAAGCTTGAAAATTATTATCTTTATATTACGAAAATAATTATTTTGAACCAGTTCTTCTTTAAGAAGTCTTTAAAATGAATTTGCATATTTTTGATGATTAAGGTCTATTCATTCATTATCTCTCTTCTGATAAATATTAAATATAAATCTACATTAAGACAAAATCTCAGGGGGGATGCATCCAAATTTATGTAGAAAAAAGAAAAAATACTAAAATTTATGGTGAATAAAATCCAAGAATTTAAAATAAATTAATTAAAACCAAATATTCCAATTTCATGTTGTCTGATTAAAATTATTACAAAAATTACGCAAATTAATTTTGTTAATAAACATAAGTAATGGGCACACATCTAAGGATTATACGTTAATGTTAAAACTGTAATTGCTTCATATATTGCACTAAAATGTCTAAAGAATATGTAAATATGTTTCAAATATAGGTAAACGGCAACTTAATAGTATTTAGGAGTTTGTACTCTCTAAATGAATCATGAACATGTTGATTTCATGAACAATAGCAGATTTTTTTTTACATGCGTTGGCGATTATTAATGAGTGTATACATCTTAATAAGTAAACTCTTTAATTGTAAGAAATTATTTATATTTAGTAAAATCTTAATTAAGTGTTAAATGATTTGATCATACATTTTCTGTTATGTATTCAAAACAAAAATAAATTTATGCAATTAAATTGGGACAGTCGTGTATCAACAGGAATTAAGAGACAGTAATATTTCATACTTACAATGCAAAGTCAAGAAACAAAATGGTGGAATTCTGAGTGAAATTTATATTCAAACGTAATGACGTCAGTCTCAGATAATATTCCATTTAAGATGAATTGCGGAGCTATAAACAGATTGGACAATTTCAAAGAAGTAAGTAAATTTAACGTACCTTCGCTATAAACAAAATTGCTTTGGAATGGGAGAAGAATTGTCATCAATCAGTGTCCGAAAAATTTTGGAGTTTATAAAGCCAAATGTTGTTTTATTAATATGTTCTTTAGACATTTAATTGACTTGAAAATTCACTTCCAAATTAAAATCGCCATTTTGGTGTATTTGTAATTTATTTAAGCAAAATTGCACCTAATACTATTTATTTCACCAACAGGTTGCATTACGCTATAATATCAATATAGAGTATATCTTGAATAACTAATAAAACTCTTTGAAATTTATGGTTGTCTTGAAATTTTTTTAATTCCTATTTCTTTGTTAGTCTCTGCTAAGATCATGTCATATATATTTTTGTTGTCTATTTATGAGGTGAAATTCGATCATTCTAAAAAAATATCATTATATTTTTAGTTTTAAATAAAATCCATTTATAGAATATCTTTCGGAAAGACTGTTGCATCTTTGCAGCACTGCAGATGTTTCGACTACTTTTTGAGTTTACTTCCTTTTTAGTTTACGTTTTGAGTAATACTAATATCATATATTTTATTCATTCAAAATATCTGAATATAAAAACAAATAATAATTATTACGATAAACTTAAGCTTTCTGATTTTAAGAATGAAAGTTACAACAATTTAAATGCATACCGAAAAGAGCATTAAGGTGGCCCCAATTTTTTTGTAATAAATCACCTTTTTACACACGAATACTTTCTTTGAAACTACTAAAACATTTTGAGTGGTTGAATGCCCCCGTTAAATTCTCCAGTAAAACTCTTTATCATGCATCAAAGTTCGCAATACACTTGAACTCATTGAACTGAATTTAGACATCCTTAAAAAATAACAATATCAGTAAATTTCAATTCATAAAATCCGTTCTCACATTCTTCTTTTAACCTTTCGGGTAAATAGGTTGACAAGATGTCGTTGGAGCATCTGAGCCAAAAGCTCTTAATCTCCATATCATGAAAAAAAATTTGTGAGCTTTGTTTTGGCTTTTCCAACCCAGAATTGCGTTTTTTTTTAAACCGTTAAAATTACGTGATGATAGAAAAAAAAATCATTAATAAATTGAGAAAAATTTTAAAGTTAAAAATATTACATGGAATTTTAAAGTAATCATGAATTAACTTTCGGGTAAAGAATTCGTAGGTATCAATGAAAGTTTGTATACCGTAAACCCAAGTGAAATAAATGATTTATTTCTTATATAGTTCCCCAGGTACATTTATTTTTCAAAAGTCATGGTATTGTTTTTTTTTTCATTTTATCTTAAGAATTTTTGCATGTACCTGAATACCTTTTCCCCAGTTGAGTTGATTATTTCATTTTCCGGTATTATTCTAAGCAAATATCTTACGGATCTTCATGCATGTACTGAAGTTATTAATATAGTTCATTCTTTTCGGAAATCAAACAGTGTTTATATTGATATTTATAGTAAAAACCAATGAAGTGATTTTTCTCTTTTTTTTAAAAGCTTGCCGATTCTAATGCTGAAGAAATAAAGCCTAAATGTGTTTTTCACATGATCTAATGATAACTATTTATTACAAATATGGCCCACCTTTATTTCGAATGTTTAAATTCTGTATCTTATTCCTGAGATTTGTACTAATTTATTCACCTTCATAGCAAAAAAGGTATTTAGTTGGGAAATGTAATTATTTAAGAAAGAAATAAAAATAAAAATATGTTAAGAATTTTTTTCGGAAATGACATTAGCTCTACTTAAGAGATCAGATTATCTTCAGTTGGCTTTGATTTTACTACAAGTGATTTCCAATTATAATTTCCTTGCCTTCCCTTAGTTCTCTTAAAAGGACAATAATTCGAAAGTGAAACTTTCATATATTACAGAACACGATATTAAACCATAACTAATATGTTCAAAAAAATTAAAACCATATTGAACTACCTTCAACAATACCCATTAAACTTTTATTCAAATATGTACGTTTTACTCATTTTTAATCTATTATTTTGTGACTAAAGAACTTTAATGTGTGCACCAATATAATACGGAAATTTTTATAAGCTAATGTGTGCACCTGAATCATATAACATATAAATTTGTAAAGTATAAAAATAAGATCAAATATACAGAAATTCTTGGTACTTTTCCATTTCGCCGGCGTAAACGATAAGGTTGTCAAAAATGATACACCGACGCCAAGCGGAATATGTATTTTTTTATAGGTACACTGTGTGTTGTCCCCTATTAAATTTTCTTGGTGAGAGTTGCGCCGGTGAAATGAAAAAGTACTAAATTATTTTATACTTGAATAGTTCCCAATATCTAATCAAATTAAAGGACTGTGGATTTACAAATTATGAATTACAATTTTTTCGCTACAACATTCACAATACACTACATTAATACATTCACCAATGACATCGCCAAAAATGCAAAACTTATCCCCAATCTCTGTCAAAAGGAATTTTTCTTGCCACATTTGTTGACATTAATCCAACTTCAGCCAAAAGTATTCAACTGCGAGTTTTTTAAATTAAACTAAATATATTCGAAGAATGTTTACATTTTACTTCATAATGACCGTCTTTTTTACACATAGCATAAAAAACTTAGCATTCATTAACGATTTATACAGACGTATGATACAATTTGTTATACGAGATAGGCTTGAAAACTCTTATTTTTATATTATGAAAATATTAATTTTTAACCTGTTTTTCTTATAGGAAAGTTCCTAAATAAAAATTGTATTTTTTTGTTGTTATGGTCTATTCATTCATTAACTCTATTCTGAAAAATATTAATTGCATATCTACCTTAAGATAAAATCTTAGGCGTGGATGAACCCTAATTTATGTGGAAAGAAGGAATGTTACTGAAAATTATAGCGAATATATTGTAGGAATATTACGTAAATTATTCGAATCCAAATATTCTAATTTCATACCCTCTGATTAAAATTATTACAGAAATTACACAAATTAATTTTGTTTATAAACTTGAGAAATGGACGCACATCTTAGGATTATACTTTTAAGTCAAAACTGTATCAAACTCCATTTATTGTGTTAAAAATATCTAATAAATGTGTAAATAAATTTTAAATAAAGGTAAAAAACCTGAAATTTAGGAGTTTGTACTTTCTAAATGAATCATGACTTGTTGATTTCATGAACAATAGCAGATTTTTTTACATGCGTTGGCGATTATTAATGAGTGTATACATCTTAATAAGTAAACTCTTTAATTGTAAGAAATTATTTATATTTAGTAAAATCTTAATTAAGTGTTAAATGATTTGATCATACATTTTCTGTTATGTATTCAAAACAAGAATAAATTTATGCAATTAAATTGGGACAGCAGTGTATCAACAGGAATTAGAGACAGTAATATTTCATACTTAAAATGCAAAGTCAAGAAACAAAATGGTGGAATTCTGAGTGAAATTTATATTCAAACGAAATGACGTCAGTCTCAGATAATATTCCATTTAAGATGAATTGAGCAGCTATAAACAGATTGGACAATTTCAAAGAAGTAAGTAAATTTAAAACGTTTTTGCTCAATATATTTATTTTGTTCATATTTGGGAATAATCATATTTCTGAGGTATATTAAATCTAAATAGACTAAATATAACAAAATCTGAAATTTTTGAATTTTTTTTATATAGGAAATCCGACCCATTCTCTCTATATAGGACATTGGAATAAAGGGGATAAAATTGTTACTTAGCGATTTAAGTGTCTTCTTCATTAGTGAAAAGCTATTTCTACCTACAAACTATTATATTTTCTGAATAATACTTCATTATTCGCTTTAAGAGTTCAATTTACAGTTGAGTAAATCACTAAACTTGGTGGAAAGATGCAAAGCATGCCTGAGAAAGTGTTTTAGCGCATTTCCGGCAGTATGTTTTCAGTTTCCTTTTGCAGTCTTCTCTTTGATAACGGCGCTGTTTCATTTTGCACTAGGAGATACAGGAGAGATTCTGGGTTTACATCTTGTTCTGTTCACAGTCTTTTTAGGTAAACCGTTGTTATTGATCTTCAGAACTCCTTCAAAATTAGAGCATTACTTTTGTTGACAGCTTTGTAGATTATCTATGCATTTACCACTGCCATTTCCAGCGTACGAATGAAAAGTGGCCAGTACCACTTTTTCCAAGAATCTTAATGGCATAGAGTCTAGCCAAACAGTCATTCTGATCCACCCCGCTCATATGATTGTCTTAAGAACTTATCAAATAAGGCATCTCCATGATAACTTTATCTTTGTGTCCTTTTTCTCGCTTCTTGAAACCAAAAAATGGTTCTATAGTGCTGACATTTTTACCAACAGTGACAGTACTACAGTTATTCCATCGCAACAAGAAAATCTCGGAATTTCCGTCAAAGGCAAAATCAGATACACTTCTTTCTTTCTTCCGCATAGGCTTAGATTATTTTAAAGGACACTTATGGTTCATCCAATTTTCTCATATGGTTCCTGTGGCTCGATAACCCTATATACCAAGACTTCTCAAAAGATCAATGTTGGTAAAAAATTTAACGAAATGTAACTTATAGACTGAACTGTTCAAAATATTCTCTTTTAGTTTCAGCACAACTAGGGTATCAAGAGAAGTATTCTTTCTTGAATCATATTCCTTACTGGAGAAAGTTGGAAAAATAGATGGAAAAGTTGTAGCAATATTTTTCACTTCCACAGATAGCCCAAAGTTTACATCCAAATCGTATTGGTTTGCCTCGGATAAACTGTTTCGAACTACTCCTACCGTAGTACATGATAATCATTTTATCAGTGCTTAAATTTACTGAGAAGTTTCCGAACTTCATAAAATTATTATTTAGCATGGCAGACAAAGGCTTTACCTTGAAAGATCGATCTTTGGGATACTTAGTTACTGTTCCATTGTCCACGAAATGTAAATAAGATTTCATCTTTTGGAAAAGATTTCGTGACATGGCATTTTTTCACCAGAAAAATTACAAGGTCTTCCTCCTCTGATCAGTAGTCACGTTCACATGTATTTGAATTACAACCAGTTAGAAATAAAATTCCTAGAAACACATGTATTTCATTAGTACTTGTCAAGAAATAATGTTCGTTTTTTACATTTGATGCATATCGCACATAGTTTCTTTTACTATGTGATCGTAAATTTCATTGGAATAAAACTTCTCAAAGAGCTCTGCTGGAGAGTTTTCTTTCAATGTAGTTTCTACCTGCTTGAGAAAATAATTTGTAATTGAATCAGCCAGCGTTTTCTATTTTGTATACTGTGGCCATTTCGTGTTTATCCAAGATGACTAATGTTCTTAAGCTTTTCGTCTGCACTTTATTGTGGAAACACTTGAGCTTGTGGACGTTTCACGCTCGCAATGGTCTTCAACTCCAACCCTTACCTCCAGAGTCCCAGGAATGTCGGTTACAATAATCTCACTAGTATTTACTTTATTGTCATCTGGTGGTTACACAGCAATTTAAACGTCACTGTCCTCTGAATCTAAATTATTTAATAGCTCCAAAGCTTCCTCTAACTTCAGAAACCTTCACACTGACTTGACTTTGAGGGGGTAAAAGCTAGGTAGATATTTTTAATCTTAATTATAAAGTTAGAAATAATGCATTAATTGCATGCGTATCATCCCACTGTTCTATTTGGAGGACAGTTAAGAAATATTGCACTTCAACTTATCTATTACTAATAAAGCTTTAACTAGCCACCAGGATGATAAAGAATACCCTCACATGCAAAATGCCCAGACAAGTGTCTAAAGTAAACTTAAAAGGAATTCTGCAACCCTAAAAAGAAGATACAAACTGGGCCTCCTAACGCGGGAAATAAGTAGTTCCAAACTTTCGTGACGGACAGGGAAAACATAATTATTGCTATCAGAAGCTTAGACATACCTCTAAATGTTCCAACTGATAAAATATTCGCAACAAATAAATACTTATTTCCAAATGCTCTTTTCCAGCTGTCTTCTAGATAGGATAACTGAAAAATAGCATCATAAAATGGGCGTCCTTTTCATTAAAGAGTGTTTTTTTTAGATTGGGAGAAAAACTGTCAGCAATCAGTGTCCTAAATATAGGAGGGTTTAAAAAACACTAAATATTGTTTTATAAATAAGTTTTTATAGAACACTTAATTAAATTAAATATTCACTACCAAATTAAAATTTTTATTTTGGGCATATTTGTAATCTATTTAGGCTAAATAGCACTTGATATTGTTTATTTCACAAATGTTTTGCTCTATGCTAGTCTATACATTAGTGTACCTCTTGAATAACTAGTAAAAACTCTTTGAAATTTATGGATCGCTTAACCCTTTTTAATGCCAATTTCTCTGTTAGTTACTTCAAATGTCACATAAAATAGATTCTTTGAAATTTATTTATGAGTGTGATCTCTTTAATCATTCCAAAAGTTTTTATGATATTTTCTAGTTTAAATGTTACCTACATATAGAATATCAATCGAAAGGACTGTTGCATCTTTGCAGCACTGTATAAGTTTCGACTATATCTTTTACAGTTTACTTCATTTTTAGTTTAGATTACGAATAATACTAACATCGTATATTTTATTCACTTAAATTATCTGAATATAAAAAATTTAATTATCAACATAAAATTTGAAAATAAATTTTTGATTTAAAGAATAAAAGTTATGAAATTTTAGATGTACACCGAAAATATCATTAATATTGCATAGCATTTTTCGTAATAGTGTCACCCTTCTAAACTGAGTAATTTCAAAGAAACTGTCAAAATGTTTGACTATTCAATGCTTTAAAAGGATCACTGCGGAAGTTCTTACTATGATTATTTAATGTTAACTGCAACCATGACATCTTAAACTTAGTTAACGTGGACCCCTTTAAATTCTCATGTAAATCTCTTTATATCATATATCAAAGTTTGTAATACAATTTCACTTATTTAACTGGTTTTAGGCGTCCTTAAAAATAACTATATCAAAAAATAATAATTCATAAAATCTATACCCACATTGTTTTCTTATCTTTCGATAATGAATGCAACCGGTATCTGCGAAAGTTTGTATACCATTAACCCCAGTGTAAGAAACGTTTTCTTACTAATATAGTTGCTCAAGTATATTTCGTTTGGAAATGTCATGTTTTGTCATTATATTATATTTTTTTTATTTTTGCATATTTTTAAACCATTTTTAATTCCGAAGTTTTCATTGGAACTGTGAGGCCATTTAGAATTTTCTTTTTGTATATATGAGTGTGAACGTTTGTCAGAGTAAAATTATTTTTTTGTATTACGCAGTAATATTAAAGTTATATCACCCTACGTTTCCTTTTTTTATACTTTATGACTAATGTATTTGGATGAAACATATGGTTATAATTTTTCAGTGCCTTAGAATAATTGCAAGTAGTCATAGGAATATATTTCAAAGTGAACCTTTCTTACCTTTAAAATATCAAGAAGAGAATTATCATCATTTGTTGCCTTAGAATTTATTGTCATGACCCCAATCAGCGAGCTCTGATGATCTTGTGACCAATTCAGATGATATGAATTTAATACGGAACAAGAAACTATTAATTACTTTCAAGGGTTAGGAAGGATGTAGAATTTAAGGAAGGAAATTATTCATTTATTGATGAACGTTTAAGCCTTAAAGAAAGAATTTTATATAAACCTGTTTATCTTACAGTTTTATCGAAAAATAAACGCTCGCGTCAATTTTTCTAATCGCTTGGGGATGAAAGAAACGAAAAACAAATCGATATTCTTTTTTACTGTCCTTGATTGGTTCAGAATATTGAACGATTTCGCAAGTCATGAGACAATCATGTGTATAGTCAACTGAATACACATGAGAAACACTAAGAAAATTCCTTTTCATCTAGTTTTAACATGTTTTGTAAGCAATTACGTATTCTTCCTGCCTATTCAACTTGCAATTGCAATTGTTAGCACTAGTTAATTTGCAAGGTGAGGTCACATAAATTATGAATAATTGTACTACAGTTTCAAATTCTCCTGTGCATAAAATGTATCACGGGTTATATTAAATGTGTGTAAGCTTATTCTACATGCCTAACAGCGCTTGCAATTATTCACGTTTATTCACTTGAAAAGTGAGCTTGCATAAATTATAAATAAATTATACTACTATTCGCAAAATGTAACTGACGTTTTATTAAATGTCTGTACGCATATTCTACAGCCTATAATGGCATTTTCCACTATTCAAACCTATTCATTTGCAAGGCGAGTTCACATGAATTATGAAGACTTGTTTGTTTTTGTATTCTCCTGTTCTCAAAACGTGAACTGCAGAACTCCCTTTATAATACTTCACTTCATCTCTCGACCTCTTCCTGTAATCGAGCGATTGTACACTGGCTGCGAAGAACGTAGAAAGTTATTGTATCATAACAAAGCAGTATATTTTTTGTAACTGTAAATTTTTGGTTTTGACATTTTATTTGAACTTACAGCATTAAATTTAATACAAACATCACATGCTTTATCTGTTCAAAAACATTATTTTTAGTGATTTTTTATTAATCTGGCATTTTGGATGATCCATCTGAGCTCTGGTCCGATATCTCCATGATTATCGAAAAAACTGCTTTCATAATATTAAATATCAGTAATGAATAATCTTTCAATCATTTTATATGCGTTTTGAAAATCCCTGAATTGAATCCTTCAAAATATTAGTTATAAAAAAGAGCGAATGAAATAGAAGTTTTTGTTTTTTTTTTCTTTCAGAACGAAGACAAGAATGGTTATTTTTTTTATCATATGCAACAATGACTTGTATTTATTAGTCTTTCAAATCCATTATGGATCATAAAAATATGAAGTACTACAGGGCGAAGAAAAATCATTTTGTCAATAAGGAACTTCTATAACTTCGTGGAATAGTCAATTGTAGAATTCTAGATTCAGTCTCATTTATATTTCAAAGTTTGGCTTATGTAATATTGATAAGGGTATATAGTTAACAATAACTGGGATAAGTTCTCGGTTTATTAGAGGTTGACAACAATGATCACAAATTTACCGACTTTCTTCTATTGTCGGTAATTCAGCAAATATTATTTTGAACAATATCGGTGTTCTGATAAATTAGCGGATGTACATAAAAATTCATGCGAATAAAACACTATCTACTGTGGCAAATGTATATGGAAATTAATTTTACTCTGAACATAAATAATAGAAATTAAATTAAACAATTTATTACAATTTATGTATAGTTCTTACATATTAAATTTTTTTTTCTATAATAATAAATATAATTTCAACATGTTTTAAATAATAAGTATGTAATAAGCATAACTAGTAATCACTTTCGTCTCCTAGTTGTGATCTAATTTTTGTTCAAGGCAACCTTGCCGTAGAAAAAGCTCTTTGAGATTTCATAACTGTTGGTTTAATATTTTCCAAAGAATAGCACACTATTTAAATATTTTCCTTCCTTATTCTTTTTGTTGAAAATACCAAATCTTTTTACACGATTTTATTTATTTATTTTTCAGTTGGAATGGGGCTGAAGGGGAATATCATGTACTTTTGTTTTAATCAATACGATAAGGTTTTCTTTCACATTTAATATAGTTGCAAATGTAAAAGAAAAAGTGTATTATAGTTATGTAAGTGATTTAACAAATCAAAAGTAATTATTAGAGGCGAAAATTTGCGATTTACTGGTAAATTATCGAATTATTAATAGTCATATCCGGAAAACGAGGATAATGGTTCAAGATGAAGATGGTGTTATGTGCCATGCGAGTAACGAAACTATTGGCATGTTTCTAGACTTCTTTTATGTGATCGACTTATCTCACGAAACTTTCGGCTACTTCGTTTTCCTGATCTGACCATTCCTTTTTTTTTCTGTGGATATATTTAAAAATCAAAGTTAATGCTTGTAATCCTGAGCAGTAGATGATACTAAAATTTCTTTTTCCTAAAGGATACAAGAAATCACTCTCAAAATCTTGAAACGTGTTTCTTAAAATATGGGCAGCTTTGCCTAGAAGAAAGAGGTATATATTTTGAAAATTTATTGAAAAGGTAGGTTCGAATTCTTTTTCTAATGTTATGTTAGAAATTACCTTTCACAAAGAGCACAAAAATAAATGTTTTAATGTTCATTGTTTTGTATCGTAAATTTGTGAATCGTGACAGTGGAAACTCAAAACACTCGTTAAAATATTAATTTTGGAATGATTTTGATATATGCATATACTGGTAACAAATAAACAATTATGGGTACATTTTGTATCTTTTTAATATTTATATGTTCAATTTATTTGAAGATAACCGCAACAGAGTTATTATCTTGAATCAGATAGGTTTTAATAAGTTTGGATGAATTTTCATAATGAATCGTGATGCCTCCATGGCCACAATGTTTTTATTTACTATCCCAATTTTCAAAGTTCTTGCATCTAAAATCTAAATATGCATTCTATGTTATGTATTTGGATATGTTTCCAAGGTATAATTAATATTTTAAGATCTGAAAAGATGGTAGCACTCACAAGAAGAAGGGTTTGAAACAGAAAAACTTCAAAAATGTTTCTTAAAAGTTCCAAAAAAGTTTCCATGTTTCCCAAAGATTGAAAAACACCTCAAGAGATATCCCTTTCGTTCTTATTACGATGTAGAATCTTCCATTAAGGATTGGTGTCAACAACAGGCGCCCAAACTCTTCGACTGGTTTTGTTTGACTAGTCGCATGTTAATGCAAGTGCATGGAAAAGAATATAGACTATGTTGAAAAAGAAAAAAAAATGTATTGCATAGAAGATACATGTGCTGTCATGTTAAACAAAAATTCTCACAAAATCGAGTAATACATAAGTAAAGGTATGGACATGGAGGTATTGACTGTCAATAAAGAATGCATTAATTTCCTACAGCACCTCGTAAGTATTGATCTAATCGAGATGTTTTAATACTTTTTCAAATCGGGGCGTGCTTTTTGGTTTCCTAAAATGTAACTCACCCTAATCCAAAGCATCCCTAATCACGTAGGAAAAAAATAAATATAGTATGTATACCATCGAAAAATAGGAAATAAGATGAAATTTACACTAAATCTTTCAAAAAACTGTATACATGAACAAAATAAGTTCTTAAAAATAATTATAAAAGCCTTTGCAATTCTCCACAGAACTAGAACACATTTTGAGATTCAATGATAATGAAAATCGCATGATATGAAAGTTTTGAATCCTTAAAAAGATACTGAGAAACTGTTATCGCATTCCATATACGTTCGCAAGATTATAAATCTTTAAAAGAGATATCCATTCCACATTCCTAATATCCCATTATCTTAGTTATAGCATCCAACGTAATGATCCTATCTCAGTGAATGGTAAGCTCATTTAGCGGAATAAACTCCGAGTAAAGTAAGGAGATTCTATAACGAAGTCAAAGTAATATCTGAATAAATTGTATCTCCTTGTAACTGGATGCTATTCGTGGTAGAGTTTAAAGATGAATAGGTTGTCGTATGCATTGATGGACTTAATGTTGGTTGAATTATGTGTGTAGGTGGTTGAATTTTGTTAAAATCTTGGGAGGATGAATTTAGTTTAAAATGCTTCTTTAATAAATTTAGAACTTATAAAAAATATTTTCATTAGCTCTAAATCAGCTTAAGAGAGGAAAATAATTCTTATTTAGCACAAAAAAAAAAAAAAAAAAATTAACCGTTATTTTGTCTTTTGTTCAGAAACGAATTTGTTTTAAGAGGGAAATAACTATTTCGGGTGAAGTAAAATAAAATATTTATAACTTCCGGCTATTTGAGATTTTCTTCTTTACCAACCTCGAGTACTATTAGATAAATTTACTTCCATACAATTAAAACTCCTTGACAAACAAACGAAACGCAATTAGATGAATTAGATAAAAAAAAGTTTAATAAATTTAATTAAAGATAGTGATATATAAGCGAAATATAGAATAGAGAAACAGAATGGAAAAGAAATGATATCTATTGAATTAAAAGAATAATTTTTAAACGATAATAGCTTTTTTGGTTTTATGTAACTAGAAACCAACCAATTCATCAATCAAGGAAAGAAAGGAAGTTAGAGTATAACAACGACTTGATAGATATTTGTAAATTGGATTGCATAATCGTAATTAATTCGTTTGTATTGAAATGAACTCCTAGTTGAAAGAGTAAGAGTCAGACCAGTTATAAACAATAATTGTGTGAATTGAATCGAGCGATATGATAAACTAAAACTTTATTATTTGACTATAAACTAGGAATAACTGAGTTAAAAGGGATTCATAAGAAAGCGATCTTGCATTTTCTGTGTTGATAGTTAATAAACTGTTAGTACGTATTTTTTAATGGAGTTTTGAACATGTTCACACATTATTTAATGAGATTATAAGAAAAATGTAGAGTTATAAAATGCAGAAAATACGTCAAATATTTACTATAATGCATTCAGTCGTGAATATAAAATTTAAATGAAAAAAGCTTTCCACGAAAAATTCATTACTTGAGTAATGATCAATTTATATTTAAATACGAGTACTTTGTTTTAATGCGATTTCAACGATGAATTAAAATATAAAGACTCTTCGATTTGCGACTTTGTTCCAACTAATAAATCATATATTCGAAATGGTCGCAAGTCATATTTATAATTTTTAATATTTTTTTTCTATTTAGAAGGTTGAAAAAAATTGTACATAATGTATAAAATTGCATAATACGCACTCATAATTAATGTACATAATGCAAAAAATACAAAATACTATAATTATGTGTATTTTTTTAACCAAAACACAATTTAAAATTACGTTATGTAAAAATAGTAATTGACAAATAAAATTGCATATATATATATATGCTAATTTAAAATTTGGATTTCTGACATACATCTAAACGTGACTAAATGATGTAGTCAGTCAGGGTAAATATTCTATCACAATAAGATAGAGGGAGAGATATCGAAAAACAGGTTGTCGAGATCAACACTTATCCATTAATGTCTCGCGACACATCTACAAGGAAGGAACGCAGAGTCTAATTTTATATTGAAGATTAAATACGGAATAAATTTTAGCGCATAAACTCCTTAGATACTTACCCGTAATTAAAATTTGGCTCACCGAAGAAAAGGAACGATTCCCTTTTTTATCCGACATATGAATCGAAACTAAAACCTGCGGCCATCTTGGAAAGTTTGAAAATTACATCCGGTTTTAAAGAAATCCAACAAAAAGCCCCTAAAACCTTAATTCCACTAAATTTTCGTAACACACACACACTATATATATATGTGTGTGTGTGAGTGTGTGTTATGTTCGGGTATTCATAATGATGAGCACTTTGGTTTATTGGAAGCTATTTATTCTTATATACAGCGATTAATATGTACAGACACTTGAATATAGTTAATTGAGAAAAGCGTAAGTAATGTTCACAATACAAATATACGGAGACTGTTCATTTCAGTCAAGAGGTTGTGCCCCATGTAAAAGTTTATAGATGCGACATCACAGACACTCCGTGTGTCTACTCTAGTTCCGTAATGGCGTCTTCCTGCGCAAAGCGTTTCCTCCCACCTATTGGATTGTTGCTTTGTCAGTAGAAGCGCCCACTGGTGATGAGATGTTCTATGGCCGCGTTCTGGACGATAAGTCAAGTTCCGGTTTCTTCACATCCGGTAACCCTGACATTGCTGTCTTCTCGGGAGGAATTTGAGAATCTGGATTTACCTGAAAAATAAACAAAACGAAAGCAAAGAAATTATATAACTTTTAAATCTGTAAATGAATTAAAACTTCATTAGGGAACAGAACTTGATAAAGACGATTAAGGAAGTTAAATAAATTCCAAATCAATACTTTGTTCTAGAAGGAAATCTCAATGAAGAAATTAAAAGAGAGAGGAGAGCTTTTTTAATTAAGAATAAATCCTAGACATGAGACTTTATAAACACGAAATATACGAAAAACATTTTAAATTGAAGAAATGACGTAAGCATTTATCTAACACTAGTTAAAAGTGGTCTGCAGGTAATGGCTTAGAAATCCATTGTCCAAGGCTTCATATGATCGGCGGCAATAGTGGTTCGCTGTGGTCCTACATGATTCCCAATCTTCTCCACTTCGTATCTGCTATGGGGATGAACAGTCTTTATTTCATAAGGTCCGTAAAATTTGGATCTCAGCTTGAGACCTCCACCAAACTGGATCCTCTGTATGGCAATATTATCACCAACTTGAAATTAAGTAGATTTCTTCCTTTTCGTATGGTAGATTCTCTTGTTTTTTATTTGTAAATCAACAATTTCCGTTTTATTTGAAAGATAGTTATTTGCTGAAGAATTTATATCCGAACGTAGTTTGGAGTTTTTAATGCGCATTGAATCAAATAAACAGTCCTTCTTTTCTAATGATGATCCTATCTGTAACGAGAATAAAGCAAATCCAAGTGTTTTATTCTGACTTGCCTGATGTTTTATCCGCATTTCTCTTTTGCACGAACTCAATAAATTTTCACTAAAAACATTCTGGCGATTTTTCTTTTCAATTCCATCTTTTGAACTTTGCAAAAACATGGAATAAATTGAAGGTGGTATTATACCATCCATTCGTAACAAATTACTTAATGCTACTTTAGTCCCTATAGCAGTTGAGGATTTTGGTAAAGAGAAATTCAAACACGCAACATCTGCTTTTTCCGTTTCACCAAAACATGAAGTTAATGTCAGTTCACCGATTGAACTTTTATTTGGGAAGAAAGACTTTTTTAAAACAATGAACTGAGCACCGCTATCTTCGAAAATTCTTAATTTTTTTCATCATCTACTAAAATATCAACATATTTTAATTTATTTTGTGTGATATCAGTTAAAGCATTTGTTGCAATTCGTAACACTAAATTATTATCATCACCATTTTCATTTTCTATTTCATTAACATGGTCACTGGATTGATTAATTCTCAGGGTATATTTAGATCTTCAAGGACAATTTTTGGCAAAATGAGATTTATATTACGTATGAAACTCTTAAGATCGTGATTGTTGGATAAATATTTATCATGGATATTTAATGAAGTTTTTTCCATTGCTCTTCTTTGAATTTGGTTTTTATGAATGCCTGTTTTCGAATCCAATCAATAATTTAGAATTATAAGAAATCCCACCTTTAGACGCAAAATACAGATCACATTCTCAACCCATATCAAGGAGTTTTAGCCATTTTTCACACAAATTTTCGCTCTTACACAAATATGTGCAGAGATTTCACGATCCAGGAATTGAAAGAGTTTATCTGACACAATCGTCGCATACTGATTTAAACTCTGAAATTTCGCTTAATTTGCAATAATATTCAAATATAGCTGAAAGTCTGTATGAAAACTGAACATGCGACTCATTCGGAGATCTTTGTGCTGAACGAAATGATTTAAGATATTCTTGTGGCGTTAGCTGATAATGTTTTAAAACCATATCTTTTAGTTTATTGTAATCTCTCATTTCACCATCACTTATAAAGATTACAACATTATTAGCCCTATCACCTAAGACATTAATTAGAATTTCCAATTTTAATTCTTCAGGAACATTTTTATGTATGAATGCTTTTTCTAGAGATTTAAAGAAAAGGTGAAAGTTTTCTGCTCTGGATGGAACGGTTGTCACTAATATTTTCACAGATTCAATTAGATTCTCAAATCTTGGAGGTGATGACTCGACATGAGCACTGGTCGATTCATGTTAAGACGATTCATTTGGACTTAATTGTTTTAATTTCTCAAGTTCGATTTCTTTTTCTAACTTAAATAATTTTAATTTTTCCCCATCAGATTCATCATTAATAGCAGTTCCAGATTTTCTCTCATCAATCACTGATTTAATTAAATTTCTTACGAATTCGGGATCCTACTCGAAACAGTCCCTATTTTTGATAATATTTTTAAAATCAATAATTTTTATATTTGATGGAACTTCTTCCTTTAGTTCTTGCGCAACGAGGAGAAGATCCTCTTTTCTTGTAGATGCATACATTTTAGTTTTTATAAATAATTATTTTCTTCCCTGATCGGTTGCTGCTGATGGAAACAATTCCTCCTTCGAAATGAATGGTAAGATGAAATCTCAGTACAGTTCTTTATATCACTTGAGGCGTTCCACTACCAAAATTTTCTGTAAGTTCCTTTTTAATTTTCTTTTTTTTAGAATCCTTTAAAAAAATGTTTTTCGCACATACATAAAAATGGTCTATACTATTCACTGTATAGTCGTATAGGAAACGTACACAATTTTCGATTAGCTATTGTAAAGAATAATAACGTTTGAGAAATCGTGATTTCTTACTGATGATCCTGAAACGAAGCGCCAATCTATGCAATGGAAGATCCCATTTCCATCGAGTCAAAAACTCTCGAATGAGCAAATTAAAATTCAAAGCAATAATGATTTTATTTCGATATTCATGAGGTGTGTATCTTCCCTGGGTTCCAGGAGGTCAAAATTTTAATCAACACTAAAACTTATCCGTTCTTGCTGAACTCCGCGAAAGAATAAGGAAAAAACGACTGGAATTGTGGAAGGACAAGTCATTCCCTATTGTGTGTCAAAAAGATTTCTGCCAAGTGCAGAATCCCTGTGCTAGACCAAGCACCTTATTTGCTGGATATTGCACCACGTTACTTCTCTCTGTTTCCCAAGGTGAAGTCTGCTTTAAAAACAACAATATTTGAGTCCATTGAAGCTATGAAAAAGAAAGCGGTTTGCATCCTGAAGTAGCTAACAGAAGACTTCCAGCACTGTTTCGAACAATGGAAGATTCGGATGAAGTGTAGTAGGAATAGAGGAGGAATGTAATTGAAGGTGATAATAAGTAAATAAAAATAAATTCAAAGTAAAATGTTTTACAGCATTAGTCTCGTTATTTAATAACCACTCTTTGCACATAGCTAATTGACTTTATACTAGAAATAAAATTCTATCGAAATAAAATTATCGCACTGAAAATACTATACTAAATTATTATAATTATAGGTGAAAGAAATATCAAAAATTGATATGAAATCGTATTACTTTTCACGTAACTAATAAATAACAAACTGAATTACAAACATATATAAGAAATATAATTTTTACTTTTTTTCTATGGAATAAATGAACATTAACTTCAAATGTTTGTTATTATAGAATCATCGAATGAAAAAATATGAATTATACAGGAAAAAATTAATTAAATAGCAAATTATTAAAGTAGAGTTTTTATTGTCTTTTTTCATTTTCTGTAAAAATGAAAATAATTTAAAAAGTATTTACATTCAACAGTTACTGAAATCAATATAAATTTAATTTAAAACTACAGTTAATCTCAATAAAATAAAACTTGACATATTAAAATCAAAAATATTTTATTTTTTCCCATTCTTCTCCATTTAAATGGAAGATTTTGTCAATTTTCGGAATAGATCTTTTATTTTAAAATTACTAATTCAAACCTTCAGGAAAAGCAAAATTTTGTAGTTTAATTGAAAATGTAAAAAAAAAATTGAGAGAAATCTTATTCCTGACAGAAAACTTCACAAAAGAAAGAAAACTTAACAAATTCTTTTCTCCTTGATCGAAGAGTTTAATCCTAAAGTATTCGCAATCTTTGAAAGTTTTTAGCCATTACATGTCTTAACAATTTTTAAAAATTTTGAAAATTACTTTTGACTGAATATTATTTAATGCTCTAAAGTCTTAAATTTTTAAAAGCACTTCATTATTTAAATTGTTTGAATCAAAAATAAAGCCGAGATGTAATCCTAGCTTACTTGCATCATTTCCTAACTTATTTTAAAAATCTTACTTTCTTTTTCAATCATTAGTTTAATTTTCTTTTATGTTTCAAAGTATTAATTCAAAAATTTTAAACATATTTTAAATTATATAGGAATTCTAAACATATCTCCAGCTCACGCCATTTATTTTACTCATTCTAAATCTCTTTTAATCTTTTATTCAAAAAATTGTCTTTTAAGTTTCCTCTAAGATACTTTCAGGATATTATTGCTTATAAAACTAGAAGCTGTAGTTCATTTATTTTCTTAACCAATTAGATAAAACTAATTTCAGTAAATGAGATTTGATTTATCGAAGAATTAGAATCCATAGATTTTTTTAGATGTCACCTCATTGATCTGCCTGTTGAACTTGCTTTAATATACCAGAAGGTTCATACATCAGAAGCCATTTTTTACTAATAATTTTTATAACAATAAAACATTTAAAATAAATTTAAATAAGGAGAAAATATCAGTTGATGACTTGAATAAATTAAAAAAGAACTCTGAATAAAAGCTAAATTGTGACGGAAGTGGGAGCTGTACAGAAGTGCAAGTCAACATTGAAGTTTTTCCACATAAAATATAAATTTTCCTTCTTAAATAGTTGTAACAGAAAAAGACTTAAATCACTTGTGTAGGAATACTTCTTCAAAACTCCCTGTTCATATTCAGGCTTTTGTTTTTCAAAACTATCTATTCATATTCACTGTGATGAGCGAGGAGAGATCTCAAGATTCCACAAATTCCATAAATGCTTTATAAATGAAGGAACAAAAGTAAAAGAAAAAATTTTACAGTTATCATTCTTCCATCATACTTCTATATCACGAAATTACTTGTTAATGCCCAAGAGACTTTTATAATAATTTAAGTTCTCCTCTGATAAACGCTTCCTTTTAAATCTTATTTTTATTCTTTCCAGATTTATTTTAATTTCATTTAACAATATTTCGAAATGTAAGGCATTTATTTCTGAGAAGGAAAGGATATCTGAATTTAAAAATTCGAATTTAAAATTTTATTTCAGAATAACTCCTAGTGTCCAAAATAAATGCAAAACAATTTAAAATAATCTGAAATACATGAAATTTGGTTGATATTTTAACAAATTTGCAGAAATTTGATTGGAAATGCAATGCAATAAAGTTTGTTTCATATATTATCGGCATTTTTAAAAAAAAGGTACAGCCAAGTAACAAGGGAAAAGAATTATAACTTGCTTAATTTGATATGAAGTAGTTTTTCTTCGTTTGAATAGAGCCAATGTCTGATTGCTATTAAATTTATTTTTATTGTGTTCTTTCATTTAGTAAGCTTGTAAAGCGTAATAAAGTTATAGAAATTGCGCAAAGAGTTTACTGGACCCCAGAAAGCATTGTAAAATAATAGTATCACGTGATCAAGGCCATTTTCAAGAATCAAAACTTACAAAACCAAGAACTTATGAAGAAATAGGAAGATAATTTGTTAGAAACTTAACTGAAAATAGCCTTTCGAAATTTTTGAAGAGATATAAGGAGACTCAATCACTACAAAATAAAAGTAGTAAAAGAAAAAAAAAAGATGTACAACGTAATTTCATGACAGCAGAATAAAAAAACTAAGTTAACGAGATAGAAGAAAATCATTTATGAATATAGAAGAAGAGATGGCGCAATGTTATGAAAAGCTTAGTGCAATGACTGTCCGACGCATACTGCTGGAATTAAGCCTAGATGTTAGAATTCCACACAAAAAAGGCATCGTTATCTCTCAAACAAAGATTAAAAATTATTTAAATGTTAATTGGATAAAAGAACAATGGGATAGTGTTATACGGAGTAATAGGACCATACATAAGACGAAACATTGGCGAATATATGTATCTTGATTTCATTTGCATTGACAGTGAAACACCCAATTCATATCATGATATGGCCCAAAAATATATAAAAGAAATACTTGAGCCCGAACTGCAGCTTTCCATACATAATCTTTTCCAAGATAATCAAGCTTTTATATTTCAACACTATTCAACTCCATACAATGCGGCTACTGTGTGCAAGTTAATCATATTTCTCTACTGGAATGATAATCCAGGTTTCAACCCGATCGAAAATTTATGGAGACAACTAAAGAAACTTGTGAGTGTGAAGGAACCCAGTAATTATATCTAATAAATAGAGGCAACAAATCCTTGGTTTCACATTATAACAGTTCATCAACTTCAAAAGTTATTTCATTCTATGGAAAGGAGTTGTAAAGCCGTAATTAAGGTTATAGGTTATTCAAGTATTAACTGATATTGTAACATTGTTTGCCTACATCTCATTTTTTTCTATGTATTTCACTATTCTTTCTTATAACTTTTGTAATAATAACATTTTGTGCATAAAATTATTATCTTGTGATTAAATTATCGTTCCAATCATTTATAATGATAAGGTATTACTTTAAAAGAACACTGTACTATGAGCATATAAGCATCAAATATACTTTTTTCCAAAAGCTTCCAGTAATTTTGGTCATCATTGTATACTTCATCAAAAAAGATACTATACTATTCAGAAAAATCAGTAGATTTAGCAGATTACAATAATTAGATAGGGCCTTAATCAAAGTTGGTCTATTAATGATAATCAATTGTTTAACTTCGATTCTTGTCATCTACTAACTACCGACAACTAACTGGCAATACTAATATTCAATTCTACGCCTCTTGCATCTGATTTCCTCAAAATCTATTAATTACACGTTTTAACTTCATTTAAATCAGCATACGTCATATTTTATCTTATTGGAATCAAGGTATTAATTTAAGCAATTCAAATTATAAATATATTTAAATTGATTTAAGAGAATATCTCAAATATCTCTAAGTTACACCTTTAGCGTTCTGGTGGTTGCGTCATAGTATTGAATATCAATTTCAAATCACCATTTCACATTGTAAATAATGCGTATGCTAGACATTAAGTTTAATTTAGAATCTATGTTATACTAATATGACACAACTATTCTTGAAGAAAGGTATATGTGCAAATTATGAATGGAGTGTATTTCAAAATAGCAAATTCTACTAATTCAGTGAGATGAGTATAAATTTGTAAAATCCCATGCATCATTTCGAATCATACAACTATCGTACATTATACCTAGTTAAAATTCATATCAAGATAGCATGATACGACTGTTTGGAAAGTGAGTACCAGTTCAAATTGTGAGTTGCCCATGGTTTAAATTAGCGATGTCTATCGTTTCACAATCGTTAAAAAAGTTTAATCTTGAACCCCAAGCACTTGATATTGATTATTTATCGAAGGGGTGTGGTTAAATTATTACTATACATGCATAATAATGCAACAAAAATATAGCATATGCTTCATAGGAATGAAAGTTTGAAAAAGATACATAAAAATTGATGTTGTTAACTTTTATTGCTGAATTTATATTTGTACGCTCTATTTTATATTTTATAGTAAAATATTTCTCCAAGCAGTGTGTGACGGCGGACTATTCCTAGTCGTCTCTTGTGCCATAGCTAAACTCAATGTACTAAAACTAAAAGTCAATAAGTCAATCAAAGAGACGTTAGACAGGTCGTACACACTGTATTTATTGACAAATTGCTAATATAACTACAAATATAACCGGATCTCCCCAAATAGCGCCATAATTATATTGTTCTACCAATAACAAACTAACAGATTCTTACCACTAGCTTAAAGTTGAAGCTCTCCTGATTCTAACTTTCACTATGCAGCCGATAACTCGGAACAATCTCAGCCCCGTCTTTGATTCTGGAACAATTGCCAAACGCTAGAACCACTCGACATCTTTCGTGTGTCTCAAGTTTAATTTATATAATTTCTATCTCCCTTGTTTCACTTTATTTCTACCTGCTTGTAATTTAGATATTCACGTTTCATTTTTGGTTGGGCAAAGGTTGTTTAGAAAAAGCAATCAATCTTAATTTAAAGTCCCCAAGGTTAGTGAAGAGAAAACTGTGAATAGCCCAACGTCACAAGTCCTTTAAGCGCAGCCGAGGCTTCCCAGGGCATGTAGAACAATATGTTACAATTTGTTTGCATCCCCTAGTGATTTGTCTAGAATATACGATAATTTTTTAGATAGGTTCGTGGGAAATCGCTTTTTCTTTTCACGTTTATTATTTTGACCCTGTAGTTGTCTTTTCATTCCAAAATCACCTCTCAATAGGATAATCAACCGCTTTACATGTAATTTTTTTGGAATAATTTAAGGGTGTTTCATGGTTTTCTATACATACTTCTTTGTAGAGAATATAAGCATTAACACTGCGTAAATTTCCAACCCCTAAAAGACCTTACGGCATCAGTTAGTAACTATCACTGACACTTTGTAGCTTAGGGATCATAATCTTACGTAAGTAGCTATTTTATATTAAAACAATGATTAATTATTATAGACATGCCATCGTAGAAGACCTTCTGATTAAAATAGCATAAATACATGTATCGACTGCTTAAACTTTAGAATGTTAAAGGTTAAATGTCTCTGTGAGGATGTAAAAATATTTATATAATATAATAGATAAACTTACATTTATTCGCCACTAAGAAAATGGGATTTTAGATATTCTTTTACAAAAGATAATGAAGTAAAAGGAAAATCTTTATATTGAAGTTTTCCTTTAAGGTAAAATTTTTTCCGTTGAGCTTTTGGAGTGGGTTCTATCGCATTTTCCCTTCCCCTAACACTTAGGAGACTTTACGAAAGTTGTTTGAATTGCAGATTTTCCCCAATAACCGGAACATGACTTATATAAATTGGATTAGATTTATGGATGAGTAAGGAATAGAAATGAAGAGATTCATATATAAACAACACAGAATTTAATTCTGAGGTTGGTGATTTAGTAAGTGATAAAGATAGTGACATGAAGTAATCAAGTGAAACATCTACAGGATATTTCTAAACTGATTGGCAAAAATTTAAGGGGCGATAGTAAACATCTAAACAAGCAATTTTCACCTCTCAATGCATAGGCTGAAATCAAATGGTTAACCGCTAGAAGGCGCTGTGATGGAAAGTATAAAGAGCGAGTTTTCTTACACATCGTCATTTCTGTCGTGTATGAGTCATGAAGACGTACAGTTTTCAGGAAAAGGTCATAGGTCTAAAGATATTGAAGCTTACCTGTGGTGTCATTACTCGCAAGGGTATTTCGAAACTCGTGGACAAACATTTAAGGGGTGATAGAAAGCATCTAAACAAGCAATTTTAACCCTACAATGTACAGGCATAGAGCAAGCTGTGAACCGCTAGAAGGCACTGTAATAGAAGTCATGACATACGAGTTTCTTACACATCGTCATTTCTACTGTGGATTTAAGGGGAATGCTCTTTTTCTCATTTCTGTGCTCCTATTCATTGCAGGGGGAAATTGCTTGCTTAGATGTCTTCTATCATCCCTTACATTTTTGCCGATGAGTATAGAAACACTCTGTATATCAGAAGTATGTTGAGTAAGGAGATTTAAATTTCAGTCAAGATGAGATCTACGCAGGATAAAGGATTCAAAACCTCGTCTAGAAACCTTCAAAATACCCGGACATGATCCATTCCAAAAGAAGAAGAATTTATTAAATTAAACTTTAGATCAGATGCGCATAGGAATATCACTATGGATAAAGTAGATTAAGAGTTAAATATTGATTATTCGTAGATATGAATAAAATAACTTGATTATCCTTATTGTATGTTTCTCTGTTCATTTAATAGTGAGTGTTATATACTGGGAACGAAGGGAGAATGAAGTATTCATGGGGCTTTACAAGCTTTCTTCTTATTACCATTAATGTCAATGTTTTTTTACGGATATGCTCTTTTACACAAAGTATGACATACTTGTTGACTTAATGTTACTAGTGGCATCTTATATAACGCTTGTTACATTTGTTACACTTCGATAAGATATGGAGAGGAGGAAGTATAAAAAGTATGCAAAAAGCAATCAAATGTATTTTTAAGATATATGTTTACTCTTGTAACATAATAATGCAAAATTTATTTACGCAAAAAAACTGAAAATAAATATATGTATCTATAAATAGAAAAAAAGAATGAATTGTCTTTGCACGCAAAATAATAAATTATTTTCTTTTGAAAAGCATGCATCCTTTTTTCAAATGCGATTGAAATATGCATTTATGGTTCAGATAGTTTCATAAGATATCCATTCACAAATACATCATTATAATTAATTGTTGAAGCATTTCAATTACCCCCTGAAGAATAATATCGATTATCTTGCTTCAAAAAAAGAAGAAAGAAGAAAAGATAAGAAAATACAGATTAGCGAATCGAATAGTTCTAGATTTATGAGTCTTTAAAAGGTATTTTCAAAGAATGCCTGAAATAAACAAAGCTTCATGATAAAGAGTGGCAAGTTCTTTTGATAAATACAGAGGGAAAAAAAACGCGCTTCGTCTTTCCTTGAATTCTTTTTGAACTGACTTCTTCCTGAATTCTTTTTATTAATGGCTAAACGATTTATTTTATTAATTGTATTTATAGCATGATTAATTTTATAAATTCACCATTTGCGAAGGAGTAATCCAGATAGTAATACATAATTGCAGCATTAAAAGTAAGGTGAACTTCAAAAAGTATCCAAATTGGAGATTGAAGTAACTATATTGATATACTTAACGTAAAATAAAAACCAACTTGCCATTCTCGTTATCGTTGTATCATAACACAGGGGGATTTAAAAATAAGCACCAGGTTCATATTTACCACATTTCAAAAAGTATTGCAATTATGAAAATAAATAATACATCATATAAAAAAGGAAACTTTTAAAATTTATTTTTAACTAGTTGCAAATGTTATAGATGCACTCCTTTCGTTATACGGTGGCAGCGGTAGCTTAGTGGTTATGATCGCGGTCTCATAATCAGTGATATTTAGTTGAGTCGTTAGTTCGAGCCCTTAACCACTTAAGATCCATCGTGTAGCAGGGCTGATTCCTATTAAATCTTTCGAAGTCCCATGTCTTCTCATTAGCGTCGTGCGGAAATTTGGAGAAGGAAGTGCTGATTCCAGTATCGTCGTCGTCCCTTGACCAAGGTTCAAAATAATCTCGTCCGTCACCAGTAGCCTCGGGTTGATTATAAGTGCAATGTTAATAAACAAAAAATAGATAGTCGTACGATAAACGTCTAATTTGTACGGTAGTTCAATTTTCCCCAGAGACTTTGCAATATGTCATTGTTATTGTTCGGATTGAATGCGATGCGGTTTCGGACGTTATCACGTACGTAAAATCTTCCAAAATTTAGACATGGAATAAACTCAGTTCACGATAAGTGAGCCGTGTGAAATGCTGTGAGCTGTTCAAAACTGTTTCAGACTATCCACTAAATTGTGTGAAGAATCTGATGTTACATAGATATTTAATAAACCTTTTATATAGTGTTATTGAATTGAATAAACCAGAAAATAATCATTTAGGGGTTCGGCATATGCGATCCATATTTCATCTAAATGATCTCTGCAATAAAAAATGGATAATGATGATGCGTACCCTAAAATACAAGAACTTTCCAGTACTCTATCGCCTTTTTAAGGTTCATGTGATGAAAAAATAGACCATTTAATTCTTTTTATTTTGACCTTGGAAATGAGTTCGCACCCTTCTGTAAGCTCACATGCAAAAATGGAAATATGAAAATAAATATTATATAATATAAATAAAATAATATTAATAAAAAGTAGAATATTTATTTCTTCTTTTTTTAAGTACTGAAAAATTCAATAAATATTTTTGCAATTATATTTTAAACCCTGATGATTACTTTTAATCACTCTGTACTTCAAATACAAAATAGTTGTAATTTTGATCTGCTTTTAGTAAATGCATGAGTTAACAAACTACAATTTCAAAATTTATTGCGGAAACTATAAGAAAGAAAACATTTCATTAAAGCAATAAAGATTAATATTTATGGAAAGCAAAATATTTTGCAACATAAACTTTAATCCTAAGAGACTAAGATAACATAAAATAATATTTTACCAGTATTTAATACCCTTTGTAAACAATTAAAAATAAAAAGAACGAAAGAGAAAAAAAAGGATAAACATAATTGAGGAAAAAGTGATAAGACGTGGTTTCTTTTCTTCTCATCGTTTAGCTAAAGATACCTTCAATTTGTAGGCTTTTTTATTATTAGGGATTATTTGAGAAAACTAATTTCAAATTAAATAGAGAATAACGTATCAAGAAGAAAGAGCTGAACTATTTAGGAAAATGTGTAAGTGTAGAGAATAATTTATGCGAAATGTATATCATATTTGAGAAATTAAATACCTTAAACCAGTGCAAAAATAATTACAAGAGTTGAAATCCCTCCCATTGGCTTTTGAGAAAAAAAAAAGAAATACGCATTAAAAATATCAGTAATTAATATGTATAATCATATATTACTACTTTAGTATCATGATATCTACTGAAACATTTATTTAAATGTTCGTGGTGTTTTTTTTTAAATTTTCGATCATAGTGTTTTGCGCATAAACAAAGTAGAGTTACGTAGTTTGTAGTATGTATTTAAGTGATTCTAATGCGCATGCGTAAATTTATTTTTTTTCTGCAATAGCTATTAGCCACGGACAGATGGTTAATGAGTTTAGAAGTGCATGTAAGAGCTGTCAGAATTTTGATTTTGAAAAAAATGACCGAAGAAGTAAAAAGAACTCATGATTCAATTTAGCGTAAGATTTGGTTATTATCAAGCGTAAGTGCTCAACAAGAAATATAATATCCCTTCGAGGATAAAGTTATGATTACCAATCATGTAAAAGAGTAATACAACTACTTCAAAGAGTGTTGCATACAAATTTTAAGTGAAGCACGCTCTGGTCGGCCTTCAACATCCAGAAATAAGGTCGTTATTGATTAAATGAGCCTCTGGAGATTCAAAATGTTAGAATCACGATGATCAAACTTGAAGCATCAGCACTGAATCTGTCAATACCTTTTTGACTTTGTGTTCTTCAGAAGCTGCATCTCAGTAATGTATCCGTCTATCCAATTCATTAGATTAAAATTTTTCTGAATAAACATCACTCTCGCAGAGTTATTTTCTTTTCCCCCTTAGGGCAGTATGACTGCAAAATACCGCAGTTGTCTTTTTCTCCTGTATGGGTCTTAGTGTCTTTATAAAAACCGGGTAACTCGCCCCACGATACCCTATTTTCTATTTTCAGCCTATATTTTTCAACAGCATGCCTCCTACATTTTTCCACGCTGAAATATAAAATATAATGCACTTTAGTGTCAGTTACCTTAAACGAACAATAAACTCTGTGTTGAAGTGCATTTAGAGTTTCTTTAATTCAATGCTAAATTAAAAAAAAATAATAATAAAAAATAAAAAAAATAATTAATTCCCATTTTAAATGTATGGAATACATCTTTAATGCGGAACGTTTACCAAGCTTGCAACTTTCCATTTCGCTAATCCTTATTTGAGCACTATAATCTAGTAATTAATGAAAACATAGAGTTTATTTATAAAATATCGCGCGCTAAATCACCTTCCTGGACAGATACGCTAATTATCAAAACTCTCTATAGACGTCGCTCCTATACCACTCTGGCGATATTTTAAACTCGTAATTTTTCTTACACATGTGCATTTCCCCGGCGAAGAAGACATGACAGAAGAACGAGTAAGATTTAATTGAACATTTGCTAATTTTAATGTTCTTTCAGCTGTCTTGTATTCATCTTGTTGTAGTGATTAAATATAATATTTTGGCTTAAAAAATGGACTACGATTTCTTCAATATACCAATATGAGTAAGCATGTCAATTTACGTATGTAGTGAAGAACATAAAATGACATAATATTAAATATATACCTATACAAATACATTTTATGTAACATTATTTTAACAAAAAGAAGTAGCTCAATTTTTTTAACGTTCTATAGCTTCAGTGTCTGATTCTTAATAGGAAACAATGCACACCTATAACAAAGGTTTTGAGCTCTCAAAACGTCTCATGGGATAATCATTACACCAGATTTTATTGAAACTAAAAACGAAATTTACAGAATTAAATCTGCATAATGATGATGATGATTTTACAATCAAGTTTTATATTATGAAAAAATGAGGGAAATCAAAGACAAATTTATTATCTTAAGTGCATCATGTATAGACAACTCTTTATTAGGCACACCGGGATATAATAAAAAAATAATAAATGTTTAATCAACAAAATAGTCATATAAAATTAAACTTGAACACATACTAGAGCAATCAGAACGTTTTTTTTTCTGAAGCGTAACTACATACTTACGTACAGAGAAACAAAAAGAAAAATTTACTGACTAAAGAATGTATGCACATACATAGTTACAGAATAAGAAATAATGTTATATAAATAAGAAAAATGAATAAATGAAGTATGCTGGGACAAGGAGCTTTGAATTTAAAAATAAAGAGCCAATTTAAAATACTATTGAGTTTTATTGGCGATATTATCCACTATTTGGATAATTAAAATAGCTAATAGCATTATTTGATAAAAAGCCAAGCAAACTTAGTGATTTCTGAAAATTTTATCAATAAAATCTTTTGAGTAATGGGTATAGTAAAACATCCGTAACCGCTAGACTTTCCGAAAGAACCATAGAGACATACAGGGTTAGTTTTTATTTTATATCTTTACATATATAATAACATTTGGACTTGGGTAATTAGACTTTTAATAAGGAATGGGAAATAAGAGTTAATTTTCAAGTTATATATACATATGAGAAGCTATCTTAAAGTTTAATTATTACTAAGAAATAACAAGAATATATGGATAAAATTTGTTCTGCTTATTAATAGGTCATGTAAACAGTGCACTAAATTAGCGCTTTAATGCTGATTTGTTTGGTTTCAGGAAGCCCTTAGAGTGAAGCATCTTGCAATAGGGGGAAGATAGTATTCAATATGCTGCAATTCTGCAAAGATGAACTTATAAAGACCAAGGAATGCAGAGAGAAATCTATAAATCTAGACAACAAACATGTCGAGAAGTTTTAAGAATAATAAATAAATGAAAATTAAATTTCTACCTCCGATATTTTAGTAGTAATTAAAATTTTGCAATACTACAAGCTCCATCAATCTACGACTTCCTGAAATCAAACAATCAACAGGAATAGCTGTAATTTATATTACAATGTACATAAGGATCAATTCGTATGCAAAATAGGTTTTATCCAGATATGTTTGGATTATTTCTCAGTAATAATTAAAGATTTATGATACCACATCGAAAATAATCTTTGATTCGTAAATCAGAGTTAAAAGGGTTTCAGTGTGTATGAAATGATGCACAAAATATCTCGAAGATAATGTAAATAATCTCGAAGATAAGAATAATAAACTCTTTCTTAGTGGACATACAAATTCTTCTGTCAATATAAGTAGTATTCTTCCGAAGAAGCAAGATTTAATCACGAATTCGTTTTAAGAGTTCGAGCTCTTTTAGCTCCCATCTGAAATTTCTGTAAGTACATAAATAAAATAAGTAATCATTTGTGAAATTATATGTAATTCTTTTAAATATATATACAGAATTTGAAAGATTAACGAGGAAAAAAACAATTTTTTACAGGAGATATGGGAACGTTCCAGTAAAAGGACGACAGGAAAATGCCTTCTAAATTTTGTACCTTGCTATTAATGTTATGTATAAATATATTATAGCGTTCATCTTCGTAAGGGTTCTTCACAGGCACACACACATACAAACAAACCAATACACGTATTCTCTGTAAATTATTTATTTAAGAGCAACTCATTCAATAAGTTTATGAAGTACAGATTCTCCTGGAAAAAAAGATATGCGATTTTGATATTTCTATTGGAATCAAGCATGCCTATCTTATAAGAATAAAATTATAAGTACTAAAATAAGTAATTTTTAAAAATTATATTTTAGTTTTCTTTTTAGGCAAATTTATTTCATTATAATGAAGTTAAAATGAAAATACAGAAATAAACAGGATTTCAGTAGAATAAATATAAAGGTTAATGGAATCCTTATTTTTCATTAAAATGTATTGGAGATATGTTGTTTGAATTATTGATGATGATGTCGAAAAATGAGAAAGTAATTCTTCAGAAACATATATGTTCATGGAGAAACTATAAATTAATTTTCAAATCACAATTTAGGAGTATCTCATGAATAAAACCCGAAAGATAACTTAATTAAAGATATAGAATGAAAAATATAAAGAAATGAAATTAAAATTCTAAGGAAATTTTTCACAAAATTTTAATGTTAATTAATGATACATGTAAAAAATAATGCGAATTTCTCATTTACGTATACATGTTTTGACATAGGAGGAAATGAATACTAACAGCTCCTAATTAATAATTTTATTTCTAGTACTTAATCAAGCAATGCATTTTAATTAAGCTCTGACATTTCAGAAAGTTTAAAAATTACTAAACACATTTTCGCAATACGAATTAATGGTTTTAGTTTTGTTTCTGGTTGTCGCACTTGTAACTGAATGTGTTTTTAATATGACATCCAAATAAGTAAAGTGCTCTTGCTCAATAATTCGGATATACCATTTAATTTTTGAATGCGAAGTTAGAGATTTTGTGTCGTTTTTAAGTAATTTCGTGATATAGTTCCTTATTTTTTCAAATAATTAATTAATATTAAATCCATTTCAAAAGCAATTTCCAGGGAGTTTGCAAATTGTTTCAAATTACTGTACTATTTATGTCTAATTGTATTTTACATTCTTTCAGGAATTCTCTAAGACTGAGCTTTTCGATTAATTATTTTGACACCATTATTCGTCTTTTTCTCATTTTTAATTATAAAATAGATTGAATTTCAGAAGAGATATTTTAAGGCAATTGCTTTTTGAATCCTAAACAAATTATGCCAAGTGGCAAAAACCGATTTTTGTCAATTAATTTAAAATTCTATTTTGGATTAGAACGGACTTGAGTAGCAACTAAATGTTTGTTTCTAAAAATTTCAGTAAATTATAATAATAGAGACAGTTATGGAGGAGAAAATATTTCAAATAACGTTTTCGGTAGATAGAGTCGCATAATTATCAAGTCAAAGAAATTAGCTACTGTACTGAGGTAAAGATCGATCATCATTACAAGAGCTCTGCCTCTACCCACTTGTTATATGACTTTCTAATTCCTTTTAAATAAGCATTGAATGATATATCGGCTTAGTAGATTCACATATTTCATCGTTGTGCTCATGTATTTTTCTTACTACTATGTTTCCCTCTGTAACGTACGCAATTAGTTTATGAAAAAGGTGGACTAGGAGATCTTCTCAATCTGGTCTTTCTGTATCTAAAATAAAGAAACACAAAATATTTTTAGTCAAATTAAAAGAAAAATATTACTTTGTACAAAGATTTTCGAGATCTTATTAATTGTTTCCTTCGAATGTGAGGAGAAAATTTATCTTGAATATATCGGCAAATTTTAATCTGAATGAAAGACAAATTCCTGATTTATAGGTTAATATCCAGGCTTTTCTAAATTAATTCAAATTTTAACCAGAAACAATTGTTTCATGCTCATCAATGTGTTAATTATTCTAATTATATGTGGGTTTGTTAAATTAGATTATTGAGAAAGGGGTTAAAATTATTATGTAATTAATTTTTATGTAAGTGGTCCCAGGCTGTAAAAAAACCAAACTTACAATTAAACATATCAGATTAAAAATATAAGATAAAGGTTATCTTTCTATATCAAGAAATACAGTTCAAACCAGACTAATTTTCATTCATTTTGTGTATTCTTTATTTCAAAAAATTAAAACATTTTTATGTGCTTTAAAACTTTTTATTTCGTATTCTAACGCTCTTCGTTCAATTCCAACTATTTTTTCAATAAATAGTTGTTTTTTTGTACTTAAAATGTTTCTGGCTTAATTTCTATAATTGTCCCTCCTAGATTTTGTTATAGAGCCATCTAGATTTGAAATAATCTTACATTTTTATATGAAAAATCCCGTATGGATTTTTTGTTGTTTAGATTTTATAAAATTTTCACTAAAATAAATATTTGTAGAGAGTTTACAGAAAATAACTCCGATTTGATGCTCAAAATATTTTCATTTTTCTTTGTTCATGATTCAATTAAATATTCTTGTGAGTAAATTATTTGTTTTGTGTTTAAATATGTACGCTGAGTGGCTATTTAATTATGACTACCTGAAAATTTTATGCAAATGACCTATTGTGTCAATTGTTGCTAATGGTAATTTATGCTAAAATACAAAATAAAGCTGAGTTTCTGATATAATAGTATAAATGGGTTGTTTTAAAACTCAGGGGGAAAACGGATTTAATGAACTTTGAACGTGGGTTGTTAGTAGGAGTTTGAATGTATGTAGTAAGCATTAGTGAAATCTTTGTAATTATGCAGTATTCAACAGCTGTGGTGAAACTCAATCAAAACTGGAATGTCAGACAAAAGGTAGGTATGAACGGACAAATTGTGGTCGTTACTAATCGATGAATGATAAGGGTATAAGGAGAATCTCCCGAATTGTGAAGAAAACAGAATGGTAGGATTGCAACAGGTATTTGTCGAGGATCTTATCAGAGTTTCTTAAAACGCAGAATTTGCTTTACAATGCATCGTATTGGGTATGAAAACCAATCCTCATTACGAACACCGATGTTTCTGTGAAGCAAACAAGATAAATCATCTCAAATTCTCTCAGGAACATAACGGCTTGGACGCTGGATAATTTGAAAAAAAAAAAAAAAGTAGTGAAAATCAAGGAATCCCATTATATTTTACATTACAGAACGCCGCTGGCTGAGATAGAGATTTGCAGAAATAGGATGAAATCATGGACTCTAAATGCATTGCAACAACACTTTAAGCTGGTGAAAGAAATATGGTGTTTTAGAGAATGTTTTCCTTAAATGCTTCGGGTGGGGGTTCCTTATTTCATGAGCATGATGCCTGAATAAGATATCGCAAGTAAACATGTTTAATGATCAATTATATACTGCACTGTTGACAATTTATCCCAATGGCCATGGGTAGTTTTAAAAGGGTAATGCGTCAATCAATGTCGCTGATATCGAACAGGATTTGTGACGTTAGACTATTCGCGGTTTTCTCTTCTCTAACCTTGGGAACTTTTAATTAAGATTGATTGCTTTTGCTAAACAACCTTTGCCCAACCAAAAAAGAAACGTGAATATGCAAATCGAAAGCAGGTAGAAATTAAGTGAAGCAGGATAGTTAGGAAATATATAAACTCAGATTGACAATCGCGATAGAGAGGTTGAATGATTTCAGTGTTCAGCAATTGTTCCAGAGTCGGATTTGAAGTCGGAGCCGGAAATTGTTACAATTTATTGGCTGGTTAATGAATGCTAGAAGTCAAGATGGCCTTATTGGTAAGAGTCAGTTAGATTATTACTGGTAGATCGTGTTAATATACTTATGGCCTTGTCCGGGAGAGCATTTATAATTGTCGTTATATTAGCAATCAACCAATAAATACTGTGTTTATTGTTTTATAGTCTCTTGGACCCACTTATTAACTTTTAGTGTTAATATATTGAGTTTAGCTATGGCACAAGAAGCAAACAGAAATGGTTTGCCATCACAGATTAGCTCGATTAGACATTATAGATATCAGATATTAATCAACTAACCTCCCAATATTGGAAAATGCTATTCTTCCAGCATATCCACAGATTTCAAAAGCAATGTATCAACATTTCGTACAATTTATGCCAAGAGGAATCAAGCCTGTATTGAAGGAGAACGGTGATCCAATGAAATATTGACGAGATGGTCGCAATTTCGTGGACACTCAGAGTATAATATTAATGAAAACATTTTATAAATTACAAACAGCAAGATAAGTTTCAGATACATGCACTAATCATAACAAAATACGAAAACAACGCAAATATTTATTAGTTGAAAAGGTTATGAATAGTCTTCTAAAACATATTGTGTACGATACATATATCACAAAAAATAAAATAAATAAATAATTAATATTTTCACTTTTATGTCTTCTTAATAAAAAAATTAGAATGTTATTTTAATGCTAAATCAGGAAAATTATGGCAATTTACTTCACACCTACCCAATTTATAAATAAGTTAATTTTTCATGTAGATGTAAATCTATTTAAAAAATTATTTAGGAAAAAAGTAAATATAACTATTGGGAAATAATTTAAATGAAATAAAGGAAAATATTTTATATCACAGGTGAAATACACTGGTGGCCATTAAAATTGCAACACCAGGAAGGAAGAGTCTAATAAAAGTTAAAATTTCATGAAAGGAAGAAGATATCATGAGAAACAAATGATAAGCATTTCAGAGCATTTATACGAAGCAGGAGGAAGAGACTATATCTGAAGCACGTTAGAGGAGTAACTTAGATCTATTTGCGATTTTCTCTTAATTCAACTTGGAGAATTTTATAATTTTAAATGTTTAAAATACAATACTCGCCATTAAAATTTCGACAACAGGAAGAAATGATCTAATGAAAATCAAAATCACATGAAAAGAAGAAGAGTTTGGGATACGCGTAAGATTAGTATTTCATCGCATTCAGACGATGCAGGAGGGAGAAACGACATCTCAACAACTGCATAAAAATAAAGCTATGTAGTGGATGTCTCGTTCGGAAAGCGCATTGTAAGGTCGGAGTTTTTTCTGAAAATCATATTATGCCTCAAATAAGAAATGAAATGCATACAAGGAAATGTCGAAATTCGATAAAGGCAAGATAGATGCCTATAGAGAGTGTGGATTTTCGTTCCGTGATATCACCCGTCACATTGATCAAATTCAAATCATTGTCAAGAAAATATGTAATCTATGGGTTTCTGAAGGTCACACACAAATCTATAATTCAGATCGACGGTAATTTGAATGCAGATCGATAAATTTCTGACATTTTACGTCCAGTGGCTGCGCCCTGTTATCGAGGCCTGCCAAATGCTATCCTCCATAGCCTGTGAGTCAGCGATTATTATCCTAGTCTACATAGTGCTACTAATACTTAAGTGCGTGGAATTTCGCAAATATTTACCAAAGATATTTAAAAAACGAAAATATACTTTAATTAGAATAAAATATAAAAAAAAAAAATAGTAAGGATATGTGAAATAACTGTAACAATATTAACCACTCGCAATCCCTAGGAATATGAGAAATTTGTTTTCTCTTATTTATCAGAGAGGCAGAAAGTGACTTCCGTTAAAACACGACATTTCTAAACTCATTTCTCCTATATTTATGGCAACAATTATTTCTCCCAAAATTTGTTAACAGATTTTACAGTATTTCAACACGAGATGTATAATCGGAAAAGAAGAAATAAAAAGTTTGGCTAGATTTAAAAAAAAGAAAAATATTATTTAATGCACATTCCTTTATAAGACATTTTAAATCGTATTACAGTGGTGAATTTAATAAGATATATATATATATATATATATATATGGTTGCTTTAGTTTTAAATAATTTTAAAATGCATCGTGTTTATAATATTTATTGTTCGTGATCTTGTTGACGTGTAAATATTGTAACGGAAGGCGAGTGATGCATATCATAGTGTCGTATGACTCCCTTATTAAAGGGTAGCTTCCGAAAAGAGATACCAAACAGGCAAAGATGCTAGCTACGCTAAGAATTATACTAAAGTACTATCCCGTAGCGAAGGTAAATTTAAAATGTATGTCTTTCCTTTATATATAACATATATATACAGAAATCAGTGTCACTTGAATCTCAATATTTCTAATAAAGCTATTGAGAAAAGAGTATACAAAAGTAGAAATAAAAAGAGAAAATGCTTAGATTTGAAAGCTATTAAAGAAATATTAAATGATAAAATTGAAAATATTTCAGTATAAAATGTGTTAAATACTTTTCGTTTAGTAAGAAGAGAGTAATTTAAATTCTAAATAATCTTATTTCTAATGTAAAAAATATTAATAGTATTGGTTTTCATATTGTTAGAGATATTTGTAATTCTCTGGTTATTAAATATAAAATTGAAACTGATAATGATGATCCTCAAAATGTAGATTATTGTTGCATTAGATTCTTGAATTAACCTCTTGGAAAAAATGAATTTTAACTTATGTTCTTACTAAGCATTAAAACTTACTTCCTATTAATAATACTATAATTAAAAAAATGCTTTTAAATTTAATAAAGAACATGAGACGCATGTTATATAACTATAATAATTGTAAATAATTGCAGTGTTATAATGAATGTAATGAAATACTTATAAAAAGGTTTATTAATGAAGATTATCAACATATGATTAGTGATTATCTAAATATTGTTAGGGATGGAAATTTAAGAGAAATTATGTATTTAGACACTAGTTTTAGAATTATTACTTCTAGCAATAATAATTTTAGCAAAAAAAAACATTAATGAAGATTTTGATAATTTCTTAACAAATTTTGCAATTAAGTATAATTTACATATTGAAGTTTTTAAATATTATAAATTTTATATTAAAGAAGAATTAAATTACTTGAATTTTA
The DNA here is from genome assembly GCA_019974015.1 of Nephila pilipes. NCBI lineage: Eukaryota > Metazoa > Arthropoda > Arachnida > Araneae > Nephilidae > Nephila > Nephila pilipes. The sequence continues at coordinate 384,183 of BMAW01042091.1, read as the reverse complement.
AGGTGAATGATAGTATTAATATTAGATATTAGATATGTTCTATTAAAAAGTTACAAGATGAATTCATTATTTGTTATATTGATATAATACCAGCGAATTATGCAATTACTAATAAGAAGCTATATGTGAGATACATACAAATCAATTCTTCGTGCGGAAAATAAACAAGGTAAAAGGCTTACCTCGTTTTCGAAATCCAAAAGGCGGGATGAATCAATTTGCCGTTTTGTTTCGAAAATCCTAATTGGCAATTTGAGTTGTTCCAGAAATTCTACACAATAACTACATCAAATAATGACGTCCAAAATTGTTATTATTTTTGCAGAATTATATTAAAAATAAGATCATCTACAGATATTAAATTTGACACTTGAATCAGAATACAATTATCACTCAAAGGAGATATATATACACGACCGATGAGATCGAAAGTTCAGATCGTAATGGTTTGTTTTCCCGCTCCAATCTCCACTTCCCTTCAGAAAACGTCTGGTTTTTGTCAGCTAAGTGGCATGGCTTGTAGCAGAACGGAAATCGTCTGGTTTCCTCAGCTCGGTGGCGTAGCTTGTAGCAGAACGGAACACTATACGTTGATCTGATGTTTAAGCATTTGATGAATAACAAAAAAAAAATAATTAAAGTTAATAATAAGGATAGAGAAATATCTAATAGAATAAAAGAGCTATGTGCAAAAATAGTTTCTACTTTGAATTTGATAAATTTTTTCATATTTATTCCCTAACCCTAAATTTCACTTAGTTTGTATTAAATTCAGAACTGTGACTAATTGATCAAATACTTATATTATTAAAGTTGGAACAAATTTTCTAAAGATTTTACAAATTACTATTAACAGTTTTTATAAGATTGCTTTTATTAAAAATAGTTATAAAATTATTAACTATATAAAATGTAAAAAAAATATATTTATAATTATCACTTTGAAGATTTATTTGATTACATAGACTATATGATTTAATGAAGGTTATTTTGGCTAATTACAAGAACTAAAAATGAATCGTAGGAAATATTTAGATCTCTTATTAATCTTGTTAGAAAAGAAGACTAAATTTGTTCTAATGAAAAAAAACTATAATTAAATGAATGGTATTCATCAGTTGAGTCCAGCTAGTAAAAGTTTAAGTCATATTTATCATTTCTTTGAATATAAATTTTGAGATAACAATAATTTTCAATTACTTAGATATATTGATGATCCAAATATAGATTCTATACCTGACTTATCTCATTTTATCCTTCATATATAAATCTCATAAAAACCAATACAAATTATCATGAAACAGATTTCTTAGTTGATTATTTCAAAATTGTTAATAATGGTATTATTAGTAATTACTATAACAAGAGGGGTAACTACTCTTCTTATATTAATAAAGTGTCCTCTTTTACTTTTAGTGATTTGAGTTCAAACGTTTTTGAAATATTTCATATAATTATTTAATAAGAAATATCAAAATAATTAATTTACCAATTAATTTTCAAAATTGCATAAAACATTCATATAAAAACTGATGATTCTATTAAATTTTAAGAAATAAATTTAAAATATAAGAACTATAAATGTGTGACTCAATTTTATATATATATATATCTTTTTAGATATTTTTCTATTGTACAGTGATTCTATATTTCTTTATATATTATTCCTGTTTTTATATGATTCTATTTTTCTATACATCTCTCTTCCTCTCCCAATTATTATAAATGGTTTTTTCAATATTAAATGCTTTTATAAATAGGGTTTTTCAGTCAGTTGAATACTCTCCTATAAATTTGCTTTTGAGCTAATTTTAATTCTTTTAAGTGTTATATTTTTTTAATTCAAATTTAACTTTGTTTTTTAAATATATTTAATATTATTTCTTAAATATTTTATTTAATTTTTGGGTATTAAACTTAATATAATTTTTTTTGTTTTATTAAAATCTAATTTATTGGTATGGTTTCTTTCATATCATTCAATCAGTGTTTGCTTTGGCGATGAATTATTTCATGTAGAGTAGAGATAGGCTTACTGTATGAACTTAGTAATGTTTTAGTTATTCGTAAGCGTTTTGATATAGTAATACTTGATTTACTATACATTTGCATTTCATTTAAGAGGTTAGATAATTAATAATTTCAGCTGATGGTAGGTGTCTTTAAAAAGGTTCTACACTATCTATATGACGTGTCTTTGGTAAATTTACATTTTGTTTTTTGCGTGCATAGTTTTGCTTGATTAAATTACTTTTTAGATGTTTTTTTTAAGCAATAAGTTTTTTAAATTTCTTTTTAGTTTTAAAATTTTTTAGTATTTATTTAGATATATTTTTGTTGTTCATTTCACTTTAATTAATATAGAAACTATATGTTTGCTTTCATTACTTTTTTGTGGTTGATTTTCTGAATTTTTCAGATATTTGTTTTTACTAATACGTTTTATTATCTGATGCAATTCATTGAAGTATGACGATTAATATGATGATGAAGTATTAATTGTATTTCTTCCATTCGTCTCAATATTTGCTTTTCTTTCATTGTGATTTCTCTTATATATTTTCTATATCTTAATTTCAATTTTAGTTTTGTTTTTAAGCTTCAACTTAAGCAGGTTTAATTAATAATAGTAATTTTCAATTCAATTCAATTAATTTTATTTTAATTCTTAAATGATTTCCTTAATTATGTATTTTTTTAGACGTTATCGTACAAATTTATGATTGATATGTTGAATTTGTTTATGTGTTATTTTATGAATTATAATTTTGATGATTTATATATATATATATATATATGTATGTATGTATATAAAAAAATGTGTATGTGTGTGTGTGTTTGTGAATAAATATATACATAATGAAGCTTTACATAAAGAATCGAATGAAGTAACATCTAAATATCTTTGAAGGAAAGAAATGAACAGAGCAAATAAGTAATTTTCATATCAAGTGTCTAAAAAAGACAATGTTTATTAGGCACATTAGGAGAAGGAGCAAAAATAATAAATGTTTAACAGTTAAAAGTAATTATTAATTTAATAAACATATCGAATTTGATAACATATTATAGGATCATATTAGCAACCGAATACCATAAAGTTTCAATAATTATTAAGAAATAACCGAGATCGCTGGATAAAGTATTTTCTGCATTTTTATTGATTCTTATGTACATAACGCTGTAAATTTCAGCTATTCATGTTAGCTTATTTTGCTTGTTTAAGTTGTATATTGTAAACCCTCAGCGTGAAAAAGATAGATTTCAATAAACTGAATGTTACAATGACGCTCTAAGAACGGTAAAAAAAACACTTCTTAAAATATATAACTCTGGATGAGGACTGCATAGAGAAGTTTTAAGAATAATAAATAAAAAATTATGTTTAATGTTGTTTATTTTTATAATAGTTAAAACTGTAAGACACTGCAGGTTATTTCAATTCACATCTTCCTCAAACCAAACTAGGCATCATTAGTAGCTATACTTTACATAGATATGTATTTAAAGATCAATTCAGATGCAGAATATATTTTATCTAACTATCTATGTTATATTTTAGCAATAATTAAGACTTTAAGATACCCCTTCGTACGTATTTCTAAATTTACATAGTATGAAAAGGAAGAACTAATGAACAGATTGAATGTACAACTAAAATACTGAAAGTAAATGATGAAAAATAAATATGAAAAAATTAATAAATCAAGTTATAGAAAAGGAAAAACGAAAACGAAACTAATTTTTAGTTCATTAACATGGTATTCTAAAGTAACTCGAGGACTGTTATTGATGTATCTCTAATTTTATAATCTGTTCAAGTGAAAAAAACAACATCAGAACTGGTGCCTCCTACTACAAATTTCTATACCTTTCTTGAAGAAGACTTAAAGCTTTGACAGATTTGAAATGCCCCAGCCAGCCCCGCTACATGATAGACATTAGTATCATTGGGACTCAAACTCATCTCCACGGAAATATTCTGGTCTTGAGCTCTAGACATTAACCACTCGGTTAGCGGGGCAGATAAGACCAATATTAAGTAAACAGATAAATGTATATTCACATAAAACACTACGTTGTAAGTTGTTGAGTGAAACCTTATTCCAAAACCTGGTTTGTTAAACGATGTATATTCCTTTTAAGTACGCTTAGAAAACTTGAGTTTGACAACCGAATTACTCTTAGAAAATGTAGCATATTCTTTTCATTATGGCGCTGTCAAACGCATTGCGCTAGTGCCGTGAAACAAACTACCCCATTCATTAAACAAGATTCTGAAACTCAAGTGTTCCACGAAATTAATTGAAAGGAACCTAGAATCGCAAAATAATTGCCCTCTATGATTTTCTCTCGGCCTATAGCAAAGTTTCGTCTTTAATTAGGTAGCGTAAACGCTGATACGAAAATTTCATTTGACACCTCTTCCGCAGGATTACTGTCGACAAGGTGACAACAGAAGATTTATTGCGAATCATCTGCTTTTCTTAGGAAGCGAAGTGGAATGAATGTCAGTGTTTATCGAGGCTTCTTTTCCAATTTAAAAATAAATCGCACTTTGTGTACTCACGAAAAGAGAAATATTCTTCAGATGTCAAAAGAGAAAAATTGAGATTACCATATTAACTTTTGCTATTCTAGCGGCATGTGGACGAAGTTGATATCAAAGTGTTCATAATAGCTGAAACAGAACTGATTTATGGTACTGGGGGATTATTTATTTAACTCAAAATAATATATGATTTATTAAGAAATAATGTTTCTTTATTGTTTTCAAGTAATTTCTTCCTCGTTCTAAAATATTCCGCATTTTCTATTTAAAAGGTGAATCGGATTCTTCTTTAAAAAGGTATTCGTAAAATTCTGTTTAAAAGGTTTCATATATACACTTGATAAATGTAAGAATGTTAAATACTAATCGTTCTACATTAACTGTATATTACCTATTATTTTAATTATTATTATCTGTATTGTTATTTATATTTGAATGATGGCAATAGATATAGTTTTGTTCTTGTCGTGATGAGTAACGATTGACCGATAAAATTCAGTGTAATTGAATACTAAATGAATTAATAAATCGCAGTTGTTTTAAAAGCAACTTTCTTTTTGATCATCAGAACATCACTCATATCTCTCTTCATCGGGATCAAATGCTTTGATTTCTTCAAGATAAACGGCAAAAATTATTTCGACTCTATATCAAATACTGTTCAGCTAAGAAATGGCTTTTCTTGCTCGATTCGCCTTGAAAGTGGATTCATTTACTGTTAGTATGTTTGATGCAAATTATTCCTATATTTGATGGAAGAAACTTTGAGTATTATTTCCCTTGGAGATTTTTTTTAATATTTATCGAATAGAATTTTTTATTTTTGACGAACAGAAATTTTCATCAATATCGTCATTCTTTTATTATTTTTATGCTGTTAATCCAACACAATTGTTTATCGCTTGGTTTTCAACTCGAAGTCTTAAATTATCTTAAATTCAATTTAAGATCAGAAAAAATATTTGAAGAGAATTTGAAAAAAAAAAAAAAAAAAAAAAACCGAGAATGTCAATTAAATTGAATGAGGAGTTATGTTCACCTTTAGGAGAATATTAATAATACTCCAATCGATTATGCTCATAATGCTATAAAACGCCTTTTATAAGTTGACTTTGAACTATAAAACACAAATTTTTTTTGTTAGTTATTACTGAATATCTTATAACGCTATTTTTCTTTTGAATCTATTTGTTTTGAATTTGACTTAAAATGAGGTTAATTATTTGTTTTGTTAACCTTTTTATTCAATTGAAGTTGAATGTTTAATTGTGTAAAAAAAATTCTTTTGTGTGAAAGTTGAAATGTAACTATTTAAATATTAATAAAGCTTTATTTATTCATTGTTATCGGATATTTTTATTCAAAGTTAAATTAAAGAAAGTTTAACTTTTATCATCGACTAACAATTTAACTGCATTTAATGATTGTTGATTAATGCGGGTGTATATCACCAAATAATAATTACCATTAGAAGCAAACAGATCAAAATTGACCTGCTCTAAGTTGAATATTATTTTGAAGATAATTTAGTGTTTATTACTATGCTAAAATGATTAAAAATTAAAAAACAGACACTTTAAAACATTTTTAACACTAAAACACTGTTAAGAAATGCTTAATTAAAATTTCGTAATGGCACATCTTAGAAAAGGATTAAATCAAGACCTCCGAAAACTGTCATCCGAATTAGGAATCGAATAGACTGATAATCTATATGTATTATTGAACTGTGCAACATTCGTAACGGAAAACTTTAACTATGAAGAATGATTTCTAAAATAATTATTAAATACACTAAGAAATGAACGCGTAAATGTATAGAATACAAATAGGAAAATACTCGTCAATATAAAATGCAGGAAAAGAAACTCAGTACTATTATGGCCCAGACAAATTAGAGGAAAGGACCCATAAAAATGAAATATTATTTGAATTAGAGAAACTCAAATTAAAAAATAGAAAAAAAAATATTTGTTACAATAGAAGGAAAACCTGGAAAAAAACAACGACTGCAAAGCCTACACTGGATATTCAAAATTTAATGTAGAAATTCGATCCTATAAATAATGATTTTAGTTTTTTTAATCTTACCTTGTTTGATTGTCAAATTCAAGGAAAAGGTATTCCAAAAATAAGTTTTACCTAGATCAACAGCTGTCAAGTAATATAGCTCAAATTGTAGGTTGAGAAGGTAAAGTTTTTTTTTCAGACGCTTACGATTATGTGTGTCAATCTTCTGCTTTCAAATTTGTTTAAAATAATTCCAGAATCTTTAGACAATATTTTATGAAAAATTATAAGAGACCAAAAATCACTTTGATTAATTTTGTGAATAGAATTAAATTTATTTTTCACAACGGCTTTCGGGTGGGTAAGCAGAAAGCTTTAAACAACTATTAAATCTAATAATTTGAGATTAAATTAAACAAAAAGTTCCACTGTGTGTAAGAAACTACTTCATCGATTATTGGTTTCAGGTTGAAGAATGCGGATGAATGTGAGTGAGTGAGTGATAGTGAAGTTTATTGGCGCTAGAGCCAGATGTGGCCATACTGCGCCTAACATGATTTAACTGTGGTCTAGACGGGAAGTCACAAATTGGTTGACAAGAAGGAGGGTCGAAAATAGAGAAGGATCGTTAGGATAACCCGGTGATGCGTCACCCGTGTTTATCAAGGACAGTAAACAGTAAAAGACAAAAAAGATCACTAGGGTGCCTTGGGGTTATGTTGCCCGTACTTACCTAAAGAAGACAAGTGCCCGAGGTCCCCTGATATAATCCCCAAGGACAGGGTGCCCGGCTATACCCCCAGACACTGGGTACCTATTTTTGTCGCCTCTTACGGCATCCATGAGCTACAGTGGAACTATTCTGTCATTCCCGGTCACCACATTAGTCGAATGCTCATGAAAGTAAAATAATTAGTATTGACAAAGCAGAGAGAGAGAGATTTAAACTAAAATTTGGAGAAATCATATTGGATTTAATCAAAATCACAAGACCTATCTATTGAGATTTAAGAGCGAACTAAGTAAGAGTGGAAATTGAGAAAAGGGAAATCATAACTCCGTATAATGTCCTTCGGCAACAATCAGCAGATAGAATAGACCTTCGGACCACACCTACTTATCTTCTTTCCTCCATAATACAGATAATAGAAGAATCAATTATGAACTAACACTTTCCTTCAATAACTTTATTTTTGTATAAGATTGCAGAGCACTCGAATTAAATTCCTTTTCTTTGTAAAGGCCCTTAACGAATCTCTTGAATAACTTCTCACCTTTCTTTGTGGAGGCACGATCGAATAACCTATTTCTGTGTGCACAGATATGCAAGTATTGGTTTTTATACTCTAGGAATCATCAGAAGAACACAGAAAAAAATGAATTTTTTTGGCGATTCTACTACTGACCTTCGCCAATTATCCAACTTGATTTCCCTCCTGGACCTGACCGGATTTCGTTTTCTCCGTTGATGGTAGATATCAATCGGATTCCTCCTGGATGATTAGAAGACATTTCGAACCAATAGATTTATTACCAGTAACACAACTAACTAGAGTTTCCTGAGGTCGTTTGCTGGATACTCAATTCTTGACTGTATTTATGTCCACGAAGTTGCTCAAGAATTGGTTTTTTTTTTATCTTTATGCTCCATACTAGCGTGAAAACTTTTTGATGCGAGCTGTATTCCTTCAATTATCCATTAGCTATTAATTTTTGTAAACATTTGAACTACCTTTTTTTAGTTTTGTTCTGTTTGGACGAGTGATAGCTATATATTTAATGTAATAAACAGATAATGTTTTAAATATTTAACTATCCTGAAATATTTACGATGGTTGATTTGAAGCTTGATATATGCTTGCATATCTTATTACCCCTTCAACTGTTATAAGACATCAGGAATGAGAACAAGCAACACAAAAAAACATTGGACGATTTTACAAAATTATTATCAGTACAGAAGATGCATTTTTATTGATATTTCATGTCAGTTCTTATATTACGACCTTTGGTGTTTTGGTAGGTATTGAAATTTGGAAACATGACAAAATATCTTTTTCTCATGACCGCACTAAATTTGTTAAAAAGACTGTTGTAGTAAGGAGACATGAATGTGTTCCAATAATGAATTCAAAAAGATTTTAAATATGATAGAATAACGAAAAGAGATAGATATGATACCATAAACGGTCAATAAATAATTTAATCATAATAATTTTAATATACTGCCCAAATCTATAGTTCTGTATTTCAACTAGAAAATAACTTTATTCTGGAAAGGTGTGACACGGCTGAACACATTGAGAAAAAAAATTATTAATCACAATATAAAACTGATTCAAAGAATTTTTCTACAAAAGTCATATATTATACACCATTTATGGTATGCCTTATATAGACTAAAATCAAAATTTATTATCTTACATCTAACAGAAAGAATAAGAGAACTAGTTCTTAAGACGCAAATAAAAAAAAGAAAGGAAATTTATATCACCGTTCTAATTCTTACAACAAGAGGATAAGAGAACAAGGGCCTAATTCTTATGAAAAGTACACAGCGAAAAGTAGGGTTACCAAAATAATAGAAAATAAAATAGAGGTTTCATAGTCAAAATAACATATAACATCCTTCGCCAAATTTAGAAAATAACTATTAGTTCCAGAAGCTTATATTTGACTAGAATAAATAATTGTTGAAGAAAGTATAATATACGATACATGTAGTGGTACTAATGCCTACAGCTATTCCCTCAAAAGAAATGCACTCTACTAATGGCACAAAATGGTAGAAGTTATTTTAGAGATCCATCCATAAGTAGAGATAAAAATCAGTATCCTGAAATAAGAACAGAATTTATTAAAAAGAATGAACCATTACGAAGAAGTTATAAATATAATCAGAAACATTTGTCATACACTACATCATCTACCGAATATCACTACATTAATATACTTAAAAAATCTTACTTGAATCTGTGATCGGAATACCTCCGGAAGGCTGAATTTAAGAGAATATTAACTATCTCTCTCCCTAATAGTACATTAATTATTATTTCAATCATTATTATTATTAATATATTACTTATTTCTTAACTGTTGGCAGCATATACTTCCTATGTTTTCGTTATGAATGGCTGCTTGCCGATAACATTTCGAGTTATTAATTACTAAATGGATTAATGAATTCTTGTTGTTTTAACAGTATTTTACATTTACTAATCATCAGGAGAATATCCACTTAAATAAGTGTTTTAATAATAATATGAATCTCTAATGTTTGACGATGCAAAGTTTTCTGCGCAAAAGTTTTTAAAATGTTTGAACTCTGTATGAGATAATTAATTTTACATCCCTACACAGAACTATAAAATATAATAATATTTTTAAAAATATTAATTTTTAAAAATTGTTTGAAAATAATGTGAAAAATGGTGAAGTAAAACTTTTAAATGTTCAGATTCCGTGAATGCATTAAACCCCTAAAAATCAAATTTTCAAGCTATTACTCACTGATAGCATATATATTATTAATGAAAAAACAGATTCTAAACTGACTTTGATAGCATCATTTACTGTCTAACAATTATTAATAATTGACCCACTTATCGTGCAGTGCAACAAAACAGAAATAAAAATTATTCCGAGCAATTTGATTTCATTTTAATAAACGTGAATCTAAAACAAAAAAGAAACCTAAATTCTAATTAATCAGTGACCTAATGTAATATGGTAATTAATGGTGGTTCATAAACAAGTCGTGTTACGAATGGAAAATAAGAATGAAGTATCTTACTGTAATAAGTAGTGTCCAGTGGTCGTTTTGCTTTTTCCAAGAAATCCACAATTACTCCACCCATTTTCTTAAAAACAATTGGTCACTATTATTTTTCTGGCGTATGAGGTGGTCTTTAATTTTTTAGAGAGGATTCATAGGAAGTAATACGTATTTTTAAATTGTTGTTGGGTTTCCTGTATTTTGCAATGAACTGATTCCTCATTGACAATAACAACTCGACATGGCAGCAATCAAAATTAATCTGTAAGTAAATGCCAAATTTCTTCTGGTGCCCTTTAATATATGGTTGTACATAATGATATCACAAACGCCTTGGAAAGGTAAACTCATCGATATCAGGTACTTTTTGAATCACTCTGACGTAACTACATAAAACTTACTTAGTATTTTCAAAATACTGTACTTAGTATTTTCAAAATTACTGGCTTTGTAATGAAAAGGATTTCTCCTTTTTTAAGATTGTTAGGTTATTTAATTAATCTCTTCAATTCCTAATTTAATTCTCTTTAAACTATTAACATTAATGTCAACATAATACAGATGAGAAAAGCATTATAAAAATTATTAAGTTTCAATCATTTTTAATTACTTTCATTATTTTCTAATTAACCTTGAGTCTCTAAATTGAAACGATGTGTACCATGCGTGAAAAATTCTAATGTCTTAAGCTTTGAATAATTGTCAAATAATTTGATAAATTATAGAATTTTAATTATTCAATTAGTAGCAACATCATAAACTGTGTTTCTCATAAACAAGGTATTTCGTTGCAAAACGCATAGCACAAAATTTAGTTCCTGAAACTTTTTTCCTGTGCGGAATATACGAAATATTTGTGTTATAAGAATGGGCCAGAAATTTAATGCTAACTGAGCATACAAGGCATATTTTTTCAGCTTCAATAAGCAATAAATATTATTTTGTATACTATTTTTGAAAAATTCTGAGTTAGAGTTTTTCTCCCTCTGTTTTATTGAGCATAATTGTTCTTACTAGATTTATTGGGGAATAAATTGTTAATGGATCTTGTTATTTTGACTCATTGTCAAAACAGCAATTTTGTATTCCTAAATTAGTCTTCCATTTTTCTAAATACCACGTAACTTTACGAGAGCCATCTTATGCAGTTCAAAATAATCTCATGTTACGAATGGGAAATGGGGTAGAAAGATTGAAAAATTGGAATGGATTGTCTCACTGTAATATCTAGTGATCGCGTTTCCTTCCTTTTTTTTCCAAAAAGAAGTCCATGAATGTGACGCATTTCTCTTAAAAAAATTATAGCCTTTACTTTTCCGACTGAGGGATGCATGATAGCCATCTGAAGCAACTCATTGTTTTGATTTTTTTTATTACTTTCAGTGTATAATGATGAATCTGGTTCTAATCAAAGGAAGAAAATCGATAATAAACAACAATAACTCGAAGCGGTATCAGTCAAATTTTGATATGGCACCAAACTGGTAACAAATCAAAACTAACCTATTAATCGGTGTCAAATTTTTTTTCGACTTTGGTTAAAAAAGGCGGCACACTACGGGACCCCCACCATGACTTAGCATTGAATAACTACACTTATCTTATTAAACACTCTCTTAGATCTAACATTCCGCATAAATTTATAATGTAATGAGTAAGATTTGAATCTGGGATTTAAAAGTATGACAACTGTGTCGAGATATTTAAAAGTTCATTATATAATGAATTTATGACCAATTTCAGTTCCGACATGGAGGTAATAAGTCACATTTATATTTTCAGTCAAACAGGCAATTAAAGTTATATATAAAAAAAAAATATTCAATCTATGTCCTTATAGGTTTTGTACATAACGAGAACATTTTATTGTAAATATCGAACTCATATAAATGCAACATAAAATAAACATAATGCTCTATTTTTATTTATTTATTAACTGTGGTCCTAAATATTAACGATTGTAAGTCATGAATGGTCGCAAGGGAAGAAAATGATTTATTGATATCTCTTTACCAAAAATTTATTTTTATGTAACTTAAGAAATAAAATTTATATTTATATCTATAACAAAATTTGACTAACGACGAATGATTAGATCATTTTGCAGGAGAATAAGATTTGAATTTTACTCATACTTTACAGAAAATTAACGCCTTACAAACATTATTCGTATAAACAACATTCAGTTAAATTAACGTCTTTCTGCAGATAACTAACATCACAACTTTGATTAACAATCAGATGAGTAAGGAATTGCTATAACTTGTGCATCATTTCCCAAATTCATTTTTTGTACATCATTTCCACTTCTAAATAAAGATTTCAGTCAAAGTTTAATTTAACTGGTAGAAGCCGCAATCAATCTTTAAGAGATGGATATGTGATGGAAACAGAGGTAGGTACCTTGGGTATGAGAAAAGGAACTTATTTTAAGTGTCAAATTTAAGTAATCCCCACTTTATAAAATTAAAGGCATAATTATGTAACATATAGACAACAAATGATCAATAAATGCATTCATATTTGTATGCTATGTACTTACTTTTATGTACATATTGCATGTAACTTATTGTATTTACTAATTTAAAAAATTAGCAGAATACCTATAAACATAAAATTTAAACTCTTAACATAATTATATAGTCAAACTTAAATTTAATAATTTTTTAAGAAAATTTAATTTTATGATTCAAATTTCCCACAATTTTTATAAATATTGCTTAATATTAAAAACGTATGAGTATTTATCACAAAATAACTATGTTTGATGCATAGGAAAAAATCTAATTTAATTATGAGCAAAATATCATCACTGTGGGAAGAGAACTAGAATTCTAAAAATCTATTTTTTGTGAAGATCGTAAAAAAGGATATTTTTGTCTATTGCGTTGAACCTTTTTTTTTTCCAATTGTAAAATTCAATTTTCGAGCGTTCAATTTGTCAAATTGAAGAGGTGTATATATAAGCAACGAGTAAGTTATTACATTGTTAATGGAAGACAGAATGGACTCAATTTATCGACGAAGATTTCTTCATGATGAATTCCGCGAAATAAAAATTTCTTAATGATGAATTCCAAGAAATAAAGTTTTCTTACCTTGTAATTGCTGCTTGTTTGGAGCGCAATACAACTATAGTGGTGCGAGTGTGGAAGCAGTGGACTAAAGATAAGCAGACGAGTCGGAAATCTAGCAATAGATGGCGAAAGGATATGTTCATCACGGCAGTGGGGTAAATTGTATGGAAGAAATTTTGGATCGAGGAGTTCATCTCGAACTTGGAGCGTCAACTCAAGAGCGGGCATAACGTTGTAGCAATGCTATAAGTCTATTATTGAATGCTGCACTAATTCGTCAGCGTCTGTTGTTCAGTGGTCTACTTACAATAGTGTTCTTTTGTACATGATTCTTTGATGCAAATCCATTGGCATCCGAGGATATAATGGGATCATAAAGTTAGGCTTATTTTTTTGACAAAAAATCGCATTTTGTAAGAATCCCATTTCAATTTTAGCTAAAATGAAAAATGCACCTGCATTAGATACTATATTGATGAAAGCAATCTTCCGGAGTACTTTTATTCAACGTCATAACAGACGAAAGCGGAGCATTATGATCTGCAGCGCTATAGTGTATCATGGACGATTACAATTCCTAAGTTTACAATCTCAGAAGTTCTTGAACCACAAGTCACACCCATCCTTCAAAATAGTCTTGAACATTCTGAGCAATGTGTTTACTGGCAATGTTTTGTATTTCAACAGGACAATGTCCTTCCATATGTTGTTCAGAATATCCAAGACTTCTTTTAAGCTAAATACGTACGATTTTTTTTTATCAGCTTACTCAACTGATACGTAACCTATACAACACAACTAGAATTCTGTCAGTTGGTGTCGCGCTCATGGTGTTTGTTCCAAAGCTGATGCGGAATGACCCTATATTGCTTCAGAAAGAAGCAATATAGGGTCCTCCATCTTGTGCCCAGGTTCAAAATCTTTTGAATACAATGGTACTTGGTGTAGAAGTACTTATTGCATCACATAGTGGTTTTACAAAATCCTGATTTTTGACACTTAATTTTGTTCTTTTGTTTTTTACATTTCATCGTTTATTTGTATCCACACCAATCAGTTATGGAGTAAATAACAGTAACATCTAACTTTTTCTTCATGGTGCCACAATTCATAAGAAAGTGAGTATATTGGGAAAAAAAAGAATCAGGACTTTTCATTGTAAATATTTGCAAAATGTAATACTTTGTATTTCAATGAGTTCTCGAAAATATTTAAGAAGAGAAATGGAGAAATTCCTTGCAAAAAAATCACTTCAGAATAGGACGCATTACACACCGGAAAATCATTTTTGTTCCTTTTTCTTTCGCCAAGATCAGTAATTTTTGTTATTGTGTGGTGGCTGATCATATCATTGTTTCTGATAACCTTTTAATTTTGAAAAAGGGGTGTTTTATTTGCTTAAAAATATATCTACTCAGGTTTGTAAATTCTATATACATTTGTGTTTTAGCCACGAAATTTGATTTTGTTTACACAGAATCCCAAAATGTCACCTTTGACCACTTTTCAAAATAAAGTGGGGAAAATACTTCATTTATTCAATCTAATTTCATTTCTTCCAACCGATTCACAATAGTTTCAGTTTGAATTTCAGTCGTATTTACTTTCATTTCATGGCAGCAATAATTACAATTAGTTTAAAATATATTCAATTCAATAATTTATCGTTGCTTTAATTTTTACATTTGAAATAATAAAATTATCCACATTAATATATTAACATTCTGATATTTGTTTGATTAACTTAAGAATTATATTTTAAAAAAGAGTTAGCATTTTTAGCGGTTCAATCTGCTCTGTGCAAAAAATATGCTTAGATAAAATTGTAGAGTGTTTAAATGGTTTTCAATATTTTATCTGTTCATATATTTTCTTCTATTGTCTATTTTAAAAATATTACTAATATGTGCAGTATTTTTCCCAATGTAGCAATTTCCCTGCATAAAATTTGGCATGAAAAGCTGTATTGCAATGAAAGGTACAAATCCGAACGTAATGTATTAATTACTGTTTTTTTTAATACTTTTAACTATTAATGAAAGATTATTGAAACATTTGAATGAAACAGATATTATCTTTTTACGTTTGTAACATAATTTTTTAATTTATTTGTTGCATAACTACGTTGCTTTGGATTATTATTTTCTCCGTTCATGGTAGATATTACTTTGAATTTAAATATGAAGTTTATTTAATAAAAATTCTATAATTGCCTCTCTCTGAAGATTCACCAAACAAACATAAGAAATTTATCCAACACACTGCACCACTCTTTTTTATACGGTTTTTTTTCTACCCGATTTTGAAATAACACGGTTCAACAATAAGAACAAAAACAATTTTTACACGAAATCTTTGTTCTAGCACGAGTCTCAAGACGTTGATTCTAAAAATGTTAATTCTAATTTTGACAATGTGATCAGAAATCAGTCGATTTATGCCTACACATGTGTTAATGATTTGGTCTAGTTCATGGCTTGTTAACTCTGTATTCCTTGGGTTACGGGGAATACACAAATTTTATTCACATTTTTTCTTTATATCGTTGCGGCAAATATGTACCCGAATTTTCTTTTCTTTCGTTCAAACATTAGAGAGTTAAAACTTATTCATCAAATTAAACGTCGATAAATATTTAGTGTTCAGTAATTCCAATCCTATTCATCTGAATGTTTATATCTTTGAATGCACAGGGTTTGTCGAAGGATAATTTTCTGAAAGAACTGGGTGTAATCTCCTAGAGAAAGTCTTATAAAAGATGAAAGATAAAAGAAATAATTACTTTCAGGGGTACTCTTCTTTCGCAAATGTCGCATTCATTCTCTATTTCCGTATGGTTTGCTTACATTAGACATGCATGTAATTTTTTTTCTCAGAATCATCATTGGTGTCCAGCTCCTTCACTTTATCTAGCCATTTTGTCAGACGACACTTAGAACGGCAAATCATTGACAGAAACGGGATAGCAATGAAGTAAAAAGTCCCGTCCTCAACAGTATTTTCTTTTCGAAACTGCCCTTCTTCAAAAGGTTAAAAAAGATATTATTGCTTAAATTTTTGGCACAGAAAATTTCCATAAGCAATGTTATTTTACATCGTTTTATATTCCCCTAATAAATAAAATGCCTATGCAACAACAAAATATACTAAAGAGTCTATCAGTTTCGTTAAAACTAAAATAAAAATTTTAGACTGTCTAAAGAAAAGCGAAGTTCCGCATCTGTTGGTAAAACTTTTGGTTTAAGCGAAGTGACAATAAGAACAATTAAAAAAAAACTGAATTCTACTCGATAATCATTAATTCTGGTCGAACTTCAGTTTCAAAATATCATCTTATATTCGATATCTTAAATTTGAGAAAACGGAAAAACATTTTGGTTTTTGGATAGAATATTTACAAAAAAAATTATACCTATTGATGGGAAAATTGCAAAAGACGAATCACTTAGAATATACAGCCACTTTCAGGAATTGGAACCATCAACGAGTCTTCAGGCAACGGAGAAACTGGAATTTATTGCAATTGAGGGATGACTGTAAAAACAAAAGAAGTGGAATCAGCAGACAAAAATGCTACCAAAGAATTCCGGATATACTAGCAAAAAGATATGTACAGTGTGGTTGTACTCGCGAGTAAATATTTACTACCGACGAAATGGGATCATTCTGGAAGAAAATACCTGAAAGAACGAACATAGCAGATCTGAAAAATCACTTAATGGTTTTAAAGTCCCCAACGATCGGGTAATGTTCTTGTTGAGTAATGAAGCATCTGGTGTTAAAAAAGATTCTGTTAATCAACAAATTTCTTATTCCAAGAGCTTTAAAAAGTATGGACATTAAATAACTTCTAGTTCATTTGATGGCGTATAAAAATGCATAGATGACTGCCGATCTATTTACAAATTGGTAGAATAACTGCTTTATTCCTGAAGTCGAGAAAAATATAGAATAAAAAGATTTGGAATTCAAAATACCTTTGCTTGTTACTAATAAGTCTAGCCAGATATAGCTGGGTCATCCAAATATTCATTTGCTGTTTTCCCCTCCTGATACCTCATATCTTAATACACTTGATCAGTGTATTAAGATACCATTTAAAATGTGCTACATGAAGCAAATATTTAAATATATTTTATATTCAGCGAAAGAAAGGAATTTGACTTTTGTGGAAACCTGGAGAAAGTTTACGATTATGGATTGTACTATACTTGCTTCTTTTACCATTAAACAGTTGCGCTAATCGAACTTAAATACTTGTTGAAATAAAATTTTGCCAACATGCTTCAAAAGTGGAAGTTTCGTTGTACAAAAATGAGCTGTGTGTTCTGAAATTATCACTATCAAATACAATTGGTGGCGAAAGTGTTAACAACTTACAAACGGCTGACATCATGAAATTGATCACTTCGGATGAGAAAGTTTCGAATTTATGAAAGTTTATGATAAACTGAAAATTCGATTTATGAAAGTTCAATTTATGAAGTTATGAAAGTTCGAATTAATGAAAAATAACAAAAAAGTCAATAATATTGTTGTCGAAGGCGACGTTTAGCTGTTAATGGCTGATTAAATTCGTAAGGGCTTAAAATTTGCTACTAGTACGGAGCAACATTTTCTTACTCGTGATTCTGACAAGAAGTGACCATTAAAATTTAAACGTTAACATAAGTTTGGTATTGCTGGATATCAAGTAGTACATAAGCAACTTGAGAAACCAAGAAACAGATGATATTAACAGATTTTATAACAACAACAAAAAAACCAACAGAGGTCATTAATAACGAACGAATTTCTTCATTTCTATTACACTTAACAGTTGTGCAAGACATGCCTGAAATATTTACTGATAATAGCATTTTTAGTCCAGTCCACAATAAATGTGCAAGCTTGTGATAGAGAAGAAATAGATAAATGCGAAATCGATATTTTTTCTGTTTTCAATTTAAAGTAGTTGTAAACTGAATTTTCATTGTACACTAATTTAATTTTTTAGAGATAAAATAAATTGCTTATATTTTATAAGTATGTAACATAGAGAGATTTCATTAATACTTTTCTGCAAGGTTTATCGCAAAAATATACAGAGTTTTTACACGAGTTTTTGAAGTAGTGGAACATATCCCTAAATTTACCATACGTCGCACGCATTTTTAAGCGGTTTTTCAGAGTAAAGTATCTTTCATGTAAAGCAAAGTTGTGCGTAAAAAAATATATCTGCATTTAGTATTTCTTGTTATTTTTACACATTTAGAAGCTTTACAAATTTGTAAACCCGAATGCCAAATTAAAAATGATTAATTTCTAAAAAGTATGTTGTACAAACACTCTTCGTTTTCTTCTACTCTAAACATTTTAGCCTGTGTAAACAATTAATTCTTATCATATTTAAATTTCTAATTATATACTTTCAAAATCCTATAAGAACCATCTAAATTCAAATCGCGAATCTATTAATTTATAATTTTAAGAAATACCAAAATTTTAACAATACATTGATAAAACACTTTAATACGTTATTCAGTTTCACAGACATTCATTGGAATAAAATTTTCTAAAGATTTATCCATTTCGTATTCTGTTGATTACATTAGCTAAGTTATTTCATCGAATGTTCCGCGGTAATAATATTCCACAGTGACTTAAAAGCTCATTTAGTAGAATAAAATCCCATCTACCATAGGATTTACTATAACTATGTCAAAATAATATCTAAATAAATCGGATCAGTTTGTAATGTGAAACTACCGGCAGTAGAATTTAGCAATAAATAAGCATCTAATGCTGTGTTAGAATTAAAGTGTAAGCAATGTGGTGATACATATAGCTATGGGATAAATTCCGATTTAAATCTTATAATGTCTTCCGGCTTTCGCAGTTTGCTTTGGAAATATATAGATTAGCGTCAAATACCCTTAATTCAAATAGAAGAATACGAATGCATTAATAGGGATTTTGAATGAGTTGGAAGAAAAATTTAGATGAGATGTTTGACTGAAAAGGAAATATTTAAGAAATGTCAATGGGAAAATATGCATTAATATTTCATTATATACGATTTTAAGTATCAAAGTTGAATTAGATTTCAAAATATTTGTTATGATTCATAAAAAGGATGAATAATTTTGGAGTAACTTGAATACGTTATACTTAGACTATCTTATTAGCACAGACTTTGATAAAAAATACTAAATAACCTTCTATTGGAAAATCAACTAAAGTGAACTAGCAGATAATTTTTTCTATGGTGCTCATATCGGTAATTGGAAAACGGAAATTAGAAACAGTTACTATACAGAAAGCTCTTTCTTTCTCGCACTTTCGGTGTATATGAGTGTGTGTATACAAATCTATCTATCTATCTACATCCAACTCTTTTCTGACACTGTAAATACGTTCCTTAGAAAACCGTGCAGAAAGAATCGTGTAAAAAATACATGCGACAAATGGTAAAGTAAGGGATATGTTTAATAATTTTAAGCAATAGTGTAAAATGAAAAATCTCTAAATATGTCCCTAAAATATCGTTTAAAAAAGTAATAATGAAATCAATATTACATATTTAAAAACGAAATATTTTTGGAATATATATATTTATTTAGGAATAAATTAAATAGAAAGTTAAAAAAATCGAAATTAAATAAAAAAATTCAAATATGAAATATAACAAATAAAGAAAATGTAATGTAAAGATATCATTAAAGAGAAGAGGAAAAATCAAATTCACAAATAAAACTTTTAACAAAATTATCAAAAACATTCAAGATTTATGACAGCAAAATCAATTAAACATTGGTATCATTTTTGTTTTTAAGTTTCTCTTTAGACAGTAATAGAATAATCAACTTTATCTTTTGTAGAAAGGAAATTATTTCAACTATTTTGAATATTGGAAACCATATTAAGTAATTTGATATTCCTAAGTACAAAAATACATAAAATATTTCTAAAAATATTTAAACTTAAAATGTTTTTAGAGAAAGGAATTTTATTAACTTGGAAACTATAATTACCTCTTTTGTCATAAGTATTACTATTAATCATATGAGCCTCAAATTTTAAGTTAACCTTAAAAAAATCCGTTTCAAATGAGTTTACATTAGTTTAAATCAAATTTAAGAAGAAGAATAAAAAGATAAATCAGGTTTAATTTCTGCATTTGGATTAATTCGAAAAATTAAAGGATTTTCAACAAAAATAAAAATCTTGAAGTTATTATCTTCTAAAAAATATATTCATGAGAAATTAGTTAAATATAGCAAGACTCTTACTAACAGGAACACTTTGAGGAATACCTTTATTTTTTATTCTTGTTACTATTATGACCAACATAATTTCTCTTAAGACTAGATTAATAAGAAATTAAAATTTTTCATAATGAACAGAGCTATTAATTTTTAATATTTCAAACTTTTCTAAAACTGTTTTGCTAAATCTTAATTGTCTATTGACACTTCAAACTCATAAAAATTGTAAATAATTTTGTGACGTGTTTGTAATAAATTTATTTAGTGATAAGTAATTCTGTTATATTAAATGAGTTTTTTGATTTAATTAAGAATCGAATTTTAAAAAAAGGATGCAGTCTGACGTAAGAAATTTTATTCTATATTCTGATAACACGAATTTTAGTTCACACACCATCGCCAATATGCTCTCACGCTGCTTCTGTGAACGACGTTAATACATAAGCCATCAATCAGCCTCACCGTATCTATCACTCTCATCGTAGGCTTTTGCATTGCGCTCATTCGTTGCTATTATGTTCCTTCTTCCATTGTGTACCATTCCGATAGGATTTTGAAAGGTAAAGTGATGTTTTATCGTCATGATAGACAAATGAAAGTCGTTTAATAATTAAAGAAAAGTTTGGTTTCGCTAGTTTTATTAACGTCGCACTAAAACCAATTTTGAACCCTGGTCAAGTGATGAGGATGACACCTGAGATGGTGTACCCCTTGCCTAACTTCCTTGTCCACGTCAAAGAGAGGACTCTGGTTATCGACAGATTTAACGTGTATCAGTCTTGGCTAGACGGCGGTTCTTTAGTGGGCTCGAATCTATGACTCGATGAAAACCGCCTGCCACATGTCCGCGACCATGACCACTAAGCTACTACGACCTCATTTAGACAAAGAAGCGACTGGTAAGCAGTTTGCTTAGATGCATAGCTTAGGCACATCAATAGTTTCGGACAGAAGAAAAAATGTCTTCAATCTGAAACTTTGTATCTATCTTAGAGCGTGAAGCTAGGAGTTTGTCAAATATGTCTTTAAAAATGGCAAAGCGTTAAAAATACAGAAAGTCTGTAGATTTTGTACTAGATGATCACTGGGAAATAATCTTTCAGGAGCAATCATTTCATAAAAACAGTTAAACTTTGGCAGAAAATTGTAAATGAATTGTTATCTTTTTAGATGAATTAAGGGTGGATATATATTTTTAAGGCAATTTATGGTATTCTCGAGTTAGATTAAAGTTATGAGAAAAGTATTCAAAAGACTCAAAAGGAGCAAAAAATGTTACTTAACTAAAAATTGTAACATAATCTTTTGATGTCGTTTTTATAAAAGACAGATACCTAGAACCCTAGATACCCTAATCTTAAGGTTAATAAAGATCGTGTTATGCTGCTAAACTGGGTAAACACTACACTGTGCCTTGATACAGCGCTAAAATGAAAGGGGCGTCAAAGTTGTTCTGACCTTATAATATCCAGTCACTGTCAAGACGATGTCATATTTGATACTAAAATTCGCCGGAACCATTGATTTTGATTATCATGTTAAATTAATAACTTTTAATACAGAATATAAATATATAAAATGTAAACAACAGTGTTTTATAGTAATTAATGTAATACGATATTCTCAGCTTTCATTTTATCCCTAAGAAATAATCCTTTTTTGTCAATTATCCAGTTATACGGATTTTCAATTATTAGAATCGGGTGTAGCCTCAAATAATTCATTTAATTAAAGTCCTATTAAGCAAGTTAGTCTCTGTTCAGTGCAGTGCAAAATATATTGAACTAGAAATATGCAAAGTAACAAGTTAAGAAAAAATAGTTTGAACGTCTAAAAGAGGGGAAAGCGTGATTTCACTGATTTCTTAAGATTTTGAATAGTTGTGTGTTTTTTTAAAAGAATTTCTCATTTAAATTATTTTAGGTATTTTACTTCAATGTAAATTTTCAGGCATGTAAGAGTATCTGACAATACACTATCTGATTAATTAAAAAATATTTAATTTTTCACGTTAATTTTAGTTAACCCAAAAGTAGTTTTAAGAGAAAATATTAGTTGTTCAATCACACATGTTTTTGAAAGAAAGCAAGAATGAACAATCACGAATACATTTTTTTTTGCTTTAAGTGTTGGATGAATTGGATTTCAAAAGGTCGATTTTAAAAATTAGGTAAAGTGGATTTATAAATTAAAAATTTCACTTCAATCATCGTGATACAATACTACTGATCCTTTATTTTAAGGATTGACAAACAGTTTTAGAAAGGATAGAATTATAACATTTTTAGGCTCAATGGGCCTAGTAAGCAAACTGGAAGATATTTAGGTAGACAATTCTGCTCATTAAGCAACAACATACAGATTCAATTCTTTTTATCAGTCAGTGATTTTAAGCAATTTATGTAAGCAAATGCTAACAGAAGTAGATAAAAAGTAGTTCTTTCTAAAATAAAGTAAAAAATAAAAGTAGTTCAAAATTAGTACTTTCTAAAAGAATAATTATTTGCAAATGATCCTATGTTAATAATGTTCCATATTGCAAGTTTACAAATTTTATTGGCAAAAATATTTTCTTCAAAACTATGATTACTCTACAATACAAATATAAATCCCAGGGCGTGCGATTTTAACTGGACATATTTATCCTACGAAACATATTCATAGAATTGTGTTGGATCTTCTTTAAACATCATTGTTCGCATATTATCATTTTACAGATCATTTCAGTTCTAATTGAAAGTCTGACTAAAGCTTCTCAATTGTACAACTAAATGCATTATGTATTATGCATTATTATGTTTTCAGAATCTGCGTCAAAATCCGAAAACATTGTTGAGATTTTTCATGCAGAAAGAATATTAATCATCGGAGAGAATTAAAGAATGACGGAGGGCCGTGTTTAGTCGACGGGTTTGCTGACATTTGCTTTGCACTAACGAATGTCTGTTTAAATTGTTGTATAATTAGAAAATAACCACATTTCAAAGGAATCGTAGTGAAAGCTAATTCCGCTAAACATTATTGCGATGGTTGTCAATAATTCTTTTAATAAACTGAACAACATATCATAAATAAGTCTCGACTTCTAACAGCACCGTTCAGTTTTAAGTATGGCATACATCATGTTTAATAAATACACGCGAAACAGTGAAGACTAAAAATGATGCAAGTGATTAGATTAGATGGCACGACTTGTTAAATAAGAATGAAAAATAATATTTAACACATGGATCAATAAGTCCCGAGACTGTGCGGTCGTTTTTTTGCGATTTCCTCCTTCAAACACACCAGCAAGTCAATATAATAATCACTGTTGATCGATTTACCTTTTTCGAGGTAGTCAATGAAAATCACGCCATGCGTATCCCAAAAAACTGACGCCATGACTTTGCCAGCTGACTGCTGCGTTTTCGAACGGCTTTCGCCAGCTGTGCGCCATTGCCGCTTCGACTCTGGAGTGTAGTGATGTATCCATGTTTCGTCCATGGTCACGTAACGACGCAAGAAATCTTTTTTGTTGCGAGTAAATAGCGATAAACAGCTTTCTGAATCATCGACTCGTTGCTGTTTTTGTTCCATCGAAAGCAATCGCGGCACCCACTTGGAAAAAACCTTTTTTATGCTCAATTTTTCATGAAGGATAGTAAATACACTTTCAAATGATATCTGTGTCATCTCAGCAATCTCACGGAGCTTCACTTTACGATCTTTCATTATAATTTTTGTCACTTCACTCACATTTTCCGGTGTAACGGCTTCCACAGGTCTACCCGAGCGTTCCGCGTCATTTGTGTCGATACGACCACGTTTAAACTCGGCAAACCACCGACAAATCGTTGCTTTTGATGGACAAGAGTCCGAGTAACATTTTTCAATCCATTGTTTCGCTTGCACGGTGTTTTTACCTATTAAAAAATAATGTTTTATCAGAACACGAAACTCGGTTTTTTTCCATTTTTTAAACAAACTACAAAACGACTTTACTCCAACCTCGATAACTCAGCTGTTTCTGGTCCGATCGACTTAAAATTTTGACACGTTTCAAGCAAAGGTTAGTACTCTAGAAAGACCTGGTTACTGGTTTACTACGAGGGCCATCTCTGGGTTAGTCTCGGAACTTATTGATCCATGTGTTATGGTTATTAATTACTTATACAAAGTTATTTTACATCGTATATTTCCAGCATTCTCGAATGCGTCTGCATATTTTCTCAGAAGTCGTCCTCGTCATTTGAACAATATTCAAAATTACGAGGTCCGTCACCAATATTCATCGTGTTGCATCTAGCGCCACGAAAAGAATAAAAACAATCACATCTGTATACATCGAGGACTCACTTACAAATCTTGTTCTAAATTAAAGGAATTTAAGAAAATCAGAAGAAAAGAGCTCTACAAATTCTTGTTGAACGCAGCCGCTACTTCCCGTTATTATCATTTGACTTACATATGGCTCACTTTTGATGATCGGACATGTCACTTAGAAAATATAATTTGTATTCGTTTTTGGAATATAATAAATTTCAGAAATTATTAGGAATTCATTTGAAAAAGTAGAACTGATGAAATAGAAATATAAAACTAATTCTCTCTCTTCTGAAATGATAAAACTAAAACAAGAGCAAACTTCTCTGTTCTGTACTAGAATTAAAATTATTTTTAAGAAGCAAAATCTAATATAAATTGTTTAGTTTTTCATAAGAAGTAACATACAAAATAATGAGTAGGAAATTCTTATGATTAAGGAATTCTTTTTTAATTATTATACGTCAAATAATATGCTGAGATTAGAATGATTCGTTACTTAATATGTACATTTAATCTCTCCTTTTCTCTTACAAACTGACATATTGTATATTCGTCATGTAATATTAATTATTTCACTTTTTATTTCGATATTTCAAACTTTCTTCATGAAAATCATTAGAAATATTATGTATCTTATATTTAACTATTATAAAATGTGGGAAATAAAGAAAGAATAAATTAATATGGAACTGTTTATTTTTTTACATTCGATTCTCATATGAAAAATTTTGACGTTTTTTCAGACAAAAGTAGTATTTGAAAATTTCGTGAAATAATTGAATTAAAACTTTCAGGTAAAATAAAATTCAATAACGGTAAATGAGAAAGTAAAATCCAATTACTTCCATCGATGAAAAACTTCCATGGGAGGAAAAAGAGAAAATGACAGGTGCTCTTTCACATTAGTAAACGGGGGAGATCCTTATTTCTTGGGTAATTTTAAAAAGTTAATATTTTCTTGTGCAATAAATCATTGCTGTCGTGCAGCAACATCAATTCTTATGAGTCAAAAATTTAATTAATGCTCGAAAAATGCAATTTATGTACACAGTTCAATATATATTTCGATTTATTCTACGAAAATATTGCATGCGTTTATCTGATTCATTCCTTATTTAATTTTTAACTATAAATAAATACATTTTTAAACGTTTTATTTTAAGTTTTAATTTATTCTGCTTCTATATTTTTATCCTTTTGAACATTCAGAATTTGAATTTGAATTCCCACCCCCCTTTTCACGAGATATGAGGAAACAATTAGAATTTCCCATGATATTTAGTATCAAAATCAAAGTCAAAAAGTACATGATGATGAAAGATTATTTACTCAACAACTGCCCAACATGTATGGTACTCACTATAAACTGACACTATCAGAAATTTTTAAATCTACCAGAGTAATAAATCAAATATAACAATAAATTAATAAAATGAAAAAATAAAAAATAAATGATAAAAATAAAAAATAAACAAATAATAAATAAACAATAAATAAGCAATAAATAAATAATAAATAAACAATAAATGAATAATAATAATAAATAAATAAATATAAACATAAATAGATAGTAATTAAAAAAAAATTGGGCAAAATTTTTAAGGAACAGATTTAGCCACTCACGGTGCGCTTTTTTATAATTATTTTTAAATTACTCAAATATATATAAGAATTAAAGTAAACGACGAAATACCGAGAAACGGAAAAGAGTAAATATTTCCGATATTAAAATTAAAGGAAACGATAAATTATTAAATTGTATATTATACCAACTACATGTAATAAAATTAAAGCAAATGATAAATTATCAAAGTGAACATATTTAAAATAAATGTAATTAAAATTGAAGCAAACGATAAAAAAATTGAAAAGTGATTTAGTACGTCAAAATACCCCACCTAAAACAATAGCCCCTCTGGTGGGAAATAAAATTTTCTCTAAGAAAATTTAAGTAGGTTTCACTGCACGCAAGATATTTTTTACAGGAATGGTTCTAATGAATAACAATAAGTTGATTTACAAAATCAAAAATATTTCGTCTTTAATATCAACCTTTTAAAAGTTATATAGAAATTTGGAAAATATTTTTTTAAAATGTAAAATATATCAAAGCTTTAAATTACATAAATTGAAATATTTTCTTACTTTTGAAAATAATATATATATATATATATATATATATATATATATACATAAAGAGGGAGAGAGAGACACTGGTGCCCAAAATAAAGATAATTTTCCGATTTGGTAGATTATCTCTAGAACTACTGGACAGATTTTAATGAAATAAGGTACGTGTATAGAGTTGAAATAATACAAAAAAATAACTATTCAACAGTTATAATACACACGCATGATCATGCGTAACACTCATCGGAATTCTCAAGGTATGAAACAGCAATTGCAGACTAGAACAAAAAAAAATGGCTTTATATGGGGCAAAGGGACCCACACCCTTTACAGATATACCTCACACCGTAATGTCATGCTAGAAATAAGAGAGTTTATGAGTTCCCGTGGCATTTGGTCCAACTCGTTCAGCAACGCTGTTTTCTGGTCTTGGATGGCTCTCAGAAGTAGATTGCGAAATACAATTGCCTTCCTTAGAGCATCCAAGGCATGCTTTAACACATCAATCAATAACTCCCGAGACTAACCCACAGATGGCGCTCGTAGTAAACCAGTAACCAGGTCTTTCCAGAGTACTAACCTTTGCTTGAAACGTGTCAAAATTTTAAGTCGATCGGACCAGAAACAGCTGAGTTATCGAGGTTGGAGTAAAGTCGTTTTGTAGTTTCTTTAAAAAATGGAAAAATCCGAGTTTCGTGTTCTGATAAAACATTGTTTTTTAATGGGTAAAAACACCGCGCAAGCGAAACAATGGATTGAAAAATGTTACCCGGACTCTTGTCCATCAAAAGCAACGATTTATCGGTGGTTTGCCGAGTTTAAACGTGGTCGTACCGACACAAATGACGCGGAACGCTCGGGTAGACCTGTGGAAGCCGTTACACCGGAAAATGTGAGTGAAGTGACAAAAATTATAATGAAAGATCGTAAAGTGAAGCTCCGTGAGATTGCTGAGATGACACAGATATCATATGGAAGTGTATTTACTGAAAAAGGTTTTTTGAAGTGAAGTGAAAAAGGTTTTTTTCCCAAGTGGGGGCCGCGATTGCTTTCGATGGAACAAAAACAGCAACGAGTCGATGATTCAGAAAGCTGTTTATCGCTATTTACTCGCAACAAAAAAGATTTCTTGCGAAAAAAAAAAGAAAAGAAGAAAAAAAAAAACAAAAACAAAAACAAAAACAAAAAACCAAAAAAAGATTTGGAAAAGCGTTGGAACGATTGTATCACCCTAAAAGGTTATTAACAAAAGGTGTTATGTTGATGAATAAAAAAAAAATTTGCAAAAAAAAATGTTGTTTTCAATGTTAGACTCGGGAGTTATTGATCGATGTGTTATAGGATTGAGTCTAGGGATCTGGCTGACCAATTCATCCGGCGAATATCCTCACTATCTAGAAAAACGTCGACCAGCTATTAATCTCCATGTGGCTTCGTATTGTCGTCCATTAAAAGGAAATCAGGATTAACTGCATCCCTAAAAAGGATGACATAGGGCTCCAGGACCTCATCCATATACCTTTCAGCAGTCACAGTGTCTCTTTCAAAGACATGGAGGTGTGAGCGACCATCCAACTTAAAGCCAGATGAAACCACCAAGCCTCTGCTACCGTAAGTCGATTTCTCGAACATTGGAGGGCAGGTAATGGGTCTCTGGTTCTCTCCATATGAAAAATAACCCGATAATCACTTGTCAAGCTGAACCGGGACTCATCAATGAAGAGAACGGTCATCCATTGATTCATGCTCCAATCTGTATGATCTCTGCATCATTTTAAGCCGACTCTCTTTGTGGAGGGTCTATCCGCGACCTTGTCACGAACAGTCCTCTAGGGGAATTTTCAGTCCTTAGAAATTATTTTTATTGAAAAGCTTCCTCTGAAGAAGAGAACGTGATCATGCTAATTAAGACTAATATATATATATATATATATATATATATATATATATATTGTATAAGCTTTCAAGAGAGAGAGAGATTTTTTTTTTTTAATTCTGTAGCTGAATTTCTGTTAATAAAGTAAATTGTTTTAGAGATGTCAACCTTTCCTTCCCATCCTTCCCTTCCGTCAGACCCTTTATCCTTACATCTTGTTCGCAAAACTGATGCAAACAACAGGTCCTCTAGCAAACAGACCTAGCTCATGAAGTCTTCTGGAAACAGTCACCCTTGAAACTTGGATATTGTGCCTGCATACAACTCATGAGAGACCTGAGAAGTTGTAGAGTCCCTGTTACACCTTGCTAATATGGACAAATAGCGATTTTCTCTGGACATCGAAGTTCTTGGATGACCTTGCCTTGGTTTACTCTCGACGGATCTAAAACAATTTCCATAATTTGGGCATTATACTGGGCGTTAAATCGAATTTTCTGCACGCCTTCACTTGAGATTGGTCTGCTTCTAGCATACCAAAAATTCACAATTGACTGATTTAGCAAAATCTAATTTTTTTTCTTTTCTTTTCTTCTTTATATTATTTGGCTCTAAGCCAAATATATAATACGATTTTGTAAGACAATATTAATAGCATAAATTCATTTAAAGATATCAGAATTTGTCATTGTCAAGTTTTGCTTTCTAAGATAATATTACGAATAATACAATACTCATTAAATATAATAGGTAATGTATTATTCCTATAATAATTTATATATTGCAGAATATTTTGATTGGTATTACAAATTTTTTTTTAATTCAGTTCCATTTCGAAAATTTATTGGGTTGTATATTATAATAAATTTTTGAAATCTATTTTGAATATTGGTGTATTCATTTAAAATGATAATTGTGATAATAGTGCTTACTGTTTAGTTAAAATTGTTATTGATTTAATTTTGATTCTTTATTCTTTATGAATATAAAAAAGTTAACATATTTTGGAATTTAATTAAATTATTTAAAAGTGTTTTTGAAAAGAATTACATCATGTGTTATGTATATTATCAAAGATTTGGATTTATTCGGTTTTGAAAGTTTGTCTGGTTCCTAAATGGCTTAACTATATAAAAAAATTTGATATAATATGATTTAGGTGAAAAATAATTTTGAAGTTAATTCTAATTTGCTTTTTGGGATTTATGATATATGCCAAAAATAACATTTTATTTTATGAGTGTGGCAAAACAAAAAGTGCGCGTATTTTTAATATTTTAAAATATTTTAAGTGAAACATTTTTTTGAATTATTTGAAAATATAAATTTAAATCTTACTGTTGTTACAAAGTAAACAAAATGGAAGAATAAGAGAATTAATAATGTATGATATACAAATGAATATGATTTAATTTTAATATTTGTGCTTTATTTTGAAAATGATTTGTACACGACAAGACGTTTTTAATGCATATTATGGGTCACAAACGTGTTCTTTGATACAATCTAATTTTTTGAATAATGTACCCATGTCTAACTCTGTTTCCCAGTACACAGGAAACCTTGTTAGTCCTGAACATAATTTTAGAGAACATCAAAACACCTCTACTGAGGCACAATTTTAGTGTCCGGACACCTCTCAACCAAATCACATACTTTAACAACCCCAAGCTTAGTAACTTGGGATATTTACCCATTTCACGTGACATTGTTAATGTTGTAATTAACACAGGATCCACTATTTCACTTATTTCTGCAGATATTGTCAACAAACTTCAATTAAAGATATTGAAGACTAGTCTTATCAAAGTAAACCAAGCCCATGACAATTTCCAATTGAGACAAATGTATGAGAAATATTTTTGATTTTACATACTTTAAATTTGAGCAGTATTAATTTTGATATGTGTGATGGATATTTTAAATTGATATTATGAGAAATATTTTTCATTTTACTTACTTTAAATTTGAAGTGAATATTTATTAATTTGATTTAATTGAATATTATATTGATTTGAATTGATCATTATTTAATTTTTAAATGAATATAAACAGTGTTTTGAAGTGAATAATTACTGAGAAATATTTAGGATTTCATGTACTTTTTATTTGAAGGAAGCCTGTTATAGTTTTACATTATTTAACTCAGAAATGATGAACAATATATTGATTTCAATGAATATTTATATTGAGATAAGAAATGTTATATACCTTTTTGAAATGAATATTATTTGGTTTTAAAGTGAAAGTCAACAATTTGCTTTATGTAATTAAAGAAAAAGAATTTTTTTTGAATGTGTAACTATAATTAATACTATTTAAGTTTTAAAAGGTGTTTTGTATTTAAAGGAATATGTGTCTAGTTTAGATGATTTTTACATATAAAAGTATTAATTTTAAAGGAAGGTGGATAATTAATTTAAATGATGGATAATAAACAAATAAAATAAGGTTAGCTGTTTCAGTTTCTATTTAGTTGTAGAATCAGGAATTTTTGTGAAAATATAAAAAAAATATTTGAGGGAATGAAAGTAAAAGTAAATTTCAATAATGATAACAAGGAATTGAACTTAGGCTTTTCAGCTGAAAAGAAAAGATTTGAAAGAAAAAAAGCATCATTAAAATTCCTTTATCCTATAATTTATAACAAATTTTTATCTTATATCTATTAAAAAGAAAAGAAATTATTCTTTTTTATAAATTAACTGAATAGATTTAGCCTATTTCATTGATAAATAATTAGTGCTTACTGTTTTTATCTCAAAAGTTGTATTCCAATTATAAAATATAGTTCAATGGTGTTTTAATTTCCCTTATTTTTTTACTATCAATACACAGACACACATACATGTCGAGTATCAGGATTTAATAAATGCAGTCTGTTTACTATTTGTATCAAAATTCTATTCCGGTTATAATATGCAACTCAGATACATAGAAATTTCGTTTTGTGCTGTCAGTACACAGTTACGTTTTCATATGCATTTATTTTTCTTCCTTTAATAGAATCTTTTCAAAAGACTTATTAACATGTAGATATTAAAGGATTTAATTTCTGTCAAAAAATTTTATTAAGTTATTTAGACACATCTTTTTTAAAGCAAAAGTTTGCATTTTTTAGCAGTCCTTATTAATAACTTCAAAACTGACGAATCATTATTTAATAAGAACAAAATCTGTAAATAATAACTCATGTGTTTCTTAAACAGTATTTCTTTAGTACATACTTTAAAAAGTCATAAAAATCAATGTTCTCCAAGAAACCTTCACTTTTGCAAGAAGACAGTAATTTTTATTTATTTTTTTGAAATTAAGTTTGTATGTCATTCAGTTAATAATATAAAAATATTTTTATTCCTGTTGACAAATAAAATAAATATGAGAATTATAAATCTTAAATTTGTAATTCCTGCCAAAATAAAAATAATATATTTTAGAGAATATTAAAAATATTTTTTTGTAAATAAAAATTTCAATACCGACTAAAAATTTTTTTTGCATTATTTTTTTTAAAAAAATTTTCTACTTTTTTTTAAATGAAATTCAAACTAATTTATATAACGACTTTTAGTATGATATCTTTAATCCAAAATAATGGCTTTTCAGGATTATTTCAGAATTTTTATAGACTCTTTCTCAAGAAATACATTTAATCCTTATTTTAAAAAAAAATAATTCATTACCATTAAAGGAAAAATGATTGCAAGTTGAGGTTGCTACGAATTAAAACAAAATGCCCTTCTTTTCAAAATAATAAATCAGTTACAGAAAAAATATTTCAATTAAAAGGAACTGTATTATCTAAGAAGTTGTATCGATGCATTTTTTAAATTTTTTTTTTCTGAACGCTTTTTATTGTTTTAATTTTTCCTTCGTGTATTAACACACAAAAGTGACAAAAGTAAAAATTTTAAAAATACAGAGATTATTTTAAGAAAAAAAAAACAATTCTGCATTTTTTCTGAAAGTTAAAGAAGTGTTTATTTTAATCATATGTTTTCAATTCTGATATTAAAACTTGACAGCATAATTTTCGTGAAAAAATAGCTGTATTGAAATACGTTCTATCATTAGAGCACTTTTCTTCTCAAAATTTAATCATTAGCTAACTTTACTGTCAATATAACTTAACACACACGAAAAATACAATTTCTAAAAGAATGACAATTTTTTCGAAATGAGTATAAACGTAATCCAATTCCATATTAAAACGTATGAAGCACTATGCATTTGTATTGAAAAATATTTGTGATGAATTAGGAATTCAACTTAAACGAATCGAAAGTATTTAAAAAACTAATTTATATTAAATATGGTCTCAGATTACAACTAATAATTTAAAAAAAGGTTAAGAACTTAAATTAGAGTATTATTTATGTGTTCATTGTTTTCTCATATTGTTATTATTAATATTTATTTTTGAATTATTATTTATTTCATAGGAAGTTCATATTATACTGAAGTATTTTTTTCAAAATATAAAAACAAAATGGAAAAATATATTTTGTAAATTTTTTCCACGTTTTCTTTATCAATAGGATTTTATATATAGTTAAGGAAGTACAGTAATTAATTGTTCTCTACTGCTTTTTAACATAACAGCAACAAAAATTAAGAAATATATAACATTTTTATTTTTATATTTGATCGAAATACAAAAATATTTAAAATTATTTTAATTTCTAAAATATTTCTTCAAGAAACTATTTTTAGTAAAAGAAGGACAAAACATTCAGTTTACTAATGCAAAGGAATAATTTTATCATATTTTGTCTTATTTGAGGCCTTTAATCTATTATAAAATTTTCCATTGCATATTTGTAAATAAATTTTCAAACAAATATTTGCACAAATATTTACTAAATTTTGTAATAATCAAAGTAAAATATTTATACAGTAAGAGACACTAATTAACAGTATTATTTATGATAAACAAGATACTTTTAATTTTCATTTTATTAAAATTTCATTAGCCCTAACAATTATATATCAATTTATAAGAATATTAAATTAAATTACGTACAAAGTAATAATAACTTAGATGCCCAAAAATATGGCAAAATAAAAAATCTTAAGAAGTTGTTAAATTATAGCATAAATCATAATTTCCGAATTAATATCTTTAGAACCAATCCACAGCGAGAAGGTTTTGAGAGCAAAATTAATTTTTAAAAATTAATTAAATATTATTCTACACAACCATTTTCGTTTATTTTTTTATGATAGTATGTGAAATAGTTTTAAAATACTATAAATATTATTTCTTAACAAAGATAATATTTTTTTTCTGTTCATAGAAATATGTTGAGCCACTAAAGGAATACAATAATATTGGATTCATATTGCATAGTTGATGTTTTCCTAAGGATCCTTTTTATATTTAAATGCTAAATTAATTTTACAATTTGATACATAATTTTAATATAAATCACCAATTATTTAAATTATTTTTTTAATTTTAAAATAGGCTTCTTGTAAGCTTATTTTATTTTTTACTTGAATTTACCCTTGCCTTGAGTTTTCAGCATGTTCCTGTAAGTTTTCAATGTGAATTAATAATCTTTATAAATGTATGGTATCCCCATTGTATTTCGAATATTATGCAACGGACTTCGAATCAGAAGGTGTTTATAACTTACGCTAAAAAATTGGACGCACATTTAACAATAATAATAATTTCATTAATTAAAAGAAAATCAAATTAAGGAAAACAAATACAAGCGTGTGACCTAACAGGTAACAAAATAACAAAGAAGAAAGCTTGAAATAGAAGATAGAATCACGTAACTTCCACACAAGGCGTTACATTCCCCCCCGTCTCTCTCTCCTCTGCTTCATTGCTTTCCAGTTCTACCTTAAAAAAGTGGTAGCAGAAGGACATTCCCTCCGACTTCAATATACTTTAGCTGGCTTTCTTTGCTAGAATAGCCGACTCATTATCTTAGTGATGGAGTGACGGCTAATTTAAATGATGAGCAATCAGGAGTCGCCACTTGTGTAAGCATATATAGAAATAAATTATTTTTCTTTATAAAAAAAACTTTTCGCATGCTGTTTCTGATTGTTTTATCTACCCTTTTTTAACTTAATATTTTACTAAACTTTCTTTCTTTTTAACTTTTCCTTAACTTTTGTCTTTAATCTTCAGACAGACTTGGTTGTATAATAACAGCAATCTTAATTTTTAATATTCTTGTAATTTCACTGGGAGATATTTACTCTTGAGGGAGATTTTGCTCACATACACATTGAAGATGAGGGGCTTGTATGTGTGATATCTTACACTCACCTTTTACAAGATGGGAGTTGACATAGGAGGAAACATTCAGGATTTTCTAAGATTTCAATGGCCCTTGATTGTAGAAATTTACAATTAACGCTAAATCATTACATGTTGAATATGAAATAGATCTATAGCAGTAGAAAATGACTTTACTAAAGTTCCCTCGAATACTTTACTTAATACACGTTAAAGTATTAATAAGTATATAATTAATAATCAAATTCATGCAATTTAAAACATTAATTATCATGCACTTCAGAGTATTAATTTTTATACACTTAAAATTATTAATTCTTTCACGTATAGAAAATGCTAACTATCATAGACTTTAAGATCTTAAAATGGCTTGTGCAAAATATTAAATAAAATTTTTTGAACAAAAAACAGTTACTAAAACAAGTCTTCGAGTCTTTATAAATCGAACAAAATAAATCATATTTTGTTTCAAATGACCCATGAGAAATAATTAACCAAAAAAGAAATTCTTAAAATAAACAATCAATTATTCTTAAAAAAACAACCTATAATCCTAAACAAAATATTCGATCAATAATATAAATTCAATATAAGATTTTTGAAAACTGAATTGATTCACACACAACTTTCATGCACATTAATAATTCCATACTGAATCACAAATACAGTAAAAATATACATAATAATGCAGGAACTATCTCTCATAATGCAAGTGTATCCAAAGGACAATGAACGACCTTAGTGTGATACATACGCATTTTCAAATCCTGAATTTGAGACGACATTTCAAATTGCTTTATTATCAATTTTGGCTAGAATGCCTCGTTTTTCTTATTTCTTGATTTTTGTTCTGTAGTTTTTGGTGGTGTTTTGTTCGCTATGACAATTGTAATCATTGAATAATTTAAATTTCTGGTTTTATTACAGACTTCATATTGCTTAGCAGGGTAATTTTTTTATTAGATTACATTTACTCGTATGTTTAGTCTTATTACTGCACATTTGCTTAGTATTTTATAATGATTTTTTGTATATTTCGTTTAAAGTTATCATTTTCAAAAGATAAAGATATTACTTCCTTTTTTGAATTTTTGTCTTCATCTTACAATTTAATATATTTATATTAATTTTATTACCTTTCTTTAGTATATAATGATACGTATTTTCAATAAATTGCTTTATTACCTTCGTAATTATAAGTTTTTTTTGTCATTTTTTATTCAACATTTTAAATTTGGTTAATTTATTTTTGCTACATTTTTATGCTTATTATTAATTTAAATATATACATGTTTATTTCATATTTTTATAGCATATGCACACACATACACACACACACACATACACACACATACACACACACATACACACACATACACACACACATACACACACATACATACATATATATATATATACATTTTTACAATATGTTTTAGTACGTTTAATTTTTTTGTTTAAGCAATTTTTTAGATTTTTAATGGTTTTTATAATATTTTATATATTTATTTTTGCGTAATCCGGATGTTTGGAGATAGATTGCAGTTGTTTTTTATTTTTACTTTGGTTATTTTCTTCTTTTTCTACAGTTGCATTTGCTGATTTTCGTTTCATATCATATTTATTTTGTAATGTAATTGACTAAAGTGAGATAATGTATTCATTAATAACGTTATAAACGTTTTATAAAATTCCAAAGAATGAAACAGTTTCAATTACATTGTTTCCATTATTCTAAACTTTTGCCTTTCTCTCACTGAGTTTTATATTTTAAATTTTATGTTCTTTAATAATTTTTAGGTTTATTTTAAAGTTTTAATTTTATTTTGTTCAATTTATTTAATTATTTGTAATATTTGTATTGTTGCATAAATATATTTTGGTGTGCTATTTTATCAATTATAGCATTGTTGTTCAAATCTATATACTCTTGATTAAGATGAATGATATTTACCGTTTTGTAAGTTTTCTGCATGTTAATCAATAGTCAAATGTTGCGTAAAATATAATAATAAAAAAAAATTCTGAAAATACTAATACCTTAGGAACTAGTTAGTAATGGTATCTTATGAATCTTTAAACAAAATATATCTCTCTTATCACAAATATAGCTTTAAATTTATTATCTTCTATTTTTAAAGAAAATCTAACTGTTCGGAGTCATTAATATCATGGTTAGTTTGCAATAATGTTACAAAACTATAGATAAAAAGACAAAAAACATATTTAACACCTTTCACTTATATCTTTGGATATGCTCTGTTGTTTTAAGAGTCTTTAAAATTTTTCTGCATAAGTACTTTTCTCTCTGATTTAAGGCACTGCTAATGGGTCTAACAAGAGAGGTAATGATACTTCCGGTTCTAAAAAGAGAGAGAAAACCTTGTCTTATTAGCGCTAGATTTCTGTTTTATTGTTGTTAGGCAATTAGTTTCATGGGTGTTATTTTTTAAGACCTTTTGAAGGTTTTTAAGTCATTTTAAGCCTGATTAATTTGTGAGCTATTCTTTTTCTATTTTCATTGGTTAATATTTTGGTAAACATTTGTCTGTATATATTCATATAGATTTTTTATTTCGTTTCTTCTATTGCAATGTGGACTTTTTGCATATAATTTTTGAATTTATGGAATTTCCATATATGTATGAGGCATTTTTCTTTTGGGAACCCGTAAAGCATATTAAATTAGCTAATTTATCATTAGCCAGAATATATAAATGTTATGCTTCAATCTCTTTTTGTTTATTCTTTTTATTATTATCATTGTTTTCATGCCATAGCTTGTACTTATTCGTGATTTTTATTTTATCAACCTGCTATTTTTGCCTTGTATTATTTCAGGAATTCGATATCTTTCTTAATTGTTTTGTAGTATAACTCTTATCTCTTTTCTTTCTAGGGTATTACAATTAATTTTTTTTTCATTTTTCTTTCCTACTTTTTCTATAATCTGAAAAAAAATTAAATATCTTTTAAAAATAAAATTTTATGTTTACCAAATTTTAATTTTTGTTTCTATAATATTTTTAATATTTCGTTTCTTTTCTCATATAAATGAGATATTATTTTATTATATGTCTAGCAATGACCTGGCTGCTTTAGCTCGATTACTGTATGATTTTATTTAGGTATTTTGGCATGATATCTTATGTTAACTCAAAATTTTACATGTAGACTTATGGATTAAGAATTTGTATTTACTTGTCTATTTTCATATTTATCTCCTTTTAGATTTTCTGATTTTTTATGTTGTGTTTGCCTTGCTTTTTACATTTGATTTTTTCTTAGAATAGGTATTTTTTATCATTTCTACTTTACTTTTTTCTAAATGTATTACCTAGTTATCTTGCTTCTTTTTTAAAAAAAATTGTCTAAATTCTAGATTTCTGCTTTAAATTCATTTTGGTAATTTATGATATGTATGTATTGCTTTTTTATCCTAAATTATACTGTTCCCCTTCTACGACATTTTTTTTATTTTGAATTTATGTATTTTCCTTATATCTTTTATTTTTTAAAAAAAAAAAAGATTCTGTTCCCCTTTTTCGGTATTAATTTTTTTACTTCAAATGTATCTATTTTCCTTACTTCTTTTTTTAAAAAAAGAATAAGCTTTTTACATTATAATTTTTGATTACAAATTCTTTAGATTTTTGATTTATATGTTGTTTAGCACACACTTAGGAAGATTGAAAATAGCTCCCAAAGAAAGAAACGAGCTACATTCGCGAATCTTTTGCGAATTATATATGACCAATGTGAAAAAGATCCAAGTTTGGTGCTTTTGTGCATGACCACACACCCTTCAGTGGCGATGCAATCAGAAAGTGGATCGTATATAGTTCAGTAAGTATAATGGAAGATTCACAAACTTAAAGATCATATTCCGATTCTAGGAGGACATGAAAAAGCGAAGAATGACAGGCAGATTGCTTGATGATACATTCCTCTCAGTTAAGAAAGTTTAAGTTGGATCTAATTCTAGATATAAAAAGAGTGCAATTTGGTCGTCGCACCGTATTGCACGCCAGTTTTATCATTTCAGTCAGAGTGGACCTTTAGATCGTGTTGGGAGCAGTGGACACGAGATGGTACCCATGTGCGTTTGGAGAACTGGGGAGAGAGGGATCAGGAATACGATGATGAGAGAGGATCGTGCGACAAGCGCTCGTGGATCCCACAGTGACTCATCCCACGTTACAATCAGATGTAGAGCTTTCAGGTGTTCCATAAACCATCTCCGGTACGCCTTGCGGAAGCTAATATGCTATCCAAATGCCCTTTTCGCGTACACAGGTGACTCAGTCTACAGTGATACCAACCAGAGCGACGTGGAATGCCACAGATTGGCAAAACGTGGTGTTTAGTGAATTTTGGAGACAAATGATAACCACGTAGGGGTGTGTAGGCACCCTGGTGATTGGTACAATTTTATTCACGCTGTTGCTCGATAAACTGTTCGCACAGCAGGTATGGGAGCCAAAGTCTATGAGAGCCGATCTACTCTAATTTTGGTACTTGAACCCTTATGGGCGATAGATATGTTAATTATATTCTTTGAGCCTTCGTCTTTCATAAATAGTCTTCCAAGGTCATTTTTAGCAAGATAATGTTCATTCTCTTGCAGCTCGACGAATAGCTGAAGACTTTCTTCATCATGTTCAAAATATTCCATGACCTTTGGAATGTGTGGAGCGTGTAGAGTGAAGTTCTAGACTTATAACGACAATTTATTACAACTATAATATAAGTTTATTAAAGCACTTTCGTATAGCTGAACCCACTACAAAAAGACGATATACATAATCAGACAAAGGAAGAATGCGTTTTCTCCTTTTGCCACCCTATTGGCATATTGGAACGCTTTTCGAAACTGAACACTCTCCAACAGTTAAGCGATAGCCCCAACTGACAGCTCACTCCAAGGACTAGTCCCCAATTAAGCATTTGCAGGACCAGCTGAAATGCCAGATGTCACTGTGGGTACAATTCGGAGCTGTTCAATATTTGTGCCCATTTACCTCAGGATACTCAACTGAATGCCAAAAACACGTTGTGGCATGTATTGCTGCAGAAGGTGGTCTGATGCACTACTGATGTTGCACTGTATTTGTGTAATTATCTTGTAATCTTAGGACCAGGTGAATGTATCTTATCTGCATATTTAAATGTGTTAAATTTCGTTTCAATCCGATTCTCCTTTCTGAGTGCACTATTTTCAATATTTCTAAGTGTATTTCTATTAAGTGGAAAACTGACTATATTCAAAAATCATTCTTGATTTTAAGATATTACGGTTGCGTAGACCTTGCCATTTTTGTTGTGCTATATAATTATGCTTGATAATAATTATGTTTCTACATTTAATAAATTATAAATTGTTCTAGTGTAATTTAGTGAGTGACAATTGATTGAAATTACTTTCCCTTATTCTATATTAAGTTTTTACTGTAGCATATTATCGTTGGATTGCATTGTAATTTATCTTTATACGAATCATTCTTTGCTTTTGGGTTAATGTTATTGGGCTTTTGTAAATACAATAGTACATTTCGTTTAGATTTTGGCTATATTAATTTTGTTCAATAAATATTGGGTGATGATTTTGAATTTTTTTTTTGTGCTGGAGTTTACTTTCAGGATTAGAAGATATTCTGAGTTATTAGTGTGCTATTGTTTTACTTCATGATTGACAATTTTTAATGATTAGTTTAAGTAATCATTCTGGTTTCTTACTAGGCTTTTTCCATACGTTAGATGAAATGTGTGAAAAATTTAGAAAAGGAATTAATGTTGTTCCACGACAAAAAAAATTGCTGTAATGAGTTAGATCTCAAAGTTGCTATAATAAGTATAGAAAAATATGCTTAATTGTTAAAAAAAATAGAAGTAAAACTTATAATGTTGCCATTGTATTCAAAAACCCATCAATAATTTAACCAATAAGCATCTTGAGAATATTAACTTTTTAGAGTTGTGAGTAGGTTCTTTAGGTGAGCTTTCAGTTCTATCACAGTCTGTCTTAATTCAGTATTTTGCTCACCAGCTGTTGTAGGAGGAAGGAAAGCATTATGTAAACAAACTGAACTCGGCTCTTTAAACTTCCTTGTGATGTACACTCGTGTTTCTGGTTTTTCACCGAATGTTCTTTTATTGGATTTTGCTATGTATTTTTTATTTCTTTCTTTATAGAACTGTATCGTCAGTACTGTTTGACTTTGCTTTACTGTTGGATGGATTTCGTTTACTTCCCTTTTCATTTCGGAAAGCCTTGACTTATGTTTATAATTGCGAGAAAGCGTTGATTATCAGAAGAATGTACTCACACGGTCGTAGAGCTAATTAATGATGAGAGAGTGATGAAATTTCAAAAAAGTATGAAAGGAATATTTCTAGTGATTCTAATGCGGATATTTTGTCAGAGACGGACAAAACAGAATTTTGCGTTTCTCCGCACTTTGAGAATTATCACACTCTGCCTTCCAATTGTTTTATTACTTATTGTAAATAGTCTTTATTGTGTATTTTTTTTTTAATAATTTAAAGTTTATTGATTTTTTGTCAATAAAGCTTCTGAATAATTTCAATTGTGCTTCTGAAAATTATTTCTCAAAGTAAGCACTTCTTTATCGGCATTTTTCTATAAATTAAAGGAAAAAAGATTATTAAAAATGCTAATTTTATATAGCAGCTTGATTAATAATCTAAAATTTTACCAAAAATTATAACATTAGGGCGAAAATGTTTTTGTGATTTTTTTTTCTAAGTTAGAATTAGTGAAGCAAAACCCCTGGCCCCTTGTGACAGTTCCTTTCGATTCTCCTTCGTTCTCAGGGAACCAAAGCTTGCCGTATCGAAAGGGTTATTTCTTATGCAGAAAAATGGCGAATGGAGCTTTTGCGTTGATTATAGAAAACTGAACAAGATTACTAATAAGACGTTTATCTGCTACCACGCACTGATGGCGCTTTGGCCTGCCTATCTGGTGCAAGAATGTTCTCAATGATATAATTAAAGTCAGGTTATTATAGAAGTTGATGAAAGAGAAAAAAACGGCTTTTTTGATTTCTGATGATCTTTATGAATTTAATGCCATGCCATTTAAGCTATGTAATGCTCCAGCTACGATAGATAGGATTTATTGGACACAATTTTCCGAGGACTCAAGTGGAATACTTGCTTTGTTATCTAGATGACATCATTGTATATGAGCCGAATTTTCAAGAACTCCAAATACGTTGAGGAAAATTTTAAAATGTATCTACAAGAGAGGCAAGACTATAGTTACATTCAAGCAAATTCTCATTCAAATGAAAGAAAAACTGATGATGTAGGATCATTTAGTTAATGAACATAATATCTATCCAGATACTGAAAGTTAGCTGCTGCATCAAGGTTCCCTGTTCCAAAAAATATTTCTGATATTCGAGCTTTCTGGGTTGTGTTCGTATTACTGGAAATTTATCAGGAACTTCACCGATATAGCAAAATCTCTGCAAGACATATTGAAGAAAACTGCAATTTTCATGGAATAATGCACAGAAAGAATCTTTTTTTTTAACACAGGAGAAATTACTCATTGGATATCCTGTTTTAGGACATCAACTCCCAAACATGGAAATAAAAATACATTCAGCAGTCACTGATATGACATAGATCCAGTTTTATTTCAAGTCTAGGATCTCAAAGAAAGTTCAATAAATAATGTATCTAGTTGTTTAATGGCATTAGAAAGAAATTACACAATAACCGAAAGCGAGTGCTAAGCTGTCACCTAGGCAATTAATAAATTCAGTTCTTATCTATTTGGAAACTTACTTACAGTCCTAAGAGACCACCATTCTTCGTATTAACTCGCCAATGTAAAGGATCCAATCTGGAAGACTTGCCACTTGGGTTCTGAGGTTGCAGGAACATGATACAACCATCGTCTATAAGAGCGACCGCTAACATTCCGATGCTGTGTTAACAAAACCTCTTTCCTCAGCAGAAAGCGAAGATTGTAATTGAATTCCTTTTCTAACTTCCATAACAGATTACATGCAAAAGCAAATGGAAAAAAATGTTTTATGTAAAGCTTGTAATGAACAGATTTAGCCACCCAAGGTGGTTAAAATAAGTTTTATTTATTTATTTTTCTAAATCTTCCATACAAAGGTTTGTGATTGCTAAATACACTCTATCATACAGTCTACCCAATTTCAATCCAGTTTGTAAACTTTTTGAAGAAAATATAGAATCGATTGTAGTATTTCCACGGGTAGTATAATGTTTTGAATTGGTTTGTTATTTCTAAATAGAGTATGATGAAGTCTTCAATTAATTATTTTCCTTGTTCATTTGCAAAGTTTATATTGAAATATACCGCAAGTACCTTTTTTACTCGATCATACGATTCATCACCGAACATTTCTTACACTCTTTCCACAATATCGTTCGAGTTTGTTCCCAGAAGATCGTACAAAACATGCAATGACATTTTTTTTCATTTAGATTGACATAAATAATACAAACTAAACTGCTGTTTGTAGAAAATGCAACACCATGAAGGAATCATCAGAATCAAATGAAATTCGCAGCAAATGTCAATTATAGGATATTATGCAAATTAATAAAGTTTCAGATCCATCGCGCGTGCGCGGCGCGCGCAGCGCCCTCTGAATTGATGCTGAAAGCGTATAAATAAAGTGCTGTAGCGGGACGTTGAAAAAAGTCTATGATTATTTGTTAGTGGCAAACGTTTAGTGAGACCTGAGTATGCCTCCACGACGGAAGAATAAGAAATTCAAGCAACTTACGGAGTTTGAACGAGGGAGGATAATC
The DNA here is from genome assembly GCA_019974015.1 of Nephila pilipes. Classification (NCBI taxonomy): domain Eukaryota; kingdom Metazoa; phylum Arthropoda; class Arachnida; order Araneae; family Nephilidae; genus Nephila; species Nephila pilipes. The sequence goes on along the minus strand of BMAW01042091.1, from coordinate 340,126 downwards.
GGCCTTCGAGAAGGAGGATTTTCCTATCGCGCATTAGCAGCTCGTATGCAGCGGAACAGTTCCGCAGTGATGCGAGTTTGGAAGCAGTGGACCTACGAGCACCGAACAACTCGAAAAACAGGCACTGGACGACAGAAGGTGACGTCAGAGCGCGATGATCGACACCTGCTCCGCATGGCGGTGAATGATCGCACAGCTTCCTCCAGGCAGCTGGCAGCACGTTGGTCTACTGCTACAGGTGTACAATTGTCGGCTTCGTCAATTCGTCGTCGTCTGCTGCGCCGTGGATTGCGTGCAAGGGTGCCTTTATACAGGATTCCCCTCACGGCGAATCATCGACGGCTGCGTCGGCAGTGGGCTCTTGAGCACAGAGACAGGCGAGCTGAATGGCACCAAGTTGTCTTTTCAGATGAATCACGTTTCAATTTGTGGACCCATGATGGCCGTGTTCGTGTTAGACGTTATGCCGGTCAACGCTGCCTTCCTGAGTGTATTATTGAACGACATAGTGGTCGAACACTCGGAGTTATGGTCTGGGGTGCGATTTCGTATCATGGACGATCCAATTTGATACGAATTGAGGGTAATCTCAATAGCAACAGGTACGTCCGTGAAGTGCTACAGCCCGAAGTCGTTCCTTTCCTTCAAGGCATCCCTGGAGCTATCTTTCAGCAGGATAATGCACGCCCACATGTTGCGCGGACTGTTCGAGACTTCTGTTCAGCACAACGCATGCAACTTCTTCCTTGGCCTGCTTATTCACCGGATATGTCGCCTATTGAGCACGTGTGGGATATGGTTGGTCGGCGTCTCGCTCGTGATCCGCGTCCTGCAGTTTCCAAAGACGAACTTTGGTTGCGCATACAAGCGATATGGAATTCTCTTCCTCAAGCAGATATTCAACATCTGTTTGACTCCATGCCACGTCGTATAGCAGCACTTATTGCAGCGCATGGTGGCTGCACCAAATACTGATTTCGGACGCTTAATTTGTTTCTTTTGTTTTGAAAATTTCATCATTTATTTGTATCAGTACAAGTCGTTTCTGCATTAAATTTCATTTGATTCTGATGATTCTTTCATGGTGTTGCATTTTCTACAAACAGCAGTATACATGTAATCATAATTAAAGCAAACGATAACTATTATTAAAATGAATATTATTTAAATGTAATTAAATTAAAGAAAATACTAAATTATTAAATTGAATATATTTTAAGCTAAATGTACTTAAAATAATGGGAAATGATAAGTTGTTGAATTGAATAAAAAAAAAGTATAAAAAATATAATATTACGCCTATGGGAAGAACCGTAAAATTAAGATATTTGAATAATATCATAGTTGATAGTGAAAATTAACAAACGCTTATATTTAACAATAGAGCCAAAGCTGTTAAGTTTAATGTAAAATAATATAGAAAAATTTAACATTCAATCTATGTATAGAACCATAAAATTAGGAAAATGAATATAGTTAAAAAATTTTTAATTTGCCTATTAAATATTGAAAAGGGATCTGGTACGCCAATTTATAGCATATCTTAAGCAATAGCCTCTTGGGTAGCTAATATAACCAATTGCAATTTATAACTAAAATGCTTAAAAAAAAGATAACGTATATCGAAGCTATAAAATAAGAGACGGTGTATTGTGCTAAAAAAAAAAAAAAAAACTATGATCCTATGAGACAGCAACGGCTCTTGGTCGTACTAAAACAACTTCTACCTAATATTCTAAATATTTATCTTGATGTCTCAACTGCCAGCCATCTCGGATTTCCTAAGACATATGATCAATTAAAAAGATATCACTATGGCCATGACTTTGTGGCAGCAATCCCCGATAAGTATCTCACTTCAGGGAATTTTAAAGATGGAAATATCTTCCTCAACTTCCAGCAGGTGAGCTTCACCTGATAAAATCACCTGACGTACTATTTGTAGAAATTTGAATTGATCTACTAGTATGTTTGCCCGTTACACAAAACGAAATAATTAGATCATTGTAAAGATTACTTGACGAGGTTCTCTTTTACAAAGATGTGCCAGACTTCACATCTACTAGTGACCATGTATCATCCACGGACCAATAGTTTGACAGAAAGATTTAACAGGACATTAGTGGGTATACTTTCTATGTACGTAAATGTCGAACAAAGAAATTGAGCCAATATTCTACCCTTTGTACATTTGCTTATAATTAAGCAAAACAAACACGGCGAGATTCAGTCTATTATTCATGGAAGAGTTATCCTGACTCTTTTCGATATTTTTCTCCCGAACAATGCAAAAACGCATGATAATTACGTACAACATCTTATCACCAGGGATAAAGAAGCTAGGAAACTGGCAAAACACATTCTCGAAGCTCTGGTAGATGATAAACGTCGATATGATTATAAATATCGACCAGTCATCTACAAAATAGAGGATTTAGTTTCAATGTTAAACCAGTACAAAAAGTTGGACTTTCCGAGAAGATCTTAAGACGTTATTTTACTGGAGCTCCAGGGATCGCATGTCCTGAACATTTGAATGCTCCCCTTCTAGGACTTTTTAGAGATTTTATAGATGTTTTAATTTTTGAATATATTCCTTTTAATAATATTTTTACAGTTGCTCTGATCTTTGAATTTTGTCTTTTTAATGATGAATTTTTGTGAGTATTTTAAGTGTATTTTTAATTCATTTTTGATGTCAGTGCGAGGGACCAGATAATTATAAATTGAGTTTATTTTGAGCCATATGTAACAACAATATTTTGGACCGTATCGAATCATTTGACAGTTATTTGAAGTTTTATAAGAGGTAGAATGTATAGAAAAGATGCGTGTACCACAAAGTTCAAACGATGTCATGTACTGACATTAAGACCCTCTCTTTATCCAAATGATCAAATTGATGACAAGACAATACCTGAATATTCAAGACCTTTTACAAGGATTAGCAGCAGATTGCTGTGGGGCCTGCGTCTTTCTAAAATGGGGGAAATGTAGTGATATTCGTTTTCTGGCAATACCGCAAGAGCCGGTTTCAGCTCTTGCACCGTATAACTGCGAGTACATTCATTCACTAGCTGTATCCTATTAAACTTCGATCCGCAGGTTGAATTCGACCATGGCTAACAGATGAAATCCACATGCGAGCCCGCATTTCCTTTCAATGGCTTATGCAAAGAGACACGAATGGAAGAGAAGTGCATCATCGAGTCTTTTGTATATATACTTCTCGCTAAGCAATAATGTCGACATTCGCTTAAGTCTTAATTCTTGTTTGTATAAATTTTAATTATTCAATTACTTTTTATTCCTCAATGATATTTTAGAAATTCCCATAGATACTACTTATGCGAAAATATTTAATAAAGCTAAAGATATGCCCTTTTTTAACAGGAAAAACTTTTCTTTTAAATAACTTAAATTAGTGAGGCATTTAAGAAGTAATTTTTATTTTTAGAAATGAATTTGAGTTCGAAATAAAAAAAAAGCAACTTCAGTTTGTAATGTTAAGAATGAAAGAAAAATATGATATACAAGCAATAAAATGCTAATTTTTTAATATAACATGTGGTGAATTCTAAAAATACGAAACTCATAAGATTTGGTGACTATGGAGGAAGAAAATATTTTCCCAGCCTAGGCAAATGTTTATAAATAGAAATTTTGTGCAGATACTGGCAGGAGAAAAGCATGAAATCCTGATTTTGTAATTAATTAATCGAGTGTTAAAAGTTTCATGCGTGGGTCGTTGTTTTTCTCGACTAAGTGTTTACACGCGTAGCTAAAGTATTTTTTCCGAGGAGTATTAAGTATGAAATTAGTTGATTTATTTTGGAATGTTTGGGCTTGGAATGATATATTTTAAATTTTTTATAGCATTTGGAAGCATATGCAACTATTTTTACGTAATTTTTTTTTTTTTTTGCTTCCGTGGTTTTTTTTTGCACTTACTATTTAATTAAAAATTCACGCTGAAAAATATTTCATTTAAAAATACATCGAATCGAGGATATAAAAACTGATCATGCTTGAGCATAGTTAATAGATTATTAATTTATTATTTTTAAGGTTATTTCTTGTTTTTATTGCTTCGTTTTGTAAGATTTTTTCTGTTCATACAATTTTATACTTTTTCTAGTAAGACCCTGTTTATATTCTGAAGTTTCTGCGAATTAATTACGAATTCGAAGGAACTTCATTTACTAGTTATATTAAATACAATAATTTCCTTTATAAGCACAACGGAATAAAACTCTCAGGTAAAATTAAAAGAGTCTAATATGAGATTAATTGAGGTGAGTTTAAGCAACTTGTGGGTTGTTTGATTGAATGACTTTTGTTTATTAATGTTGTACTTGGAAACAACAAAAGAGATCGTAAATTTGAGCCACAATCAAGTGACAGAGACGACACTTGAACTTCATCGCATCCCCCTAAATTCCACACCCTCCTAACGTGAGGATGACGAGGCCCGTTAAATTTAATGTGCACCTCCACTACGCGACTGGTATTTAGTCACATAAGGATTGGATCCCTCGATTTGATAGAAACAACACTGCAATCAACATCACTCTTCCAACTCAGCATCGAAGCCACTTGTTGGAAATTTTAGAATCAAGTTATGTAGTTCTTAACACTAATAACATGTGTGGCATATCCACATTCCTAGTTTCTATTACTTGATTCGTCTTACTTTTAAGTTTGTTGATCGATCTACCAACGTTGACACTCATGGTATGTTCTGGCGTTTCTCTCCCTCTAGCGACTCTCATTTTTTTTCTCTTATAGAACTCATAAATAGTAGAATCTCTTCAGCATCTGGCCTTCCCGTGACACATGTGATCTCCAAGATGTTAACAGTCTGAAATCATTTAAATATTTTGGCTGGCTGTGATGGGATTAGAGAGATTCGTCGACTAGAAGCCGATGGAGATAGATGTCTCGAAAAGAGAGTCAGTCCTGTGTAGTTCCCACTCGAGATGGTTGTCTTGGTACTAGTGTCACAAAATTCTGTAAATAGATGTACGTAACCGTATTAAATGTTTTTAACATAAAATCAATATTTTCTTTGTTCTTAATAATATCTTACCTTCAAATGGTACAATAGTGATTCCCTGAATTAAGGGTAAGATGAGTTTAAACATGAGTTTCGAAGTATTAATTTCTCCAAATAATATGAAGTGGATTACTGTTTCCTTCAAATAAACTTTTAATGTTATTCCTTTTGAATTGAGAGGCTTAAATTTTTTTGTTAAAATACAATAATTATACAGCCTTCAACAACGAGGAAAGATGTTAAAACGTGTTAATAACTTTATAGCGTTCATATCTTTGAAATCTTATTGATGAGTGTAATACTCTTCTGTTATAAGGAAAAAGGATAAAAATGCGTTTCGTATATTTGTACTACTTGCATGGAAAGAATTCCGAATAAACAAAAATAATACTTTTTAGTTTAGTTTAGTTTTTGTTAAGGTCGCACTAGAAGCAACACGAAGATTATTGGCGATGGACCTCGTAATTTTGAACCTCGGTCAAGTGACGAGGAGGACAACTGGGCTGCCACCCCCTCTCCTAACTTCCACATTACTCCATTTGGAGGACTTTAGGCCCCGACGGATTTAAAGTGCATTAACCCTTGCTGCACTGCGGGTCTTTAGTGGCCAAGACTTGTACCCGCGACTGAACGTAAGCCAAAGCCACGAATCCGATACCATGACCAATAGGCTACCGCGGCCGAACAAAAATAATGCGAAGATATTTTGAAAGTATTTAATAAACATCTAAAAGAGTTTTAAGCATTTTTACATATCTATATGTTTCAAATATTTTTAAAACAATTATCACTTCGACAACAAAACAAATTATTTTCATACCTGCAAACGTGAACGTTCTTAAAATATTTGCAATTTTTATGGCAATCGTGCGTACTTACACTGCACAAAGGTACCCAATTCACGTTTTAACTGAAACTAAAATAAATCTGTCTTTGTTTCAAACTGAATAAAAGTGTCTTTGAGTATTTTATTGAAATACTTATTATTCTAAGATTATCCTTTTAAGCTCCCGTCTATCAATTGGCTTTCTCAGCACGTACAACGGTCTAGAGGAAAAACAAACGTTCCACACACATACACATACACAGGGGGTAGTTTTGGAAAAATCAATCAATAACTAATTAGAACGCATCTTTAAATTAATGGCATGTGAGAAGCTTTTGAACGTTTTCCATTCTTTCAATCTCTTTTTTTTCGCATCGGAGATGCTTACTTGAGATAAACAATAATTGAAATATCGAATTATTAAACCACCCTCGCAAGTTTTGACAAAATATAACTTTTTATCTATATCTCTGTACGGTTGCAATACTTTCATCACTGTTATTGAAAAATATTTATTCATGGAATTAAAATGAATATTTGCACATTTATTATAAATTTATTTTATTTTGAAGTGTTCGGTCAAATATTTAGCAATTTAACTTTAAGAAAAGTCACAGTAACAATATTGAGATAAATATAGCTAGATTAACTAGGCGAAGAATTTCAGACGCTGTTCGTTTATAGAATACGAGAAATTTCTTATTTCTAAGACTTCCCGATGATGACCAAATATATACCTTTATAAGTATTCCCTACCGTGCTTTCAGTTTGAGGGTAGAAATATTTAAATCATTGTGTTTTGGATAAGTTTAGTATTAATAAATATATATATATAATATTAGGTTCTTCCGACAGAAGATCAGCTACCAAAGTAACATGCCAACTATTATTTCTTTCAATTCAGAGAAATGTTCTAAACATTATTCATTCGAACAATTTTTGGGGAATAATTTTTTTCTTCTATTGCTGGTAAGTTATCTATTTTTTTTTTAGAAATGCAGTTGAAATAAGAACAATGCGCTGTCCATAAGAATTACACCACAGTATTTACAAATATGAGAAATGATCAAATATAAATGTAAATATTTTTGAAAATATCTGTTATTTACCAAATTTATATTAGTATTATTGTTCTATATATTCTCATTTATGATCTACTTATTCGTTCCAGTGTGTGTGTGCATAATTTATATATATATATATATATATATATATATATATATATATATATATTTTTTTTTTGTATGCTTGTTTATATAGTGGAGAGGTTCAACTTTTAATTTATCATTTCATCTTGGAACTCTTTGTTTCTAGGGAGTAACGACATGAATCCAATTTTCCTGAAAAGGTAAAACTAGCTTCAAAAATTATTCATCTAGCGATTCATTCATAGCGATTCAAGTGCCAGACAAATTCTTATTCTTACTATCTTTTAATTCGCATTCAAATTTCAAGGCACCCAACTTTTGTTGTGATTTAGTGATATCACAACTTATTCCGACAGAGAATTTGCAGTTTCACAACGCATATCTATTTTTTTACTAATTTCGCTAAAATAAGACACTAGAATGAATGAAATTTTATATTTTTTGATTTTGCTCTTAAATATGGAGGAAGTTTTGCTGATTCGGTAGCTGTAATAATAATTATAATATATATATTATTATTACACACACACACACACACACACACATATATATATATATATATATACACATATATATATATATATATATACATATATATATATATATATGTGTGTGTGTGTGTATCCCCTACATAACTATTTATGTTCACAAGTTTGATTTTCTTTGCCTAAACAGGTAAAAAAATTTATAGATATTTTAATGTTAAAGTAAGACTTTCATTGCTTTTAGTTGAAGAAATTGTAGGTTATTTAAATTTAGCATAACATAGCTCATTTTTTATTTTGAAAGGCATCTTAGTTACCTTAAATGTTATTCTTCGGTCATAAAAAATAAGGACCCAAAATTGTCGATTTTTCTCCCCGATTGGCCTTGTTCTCAGAGACGAGGCTTTCATTCTAATTTCTTTATGTACATCTTTAGCACCTTTAGCTATTTAGAAACTTGAGACCTTGTTAAAGTGTCATTACCTAATTAGCCAAACAGTCTAAACTTAATTTCAAAAGATATGACATTTTGATTCCTTAATAAATTTTATTATTATTTTCTTTGCAGTATGCATTCTGTGTATACTCATTGTGTACTACAATAAAAATAAATGAGCAGGGTTGAATAAAACAATGTGTACTACAGACAAAATAAATGATCTGGGATGAATAAAACAATGCCAAGTAATTAACTATACTTAAAACAAATTATCATGGTTGATATGCAAAATATAAAATTCGGTGCAGTTTTTATAAAAATATGGTATATATTGAAAACGTTTCATTATTGGAAGGATCATAGTAGTGGAAAATATAATATGGGGTCAAGGCCGCAAATAAGTAAGTGTTCTGTATTCATAGTATCTGTTTTGAAGATAGGATATAAATTATCGGTCAATATTTTTTTTAAATTATAGGTTCTATTCCTTTTTGATGTTCTGCGAAGCAGTCATGTCTAGGTTTCAGTCTAAAAATTGTTTACCTCTTTATGTGGTCTATGATTGTATTCTTTCCTGTCATTTGCAATATTTTACCAAGATTTATCTCTGGATTTATTAGACCGATCCATGTTGTAGTTTAACATGGATCTGTCTAATGTTAAATTTCTAGCATATACAACTTTTAAAGGAATCTCAATGGAATAGCAGTCTCTTCCACGTGCGATTTTGTGCCTCTCTTAACCAACAGGTCAGCTCTTTCGTTACCATTTAAGTCTACATGTGATGGTATCAATTAGAATTCTACAATTTTGCCGTTCATAATTAATTCCCGCATAACTTATTTTATTTTACTCACGATTAAAGATCCTGAGAGATGCTGGAATGCAATTGTCTCTATAACTGATATAGAGTTGACAAGAATAACAGCCTTTTCGAATGATCAAATTCTGGATTGCAAATTGGTTACAGCCAAAAACATAATGTGATGAGGTGATATTTACTTATTCTTCTGGGACGTTGGGAATAACATGTCCTGAACACTTGAATGCTCTCCCTCTAGAACTTTTCAGGGTTTTCATAATTTTTGAATTTATTCTTCTTAATAATGATTTTATAGATATTCTGATCTTTGAATTTTGTCTTGTTAATGAAGATTTTTTTTATCTGTACTTTAAGTTTATTTGTAATTCATTTTTGTTGCTTGTGCGAGTGGCCAGATGTTTATGGATTAAGTTCCTTTGGAGCCGTATGTAACAACAACAATAATGATAAAAAATGTACCATCTATCGTTAAGTTACGATACAGTCGAATATTTGAGATTAAGAAATTTTTTTGTAAATGCATGCAAGATCGAAAAAGGGCAGCAATGACGAGGAAGATTACCAAAGATAAAGATGGACATGTGTTTGCTAAATACAGAAAACCCATAGGAGAAAAGAAAAATCACTCAGCCCCCTCTATTTGTTAATACGGTATTTTCCTAAAGAAAATGAGCTGCCTGGGGGATATCAAATATTTATAAACAAAACTAGCTTCTAGAAGTGATGGTATTTGAATGTGAAGAAGCTATAATGTTTCAATATTGATAATGTCATGTAGATATTGGAGCAGTTTGAGTTGAACACACAATAGTAGAAAAACCCGAATAACATGATTTATCGACAGACTAAGAGCAGCTACACTTGGGTGAGAGCACATGAATTTATTTATCTCATGAGAATGTTCCATAACACTGCTCTGGAAACGTAAAGAATATTCTGAAGATTTTAGAAGAAAACTAACAAACAAAACTTTGAATTGAATTTTTAATGTTATCAGTACCAGGTTTTGAACCTAGGAACTCTTGTTCTGAAGACTAGCGCCACACATCTACACCATCAGAACTTGTACATTTCGGGGCAATATTGTTTCAAATTTATTACTTGGACGATTACTGATTTGCTAATGGAAAAGTTCCTAAAATTAAAATATGGTTGTGTAAACTTATGTAGAAATCAAGGAATGAATTATGAAATCATAATCGTGATTATAATTACTTTCAGATTCTAATGCTATAATTTGTCGCTTTTCATTGTTTTCATATAACGTAGTTTCGGTCCAAAAAAGTACGCAAACGCAAACTCTTTTAATTTTTCAAATTTATGTTAGAAAGAATTATGTCTTAGAATGTATGTGGAATAAGAACGGATTTAAATGGATGTGGAATAAGAAAGAATAATTTTTAGATGTCGTTGAACTAAAGTTTAAACATTTATATTCAAATACTGTAATCCCTCATTTGTTGCATTCCTTACGTAACGCGGTTTTGGTATGATGCGGCTAACAAATCCTTTTAAATTTATTATAATCGGCCATTTAAATGAGGATGAACTAAGGAGAAGTCTTTTTTTTATTGTTCATGTTGAACTAAAGACTAAACTTTTTTTTATTCTACAATACCGTAATCCAACGTGCATTATAGACATTGAAATTTGTGAATTTAAATAGGAGGAATTACCTTTCAGAACACAAATTTAAATGGTGAAATATTTTAAATTAGGAAAACTGAGATTAAATGACATTAAACCGAAACGCGATTACAGTAATAATGTCACAGATTTTGATTGTAATGAGCAAGTGGAAGAATTTGGTGACTGAAAAAAATTAGCACAATTTCTAATTAAGGAAGAAAATTAGCAACTCTTTACCCAAAGTGTTTTCTAAGTAAAGTTCTTTGGAAAATTTTCAAGGCAAGCAGATATTTTTATCACCATGTAATGAGTTTAAACAGAATTACAATACAGCGTTATGCAAAATTATTGCTGATACCTCAATCTGAATCAGCCGAACTGTGTCAAAATAACCATAAAAATGATGAGGAAGAATTTTCTAGTGAGAAAAATATTTTTTGCCGCTTCTAAAGAATTCATAAGTGGTAATGAAAGTTTTCTCAATTTACATGAACTATCTAATTTAAGTAAAAAAAAATCTTATTGTACATTTTATTTTGTTTTGGAGTTAAAAACAAAAGGTTTTGGAATCTAATTAATTTTGTAAGTAATGCAATTCTTTTGTAACTTAAATCGAGATTACCGTGTACTTTGTTAGGAACCAATTAACTGCTTTAAGTAAGGGATATTTTTAATTCTCAAAATTAATTGACATATTTTTAGTAAGAAAGGGAATCTCTTTTTATCACGAACTACTGCTTTATAGGAATAGAAATAAAAGGCTAATTAGTTTATCTAGCTTATATAACATCTGACATAGCCATTAAATGAATGACATTTCATCACCAATTTACTTTCTATGGGGGAACACCGATATCGTTACAAATATAAGCTATCCTGTTTCGCTATATCAAACCAACATTTCCAGAAAAATACGACTAATTTTACATCTTTAAAGCTTATATATATATATATATATATATATATATATATATATATATATATGTAACAGGTACAACCATTTTATATTAGACGTAATTCAAAATGCTACTGAAGTAATTATTTTTTACAACAATCTAATATAAAATGGTTGTACCTGTTCCAGAATGAATAAGTACTATTCTCATCACTACTTCTCTCTTCTAATTTTAAAAGAAGAACAAGCTTCCTGTGTAATAATAGGAATATAAGTAACTTGTTCTTATATAAGTAATTTGAATAGCAAGTGTATAATGTAGTTCATTATAAAACCCTAATATGCAAATTTCTGCCTCTGTCAATCATCAAAAATAGTATTTATAATTTCATACAGGCACCCCTTTTCATTATTATTTCTCTATTGGAAATTTAATACAAAAACGAGCTTTTTGTTTAAATATCAGTGGTGTGTAAGAACTGTATATTGTAGCTTGTTATACAACTCCAATATACAATTTTTAAGTGCAAAAATAGTATTTATACCGGAAGTAATGGAACAATTCCCATCAATTAACCTACTTTCTAAATTTAATAGAAAACCGAAATTTCTGTATTAGAGTCCGTGATGTATAACAGTTGCATAATGCAGTTCAGTGTTCTTGTATAAGTAATTTTTAACAACAATCAAGTGGCGAAAAAAGATACCTATATGGATAGTAGAGGAATTATTCTTGTCTCTTCTTCTAGTGGCCACGGTAGCCCAGTGGTCAAGGTCATGGACACGCAACCGGTGGTTTTCGTCGCGTCGAGGGTTCGAGCCACTAATGACCCATCCTGTATTCGGGGCCGATGTACGTTAAATCATTCAAGGCTTAATGACCTTCCAAAGGGCATGGTGTGGAAGTAACAAAGAGAAGTGCCAGCTCAGGTGTCATCTTCGTCACTTGAACGAGATTCAAAATTGTGAGGTCCGTCACCAATATCCCTCGCGTTACTTCTAGTAAGACGTTAATAAAACCAACCAATCAATCTATCAATCTTCTGCCGTCTTACTTTAACAGAAGAAATATTCCTTATATAAGAGTCTCAATTACATAATGAAATATAATGCTCTGATAAATAATTTTTAACTACAGTCAAGTGCCAAAATGGTATCAGTAGGGAACTTTTTCTTTTTATATCTTCAACAGAAGAAAGATATTAATGTCCTTTAGGCCTAATAAAATAGAATAGGTAGAAAATTTTCTGTATTATTCGCGGAGGTTTGGCGGGAGGGAAGCAGAATATAATTCACATCTGGTAGGCCCTCAAGTTCATTAAAAAACGTGTTTTATACCGAGTCTTACCTAATAGACTTCGTAAGTCATTGAATGTATGATATGCTAAACATGTATTAAAATCAATAAGGAATAAAAAATAATTTGCATTTGGAGTAAACAATAAGCAAACTTTATTTTTCACAAAAAAAAAAAAAAAAAAAAAGAATAATGCTAAATTATAGTAAAAAATGTAATTTATTTTATGTTAGAGCATTATTATGAGTATATCATTGAACACAAATTAAAATTCTTAACTATTAAACACCAAATTCCATTATAATTTAGTTATATTCTTATGAAAATGTAAATTTTATTTCAAAAATTTATTACATCAATCATGTTTTCTTCCATTCCATGTTTATAACCTTCCTACTAAGAATTGATCTAATCGATTATTTCTATAATTTATTTAATAATAGCTCCTCTAGGTTTTAATTAGGACACCTTATTTCTGAAGTACTTTTCATATAGAAAGATTTCTGTTTGTAACTTCTCAGATTTGTAAAGTAGCTTTCTTCTCGAAAAAAGTAACATTTTAATTGGACTTAAACGAGATGTTATGTTAATATGCACAGAAATACAAATAAAAATAAGTATAGTATTTTTGAATGGTCTGCATTTTTCAAACTATGCACAATATACATCAATGGGAAGAAGAATATATTCCTTAACATTGGTTTTCAACCGGATATAACTCGTGTTCTATATCCCCAAAAAGAATATATCAGTTATAACATAGTTAGCCCAGGTGTAATGAAATTTCTAGGTAGCGAGATGGATCATACAGCATTAGCAAAATTATTATTTTTTTATTTACAGTTTTACTCGCAAGTTCACAAGGCGTTTTCGCTTTTTCACATATAGCTATCAGCTAATTCGTAGACTTGTTAACGGGTAGGCTTTTTTTGCTTAACTTCGTTACGTCCAAGACCCAGCAAAAATACATAAATTGACTTTTTTTTTCTTTTCCGCGCTTCCTTTCCTCGCCTTCTCTCCACCTTTCAATCCTTCTTTTTTAAAACCATCTGGTCAGGACTGTTTCAAGACCTTTCAATTTCCTTCCATTCCTGATTGGAAAAAACATGGAATTGCTCACAGTATCAACAGACTTTGTCCCAAGCACCATTTGTTCATTCAGGACAAGGTCCAGTCTGACTGACGCCCCTTTTGACACCGCATTCCAAAAGTCATATGATTTTGCCATCAATAAACATGTTACACCAACGCATAGTACGCAATGCCTGACATGTCCTCTTCACAATAGCGAACCATCCTTACCACATATGTGTAGCAGGACCACGTGTTTAATGAAATAAGTGAATATTCCGTTGAATTTGATTACAGGTAGGGCCTATATATTGCCTGTTTTGGAGGAAGAAGCCTTTTAATGCGTCTTTTCGTCTGGTTTGCTGGGGAACAAAAACTAAGAGGTAGTAGATATTGTGGTTATCTAAGAAGCTACGCTACACAGTAAATATTCATTTCAACTACGCAATAGGAGGTCAAAGTTTCATAAGAGAAAGGAATGAAATTAAAATTAATATTATATTATAGTAAACTGAAGAGGTGGAGTCGATACTACTGATAAATTTTCTACTCTGTATACATGCAAAAAGGAAAGTAGGAGATGGCCTATTTGTTCTACAATATAATTGACAAGGCAAAAACAACAAAAGCGTTTACTCTCTTAATGCATGAAAATGCTTCCTTTTAAAACAGGCGTTACAAAAACGGCAGATTAAAACTCACAAAATTATTAGGATGAAAAAAATATCGCAGTACCAATAAAGAAGAAATTGACAATAGCTTCAGGTGGAAAACCATACAAAATCAGATAATTTAAGAAAAAGGAAGGTGCAATGAATGCGGTCTCTGGAGAGATCGCAAAACGCAAACAAGTTAAGTTTTCGTTCCGAACAATGCTAATATGTAACCAAAATCTTATTTTTTTATGAAAAAACTATAAAGTACAATTTATGAAAATCATGATAGATGCAGAATTTCAAAAATTAGTTTACTGCTCAAGTTGTTAAATATTTTACACCGTTTACACATATAAATGATTGGACGAGAGATACGGTGATTATCAAAAACAAAAGCGTATTGAGTAATGAAATATACAAGATGTTTTTGCTTTAGTAATCAACAAAAAAATTCTCCTAATCAATCAGATTATATAAAACTATTTGCTATGACCGGGAATAAACATAAATAAACCACACCTGGTATAACTGAACCATACAGGTAACTTTTTTAGCAAGTTATTTGACTGATTTAAAGATTGTGCATTAACATCGCATTTAGAAGCACGCGAATGCTATTGGCAATGGACCTCGTAATTTTGTACCTCTTTCAATTGACGAGCAGGATATCTGAGTGAATCCCTCATTTCTAAACTTTTATACCACACCAACGGGAGGGCTATACGCTTGACAGATTTAATGTGCATCAGCCATCCTACTCGGCGGGTTTTTAGTGTCATCAGGATTCAAAAACATGACTTTAACAGAGAAGAAAGGGAATTGACAAAACTTCCACAATTGATGTTCGTGGAATATCTTTTATCTTCTATGCTCCGAAAGCAGTGGGAAAATGTCAAATTATTTCCAAGAACATAATGTTGCGTTATACTTTGGAAAGAAAAGATCACCCCAAATCACGCAGAAATTCTTCTGGGCAATCGATAAATTTTGATTTTATTAATTATTACCTCCTGATGTAAATGAAATTTCAATAAATTGACCGCATTCGATACGAATTTAAAATAATAATACATACATACATACATACAGATGTAGAAATTCTTATCAATTCGAATGCTCTAATCACATTCTGTCTAGAAACATCCAACAACAGCGTCTCGTTGAATAAAAGCCTCGTAACCATTTCGCTTTAAGGGAAATCGTAAAGAAAAAGAATTCTTAAGTTCTTTAGGGATGTTGCAATGGTTTTCGAAAAGGTTACTGTTTTTTTTATTTTTCTCTGAAAGAAATACACGAAAAAAGAAAAGTGAAATGCAAGACCGTATCTTTCGAATTTTCTTTCTCAAAATAGTCTATTATCCGATTCTGTTCAATATTTACCGAATTCTTTCTTCTTTCTTTGCTGCAATCTGTTTGAAAAAGTGTACTGTTATTGTGAAGCATTCTGATGGAGTTTTTCTCTTGAGTGTTTTCTATACGCGTGTTTGTGGGTAATAAAATTGTTCCAAAACTATCTTTGGAAAACCTTTGAAACAATTTACAAAACTCAACAAATGTAAATATATAAATGATACTTAAATGCAATATATACAGAAATAAAATCAAATTTATAGTTTTAAATTCACCATGGTTGTGTTTGGTGCAACCTGATATTACCATAAGAACTTCGTTCACTATTTTTATAAAACGTTTTACTGGCAATGTGAATCTAGTATCTCAATATCTTTAATGATCTCAATAATAGTAGGATATTATTATTTTTTATATATTCGACAAATATTTTATTGATATTTATGTAATTAAACTAGAAAATATCGAAATAATAAAACTTGTTAATATTTTCAACAAACCTTAAATTTATACTGTTAATATTCAAATAAAAAAATTTCTCACATTATTTACAAAATGAGTTTTACTTGTAATTTAGTGATTCATTTTACAGGTTTTTACTGTGCCCTGTCGTTTCAATTTTTTCTACGTTCAAATGAATTCTAGAATTTAATGAGGAATTCAAATGAATTGAATTTATCTTGTTTTACATATGATTATATCTTAAGATACGGTTGAAAGAAGGTGTAATAGTGTTATAAGATAAGAGATTATTTTTTTAGTTCCTTTTAAAGTGAAAATACCCGAAATACAATTGTAGTTGTATAGGATTTAATTAATCTAAATTCACAAGAAAATCTAATCTGAATTTAGGATAATTTGCCAGTTCCCGAATGACTTTAGTTGCAAATTTCATTTACTTTCAAGTTATGTTAAATTCATCATTGCTTTGTTCAGTAGGAAAGATTTCTTTGTTTCTAGGATTACTTTGTTTATTATGTTTGTATGTTAAGGTCACGTGGTATCTAGTGAGCATTTTTCAATTAGATGGTTATAAGAAAAAATTCATATTCCTCATTTTTCAACACACATAAAATCTATATTTGAAATATAATCTTCGTTTTAAAACAAATAATTTGTTAAAAATCGAATTCTATTTCAAAATATTTCAATATTTTAAAATTCCTATTATTTTTACAAATTTTAATATTTTTAAACAGTTTCTATATCAGTTTCTTAGAAGTGTTTCTTATAATTAAGGTTCGGTCGTACTAATGTTATTTATAGTTTTGCAGATTTTCTTCGATAGACGCTAGAGAAAACAATAAAAGCATCCATTTCTGTGTGGAAATTTATCTATATTCTAAATCGATGTACATAATTACCAAACACTTTCAGCAAAACTATCAGAAAAAAGTGAAATTGATATTTCAAAAAATATCCATTTTACAAAGGAAGGCGCAGCATTTTAAATACATGACCATCAGGAAAAATAAAATATAAAGAAATGCTATTTTACAGTTCTGAATTTCGTTCATATTTTGTATATACATTCTATATTATACAATTCAAACAAGGTTAATAAACACGCTTATAGTATTTCCTCATCTTTACTGTGTCCCGTAATAATTGAACTAAATAATTGGTTTTTAATATGGATGATGGTTTGGCTTCAGGAATTCTACGCTACTTTAATAAAACAAATAAAAAATACTAGATCTTAAACAATGAATACAAAGAGTTAATCATTGCGGAAAACAATTTTGTTCCAGTCAGTGAAGTTTCAGATATGTTTGCACCATTGTTAACACGTTGAACAAAAAAATCTTACTTGTGCACTTGAGAAGGGTTTTAGCAGTATTCGAAAGCGCTCCAAATCTTCATTGAGGACATTAAAAATGAGCAGATACTAAATGGTAACGGTATCTGTGTGAAAGCAACTGACACCAGCTTTACAATTAAAATCAGAAACTCTGACAACCGCATTATTCTTCCATCGGAACTCATTGTAATTAAAGGGCCTTAAGGCTGCAACCTCCTGCACCACCTATATCTAGATTTGGATCAACAACCGCAGCTCTACCTAACACTTGCGGAACCTATTCCGCATTGGTGATAGAGCATCGATTTCACTGTCATTGCATCAAAAACTTTCATTCTGCCTGTGATATACATTTTCAGTTGATTCCCTTTCATATTTGCATCAAAGGTAACGAAGTGGCTGATATTAGGGCTGAGAAGGGCACTTCAATTGCTTAAAATTTTACCGTTTTGACCTTTCAGGACACTTGCCTAAGAATTTAATATAATATCCACATTTCTTTGAACTCTCTTTCGCTACCTGATTGGCATTGCTGTCTTCGGTTCTATCTGGGGTAAGCCAGGGAAGCCCTTCTCGTCTTTGACACCTTGGTTGTTTTGACGTTCATTGATTTGGTCTATCCCTTTGGCTAGATTGGATAGGATTAGCATCAGCAACAGAAGAAAGGTAGTTGATGCAATTGATGTCATATTAGACGTTGGATCGCTTATCAAGGGTGTTTGCGATGACTGGTGTCTCAGTTATACATCAGATCATTCCTAATGACAAATGAAGTATCGAAGGAAAGTGTTTCTGACTATTCTTTTGTCTGAGAGCATCTTTTTAGCGCAGAGTTCTGTCATGGCTCTACCATACCTACCAACATTGCTTCCTCCTAAATATTCAATGATTATATAATTTGACCACCCGTTTCCTTTTTGCCTACTTTCACAACCTTCTAAAGTGATGAAATATTTTCATATTTTCGAAGGTAGTTAATAGATGATGTTGCTAAAGCAAATTGGTGCTACCACTGCGCTGCCATCTATTAAACGGCTCCAAACATCGCATCCAGCTTTATATATATATATATATATATATATATATATATATATATATATACAAAGCTGGACACGATGTTGTTTTTTTGCCAAGTAATGACGTAAAATGCATGGATTTCATAGAAAAGCGAAAAGGATCATTGGACAATGCTACAGACTTCTTCCTATTTCCTCTAACCTATTCTTATTTCCCATTTCTAAACGAGTGAACTCGTCGTATTTAATTAGTAATGCCAAAGTCGGTAGAAATAAAATCCGATACAAACGGAAATAATTCCGTAAAATTTAAATACCTCTTTATTTACATACATTTCAGATTACCAGCAGAAATGAACTGAAACTCCAACCTTTCATTCAATGTCCATCAAAAATGATTATCTGTTTGTTCAATCAAAGGATATTTGCAAAATTTTCAATTTGTGTCTTTTCAGAGATATATCTGCGTTATTTCAATTCTTTTCGAAATACGGAAACAAAGAACTATTGCTAGTGCAATGCAATTGTGTGCCTCCTGTAGTATATGAAAAGTAAGTTTCTGTAAGTATATTCTTGTTCCAAGTTAAGAGATCTGGTGACATAAAATATTTTTTTATTTATCGGTGGTATTCACTAGAACAAAAGGAACATATTTGACGAATAGTTGGAGTTTTACAGTGCGTCTGATAAATATATGGACAGAGTGATTTTTTCGGAATAGTAGCTTAATTAAAAGTTAACGAATAGGAAATAAATTATAAACATAGAAAACTACAATGTCAATTTAATATAGTCCTAGTACTTAATTTATAGTTCATAGTTTTTGGTGGAAAAATTAAAATAAAACTTTATACTATCTGAAAAATATGTAGAGAAATAAAGTTTTAAAAATCATAAACCAAATCTCAAAGTTGTTGTTTCTAATTAACTTGAATACCCGATCATGTATGCTTTTAACTAAGGTTTTGAGCAACACAGGTTTTTATTGGAACTAACTCTAGTCTATTTGCTACATTGACTCCAACAGGACGGAAAACTGACGTCCGTGGTAATGTTTACCAAAAAGTTTGCACCAGATTAAGATCCGAGTTAATAGCTGGCCAACACATAATGGTTTTACGATTCTTTATGAATCAAATTTTAGTTGACGTAGAGTTGTAGACTGAAGTGTTGTCCTGCTTGAATATCCAGTTGTCACCTACCAGACCGTTTCTAAAAGGAGATAAAATAATACGAAACACATCCGGATAATTTACTGAACTTTTAGGATCTTACAGGGAAACATACATTAATTGCGCCGTTGATAGATATTGTGGCACACACCATGACTAAGCCACCACCTTGTTGTCGGCTCGAGAAAGATTGAGAGAGGCGTCGGCTGTCGAGCTAATGATGGGACCAATCATCTGTGTCATCCATTCTAAATTTCCCATCATCGTGGAAGAGAACAATTAATCATAAATCTTTCTATTGCATGTGTTTCTCAGTCCAAATTAACCATTTCCCTCTAAGATGTGCTTTAAGTATTGTGGGATATAATTGCACTTGTATATTTACGTCGCACTGAGAAGAAACACAATGGTTATTGGTAATGGGCATCTTCATTTTGAATCGGTAAAGTGACGCAGATGACACCTAAGCTGGCATTTCTGTCACCAAACTTCTCCACCACGCCAACAGGTGAACTTGGAACCTCAACCAAATTTAATGTGCATCATTTTCGCTGAATGGTGAGTCTTTAATAGTATCCCATTGAGAAACCCATGGCTTGAAGAGAACAAAGCTGTCTCCGAGTTCGAGACAGATTAGCGACCATCATTTAGTTATAGTGGACCATAATCTAAGTAGGCAAGTCGTGGTAGCCTAGATACCATGATCTATCACTGGTAGAGGCTACTATTATCACTGGTGTTCGCCATATACTCTGATGAACATGAAATTGAATTTCTTGTAAACGACAATGAATTGTGGATACCTATACTGGAATGGCTAGGTTGTTGACAAATTATTGCTTATTGACTATGCCAGACAAATTTTGACTGTGACTTTAGGCTCAAAAAGCTACCTATATTATCACTGAAATATTTTCTTGGGTATCATTTTTCGCTTCCTTTCTGTGGATGTAGCACGTTACGATAAATTTTGTACACGAGATCTGCATTGCATGTGTTTAAAAATTTCCAAAATCTTCATTCCTCTATACCTTAAATGCCGAATTTTGTTTCATCAGCTTATGAGAATTCAGTCTGTCGAGGCATATAGGAACAAAAAACCTTTAATTCGATAAACTGATTCTCTACAGCAATTATATCCTACAGTAACTACACATCAAACATTTATTTTTTCAGAAATTACTTTTCGTACAGTTCTTATTCACTCAAAAATATCATTTATTCTTAGTTAATAAATGTGAATAGTATTTTGACTGTTTCATTTCAATAATAATAATATATATCATTTATAGTTTTTATTATTCTAACAACTTTAGTTTAATTTTTACTTAGAGAAACACCAAACCATATATTTATGCAATGGTCTACATATTTTGTTTTCAGGTTTCTTTAACATTGATCAGAAATACTCGAAAAAGGTCATAATTTAATTTGACATTTTCTTATGATATTGCAGTTTTCAATAAATTATCCGACCATAATTTTCCATGTGTAAACAAATGAAGCTAGTTAGGGATGATCTTAGATCACATATGCAGGATACCCTATAGCACTTGCATGAATTTTTTTCCCGTCTTTTGAAGTTGCCAATCATCGATTAGTGAGGAAGTGTAAAGAGCAACATCGAATATTCATTCGTAAAAAATGACAAAAACGTAAGCAACGCTAATGCATTATATTTTGTATCACCTTGGCAATTTACAAGGGGAAGAGAACCAGAAACCAACAAATTGTAATTGCAGAAAACAATAATTATTATGACCGAACAAAACTTTCATTTGAAGCCCAATTCCTTTATGAAGTGGTTAAACGATATTTAACCAGTGTTTTTAACCAAATCATCGGAAGTATAACAATTATCACGGTATTCGCTTCTGAAACTTCTTTCAACTAACTCTTGGGAACTTTCGTATGATGTTATTTCATTTGGAAGCCTCTTCTTGTGAATAAACCATGACTTATGTAAATTAGAATTTAAATGGTGAATTGTAGTAAATAGGATGAAAACAAATAACGTTTATAAAGTGCCTAGAGCTAAATAGTAAAATATGTGGTAGAGGGGTAAGGAAGTTTACAACGAAGATTTTAGACTTGTGTCCACGCTGATAAATGTAAAGATATATAGAATCAGAATTTAGCAAATATCCGTTAAAGGATTGTGTGCTGAACCCACCTAATAAATATTATTGCTGACTTGGACCCAGTCAGCAATTAAAATCTTTGCAAATGCTTATAATATTAACATTTAGGTTCAGACGTGCGTAGGGACCAAAATCAAAAGACGTGTTATTATGCAACTTATATTTTGAATAACATTTCAATTTGGGTGTATTCTGAGACTCAAATAAAACAAAACTGATTTAATGATTTAGTGAGTATTTAATTTTTCACTGACGTGACAAAAAACGAATCATATATTTGAAGGAAATGGTCCCGTGCTGCTACATGGTAATATAAAAGAAAGCGGACAAAGTTCAATACCATCAGAGGGAAATTAAATATGAAAAAGAGCAAAATATAAATATAAAATAAAATATTTATATTATAGCAAGAAATATTTATAGGAGATATTATATCCTTTTAAATAGTATTTTAGCAAGCGTTACTTTGATTTTTGTATTAAAATCTATAATGAGAGGGAGCACATCGAATTATTCTTAACTCAAAGTTTAAAGGAATTATTCATATTCTACCAAATTTATACCACAAATAACTAATTAATTAAGATTTATTTAATTTTTCGTAACCATTTCCGACTACTAAATTCATTTTCATGAGACAGGAGTTAAATAATTATTTTTCATTTCATTTCTATCTTTATTTTTTTCGTAGCAAATTAGAGCATTAATTTACTCAAGAATGCATTAAATAATAAATTTAAGTTCGACTACCTAAGTTTAATCATTAATGATGTGACACATCGGGTTAGGTACTTGCACTTATTTGAACCATAAGAATCACTTATAGTTCAATCGTGAAGTAAATAGTCAAAAGAATAGAAAGTTTAATCTTTAACTCAATATTTACGACTTTCTTGCCTAACCAATCAACTCTGTAAATGTTTATTAACTTGTTGAAGCAAATCCTCTGCTAAAGATTATCAAAAGGTTTTATTTAACTGACCACAATTAAGGTGGATTAGTGTAAGGATCGAAGACTTCACTTTTTTTTTTCTTTCTTTCCCATGCAAGGAAACGAAGTTCACTCAAAAACTCAAAAAGGGCTTAGAACTATTTTGCAAGTCTTCTGGGAAGGCTTTCACTCCAACTAATTTACATAAAACAAAAATAGAGGAATTAAATGAATTACTTGTTAAGAAGATTTTAATCAACCAGCACGAAAGAAAAAAAAAAGCCTGACTTCACTCTATTAGCTATTGAACGATCTCTCTCATTACTGCTAACCTTCCTTCTACCTTTTGTTGGTTAACTTTGTAGTCTTCTATAAATCACCCATCTATCTGTTTGCTAAAAACTCTTCCCTTATTCTCCCTTTTCTTTCTTATTCACTACACATCAGTTAATAGTTCTAATTTGCATAACTTATACGTTGAGTAGTTAAAGAAACATCTATAGGAACCATTGAAAAGAGTTAAAGAAATTAATTAAGTCAAATAAATTAACGAAATCCTCTGACAAATGTGTGAATAATGAGTCGATAAAGATATTAATCATTCATGTGTGAGAGAAAAATAAGTTTATTCCTCAAAATATTCAAGCGTATCAGAGTCATTAGATGTAACTTACTTACGAAACTTTAACAGATGATAAGAAATCAAATGAAAGTTTTAGAGAGAATGGGAGGAATCCGTTCAAACTTGGTAGAAGTAGAATGAGAGAAAATACCGATGTCCCTTCTTTAAATCATCCAGACACACCGCAATGAAAAAGCTAGCGCTCCTAATCCCGTGTTCTCCGTCTCCGGATTAGGGCAATCCCGTTTTTCCAGAAATCCCGATCCCAACGAGTGGGGAGGAGAGAGTTCGGGTATCCCGTACAGGAGTTGCTATCGAACTTCGAAACTGCACCTGCAGTCGACAGATGGCGCTCTCTCCCCCAAACATTCACAGACGTCTTTTGAAAATCGATGCTTCGAATCTCTGAGTCGGGCCAATGTACCGGTAGGGCGACAGTTAGAAACGCTTAACTACAACTGCCTCTCTCTTCCACCCCCCTCGAACACGACTTCTTTACAAACTCACGGAAAAGTGAGCTTTTTCGCGCGTTCACACGCGTGTTCCCTTTCGTTGCAAGGTTTGTGCAACGCCAAAGGAATCGCCACTGTCGGATGAAACGTCGCCAAGACACTTCTGTAAAGGTAAGGCATCAATTTCTAGACGCGCGTAAATATATTTAACACCTTTTCGGGACAAAAAGGGGGCTTTGAAGAACAGGTGTAAAAGAGAAGAAGGGCTTTCACGTTTCATTTACTTTCCTTGACCGTCGCTCTACCTTTTTGTTTTCCTCATCCTTCCGTCCATCCTTTCATCCACGCGCAAACCATGCTTTTGACAATCCTGCTAGAAAATTAGATTAAAAGAACCAAATAAGAAAAATTTCATTTTTCCATTTTGTTAAAACATATACAGTGTTTCAAAAATATTTGTACACTATTTTGCAGTTCATTGAATTCTGATTATTACTTCGAAATTTTTTGATTTAAACATTTTCAGAATGATTTATAAACAAACATGAGAAAATAAAATTATAAAAACATTTTCTAGAATCTAAATAATAATCAATTAATGCTCTTCGTTTCTTACTTTTTAGATATTCCGATTTATGATTCATTTACTTTAAAGTTCTACGAAAAATTTAAAATCCATTACCTATTAAATAATTCATATCTTCAACGATTCATTTTTTCGGGTATTTCTTGTGGATTCCGATTTATAATTGATGTAAAAAAAATCTCTGTAGCTTGAAAGAACTTCAGTAAAATGATTATACGTCTTTAGTCTTATTCTTAATAATTTCTTTAAAATAAGTTATGCCACATTTTTTTCTATGATTATTCTTTCAAAATATCTTAAAAGTTTTGCAAAGTAAAAAAGAAGTAAGTCTCAATAATTAAAAAAAATCAAAAAGGAAAAAAATAGCAATTAATACCAGACAAAAGGAAAAAGGCGTTTTATATCAAAACATAAACAAGCAAAAACTATCAACTAAACTATCAACTTTTACTCATATTCCATACAATAACTTTTTTTTATTTGAATCATTTTGAGTTTCCATTAAAAAACACTGTTATGGTTTTTAATTTCCACAAAAAAAAACAGCCTCAGATATTTATCCTCAGAAATTTTTAATGATTTTTAATAAATATTTTAAATGAAATTCATTTTTGAAACAAAGTCTGAAACTTTAAATGATCGTGATTTACGTTTGGAAACTGTAAATAAAAAAGAGCATTTATTACAAAAAAGTTAAAGCTTCAAAAAGACATTTGAAAATATCGCATGAAAAATAATCAAATATGAAAGAAGTTAAACTTCAATCAAAATAATTTTTTTGAATAAAACAGAAAAAAGATCTTTGATAGCTCTCGGACATTACAATATATCTTAACACATTTATAAATGTCCTTTGTTGCAAACAATACAGATTTAATTAATATCTAATAAAATTTAGCAAATAAAGTGTGTGGTTGAAAAATTTGTTATCAGACATCTGAAGCAGAAGTTATGAAATGAAAAATAATGTTACAAAACTTGCTTTGATGACATGAGTTTATGAAGTTTAATTTTTTAATAATTAATAAATGAAATGATGGCTAAACACTCAGTTTTTAGAAGATGATTATTGGTTTGTTTGTATTTGCACTGTAAAAAAGGTGATCATAAAGGATTTATTAAGTTATCACATTCGAATTGTCAACTCCAGACAAATCAATAAGAATAACTTTTGGCTTTCTCCTTTTGTCAACTACGTTATTCACAGGATTCAGTGAAGATGAATAAAGTAGAAAACGAATGG
This sequence comes from Nephila pilipes, assembly GCA_019974015.1. Taxonomy (NCBI): domain Eukaryota; kingdom Metazoa; phylum Arthropoda; class Arachnida; order Araneae; family Nephilidae; genus Nephila; species Nephila pilipes. The sequence continues at coordinate 314,487 of BMAW01042091.1, read as the reverse complement.
ATTTATTTACATTTCATTTTTTTTAATAAATGTATTGTGTTTATTGACGGAATTTTTTTAGTAAAAGATTTAATGGAATACTTTAGAATAATATTTATTGTTGATGAATGTAAAAATAATAATGATTAGAATTTATTTATAAACTATTTTACTCTTGCTAAAGAAGATAATTTATAAAAACAATGAAAGAGAAGTGGGGATATAAATTCGAAAGAACTTGATCGAATATCGTTGTAAGTGTGTATGGGTATAATTTGCATTTTAAACTAACATTGATGCAAATATAAAACTGATGAAGTATTATTATGATTATCTATGAACGAAAAGTTATTAATTATTAATAATTAAGTTATTTATAAATATAAGAGCTTCAATAAATATAAAGATATTTAATCAAATTATCTTAACCAGTTTAATGTAAGTGTTTTCTTCTAATGCAAAAGGGGCATAGTCAGACGACGGGGTCAGAAGGTTTGGAAATCGCGTGTTTGACATAAATTGAACCTGTCATTTTAAAAATGAGTCATTTCTACTTTTTCAAATTTTATATGAGAAGCAAAAAAAAAAAAAAAAAAAAAAAATTCTTTCCATAATGTTTCTGATGCTGATGTTTTCCATAATGCTGAATGTTAAGTCCGCTTCGCGGACCAATTTAGCAACATTTGGCAAAATACCGCCAAATAATTCCTGTCTCCAAGAGTGGTTTGACTAAACTGTATTCCAACCATTTAATTTACCGGATTAATTAATTTTAGTTAGTTTTAACGTTGTTATGTATTTCACTTGGTGTGTGTCTGTATGTAAGTGTATTAGTGTGTCATCAAATTGTCTATTGTTAATTTAACCAACTTCCCATCAAGCTAGAGCTCTGAAATTTTGGGAACCGTTCTTGTTTACCTAACAATGCAATATTTAGATATTTGAGACCAGTTTTAACTAATATTTTAATAATTTTTTAATAAACTTTGCCACCATATAAAAACGTTGTTTTTAAAAACGCTGGTTTTTATTTCGAATTATTAATACATATTCACATCGATGTTTCATTGAGCTGACGATTGTTTAAATCTCCTCTTCCATCGTTATTACATGATGCCAGGAAACAATTATTCCTCAATTAGTTCACTTTTATTTGATATGCGCCTCATTCGGACAAGGGATTTCAAACGGTGCTATAAGTTTTCGATGGGATTGAGGTCAAGACTGTTTCCTTGTCAGGACAACTATTCAATGCTCTTTGCACAATACCACCCTTTCGATAATTTTACTGTGTGGCAGGCAGCAGAATCCTTCTGAAAAAAAAGTATAGATTGTTGGGAAAGAGATCCATGAGTTAAGTTAGAAGTTTTGGTTCTAGAAGAAGAAGAGTGTTCTTCTTCTATGAGAGAAGAGAAGAGTTTTATTATTCTAGAAGAGTGTTAACGAAATGTCTGGCATTTAGAGTCCCATTGATTACAAGAAGGTGACCTATACCATCTGCTGTCACGCATGACCAAATCACAGCACTAAATGGGTTTTTCACAGTTGCCTGAATGATATCAGGATGTAGCTCTTCAACTATTCTATGTCTTGCATATTTCCCCCCCATCACTACCAAATAACGATATATTGGTTACATTGCTTCATAAAACTTGTGACCATTAATCATATGTCCAATTGATGTGTACTTTTTCCCGCTGTAGTCTTTTTCTGTGTTGCTGTAAATTAAGATAAGGCTTTTTTCCTGGAATTTTACCTCTTAGTCCAACATCTGTTAATCTTCTCCTTATTGTTCTTGAACTTTCAGAACACCAGCACCATTCAGATCACTTCTGATGGCCGCTCATGACATTCTTCTATTTTAGAGCCATAGTAGTTTTATTCTTTTGTCATCAACAGATGCAGTACACCTTTTTTGCTTTTTCCTGCTTTGATTTTTATTGAATTTGTCTCCTGATATCGTGAATAAAACTTTCAGACTACAGATGTAGTCACCTGTCTTGCAATGTCAGCATAGGAATTATCTCTTTCACTTAATATAATAAGCTTACTTTCCTTTCTAGGTATCCAATCTACTCCTTTATTTGATGTCATTGCTTCTTAACTAATTATTAAAATTTTTACAATTCTTACTAGTAATTTTATTACATAAGAAACAGTCTTCCCCTTCTACATAACAAAGCACAATAATGACTTGTTCCAACTGTAAATATAATATCAGCTTCTATTGCTGGCATCATGTTTATTGTTGGAACCAGTTCATTTGATTGGTTCCTAAGCCATTGTGGACATTTTTTTGGTTTCCAGTACAAGAACAGTGATTGGCCAGGAAAGTTAGACATTACAAACCACTTCAACTGCGTTTGTGTTTTAGATTTAAGTACATATAACGTATAATATTTGAATTGTTTTTTTTTGTATTAAATTCAGTTCAAATGATTTATACGACTTTGCATTTTGTGAAGTGTACATAGTTAAAAAACATAATAGCTTACATAGGTAAATCCATAAGCATACAAAGTTAAAAACATAAAAAATTCCAAAAATGTCCACAGGTTTGACTATGACTGTATATTCACAGCTGTAAATTTAAGTTACATAAATATGTTCTACAGCATTTAAAATAGTTAATTTTTGAAGAGTAATTTTGGTCTCAAAAGTAAATTTGTCAATTATTTTGCTCACATTTAAATGAAACGATATTTTACGAAGATTGTAGAATATTTTACCTATATCATACTTTTTAAAATCATTTATTTCTTTAATATTTATTTTAAGCAATTAAATTGTTTATATTGTATTTTTAGCAAATACTTTTTACTATAACTATATACTTTCACTCATGGTATATATGAGCTAACAATATTTCAATTTTTAATTTTTATGTATCGTATGCACGGACTTTATTTTAATTCTTTAATTTCCTGATGTTATTTATTGTAATATTTAAAACGTATTTCATTGCACTAGGTTTTTCTTGCATTCTTCTTTTGATGTTTTGAATTCGTCAATACGTTGACAACTTTTGCATCTCTATACTATCAAAAGAAATTAATCCATACCTCGCAACATTGTAGTTAGCATATTCAGTTGTCATCCGTACATAAGATAGGAGGTATCAGAATAAAAACACTATAACAATAAAAATGTTTTTGAAAAAAAGGATTCATTCTTTAAGAATACGAGATAGACTTTCAATAAATGATATATTTCTTAACACTTTGTATTTTAAACTTGTTTTCAAACCATCTTGTTCACAGATTTTGTTACTAAAGTTACGCATATGAAAATAAACGTACATTGAAATATTTAATAAAGCGTATACAATACCTCATTATTCTGGGCTAATTGGAGCTCCAGATTGAATAGATTAAACAAAATAACTAATACAATGAGTCAAGGCGTATATCTAAACACTTTTCAATGTAAAAATAATATCTATTTTGAGATAGGACAAAACAAAATGGCAAATACTTGGTATCGCAAAATAGAAAATTCGAGTCAATACATTACTTACTTGATATGTATCACATGATATACATAAATCAATACATTCCTTACTTGACATATATTTTGCATGACATACATTAATCAATATATTACTTGTATCATATTGCGCAGAAATATTACTTAGAAAATCCAGATACATCTTCACTAACAGCACTTGATTCTCTCACTGGTTTAAAGAAACGATTGAACTTTTGTTGTCTTCCTTTAGCGTTAATTTCTTGATCAATTAATTAATGCATAAGCCTCACATGTTCGTAGTATACAGATGATTTCACTATTGACTGCTAACGTATTTTATCCCAAAATTCCTGTCGTAACCTTATTTAAAAAAAGAATAATACGAATTCCATAAAAGAAAAAAATATTTAATTAATGACATTATAGACACTAGATATGACTAGAATATCGTTTAGTTTAGACTAGAATTAGGTAGCCTAACCTCTTGATCTCCTATCTGAGTTTGTTTTGTCTTTATTAATTATATTGGCCGAATTCGGTGATGTCTGGTTTAATGAGATCTGTATTAATAAGATTATATGTATCATGAGAAATTTTCAGTATACAGTATCTAGAGAGAGAATTTAAAGTAATTTTTATCGGAAAAAGAAGTATTTTTGAAATGTTAAAAAAGTAATATATTAAAAGTATTTTAACCAAATGTTTCTAAAATTAGCGATTTTATGTGATATTATTACTTTTTCTATTTTTTAATATGCAGAAAAATGTTGGCTATGCTATTGCTATTAAAATAATTTCTGTAGTAAAAAATTAACATATTTAATAATGATTTATCTTTTCTCATTAAAATACATGGACAATTTATCAATAGAAACTACATAAAGAAGTTTTCGTTTACATGGGAAACTACATGATTAATTTTTCTAGTTATTGTTAATACTAACTTTATTAAATAAATCTTATCTCAAATAATTTTGATTTTCATGTAACCTAAAACTTGTTACTAAATTGTCAGTAATCGTTATAAGATATATTTTATGTAATATTATAACTCTTACATACCCTTTGTTCATCAATGAGTTTTATTAACGGCTTAATGGTATTTGAAATCCATTAACATTAGATAAACTATCCATTAGACTAAAAAAGGAAATGCTCTCGTTTACATAGTCACATAATGGTATAATAACTAAGTTAATATTACCATCATTAATTTGTAGAGAGAGAGAGCACTATAATGATAATCCAATAAATTATAATCGTATTACTTTTATAAAAGGAGCAGTTTTTATAAATCCTTATTGTTTCTAAAATCAATATAATGTTACAGATAACATTTAGATAATTATAACTATATTTAAAGAGTCTCCATATGTATGCAGAAAGAAATAATTTAAACCTGTAAATAACTTTAAAATGTTTCTAACTATTTTGATGATATATTCATTACGTGTATTTAAATAAAACTTAAAAGTATGAATTTTAAAAGTATTGCATTTTTGAGATCTCCCAAGCCTTAAAGGGAATAGATTCAATAACCGCAAAAATGTAACAAATGATTTCGAGAGTTTTCAGCGTAATTTTTTTTTATTTTAAACTAAAACATTTACTTTGTCATTATGTAATTTAAAGCTTTCTAACTTTGCAAATGAAGTTAAATTTGTCTTTTGGGAAAAAAAAAATAAATAGAGTTTTAGATGTCGTACATATAGCAATAATATTTCTGTTTAAACAGAACTAAAAGAATACCAATATCATTACTATATTGATAAGAGGAATATGTTATGAGCATTACTATTGGGGGAATTTCAGAATGAAAAGAGCTGATTTTTTTTAATTATGTGATTAAAATCTATCTACTTGTTTATAACCTAGTAACAATTTGAATAAATTGTACAGTTGATACTATTTCTAAGCATTAGGAGGACATGATTAAGTTAAATGTATTTTTTAGTCTTAAATATTACCAATAATAAGAATGAAATGTTATAGGAAATTATATATTAATGGGTAAATTCTGGTGTAAATAATAAGGTTTTATTTTTCCTACTAATTATTTTCATCTGATTAGTTCAATGTATTTTGAAATATATAACCTGGTACATAAGTTGGAATTTTTCTGTCTTCTGGATTGTCGTATTGTATTGATTGTGCTGTGATACAGATGAAATGAAGTAAATTAACTATGTTATTTTAAAATCAATTGGAAAATTGTTCACTATTTATTTATCGTGATTCGAATTGCACCTATAGGCTTATAATTTTGTACATAAGTTGGAGATTTATACCTCTTGTAGAATATCATACATTGTTAATATTTCTTTATGATAAAGATGCTCAAAAATATATTTAATTAAATATATTTAAAAGTTTATATTACTTTAAGACAGTTTATTGCGGTGTAAAAACTTTATAAGATGAAATAAATTGTTTATAACTATTTTTTTCAATCTCACTAGAGCCGTAGTTTCTTCTGTATTTTTTTAATGGAATAACATCATTAACATAATATGTGACAAAGGTGAATATTTAATTATAACATGTATTATAATAAATTATCGGCATTAAATTATGGATTTAAGTCTGTAATTAATTGAAATATAACCTTTTATTTAACTGTTGTTCAGGCATGCATAAAGTACCCCAGTGTGAATAATTTTTGAAATCTTAGTAAAGTTTCCCTTCTAGATTCATAAGATCCAAAAAAATTATCAAAGTGTAATTTATCTAAAAATGAATTTTTTTCTGATCTTGTTTTGTGGATTGCAGCAAAATTTAATATTTTATTTATTTAATTAATAATCTGTGTTTTTTTCAGCTTACATATGAAATCATTTTTACAAACGAGCATTGCCAATGCTTTTGAATTAATTGCTTAAGGCTGCATAAATTTTTTTCCGCTATTTATGTTCAGCATTGATTTACATCGAAATATTTTTGTGTCATTTACATGAGAGAACCAAAGTCATGTTTATTATCTTGGAAATATTTATACATTTCTAAATCTTACCAATGCTCAGTTAGAAATCTTACCAATGTTCATTTTAATACTCCGGTCAATTTTTAAACTTGAAAAATGATTAATTCTTATGCATTATTCGTTTGCTACAAAAAACAATTGCTTAAACATGGTGTTTAATTCATGTGAACAAGATACATAACAGAATTACTAATGTGAACACGATATATAAAATAATTACATTAAAAATTTTAATATTTCTGTTGTATTAATGTATTTTTCTCTTAATCAAATTTTTATTCATTGCTAATCTTAAAAAATTCTGCAAATGATAACGCTTTCTACTGGTAGCATATGAAGGTATTTTAACCCTTAACTACGAGTTCTTTATATATAAAATCTGATCCATAAATTACGTTTACTTTTGCTATCCACTTGCAGTTATGTTTCACTTTAATACTGAATAGCAGTTTCGAAACGCATAAAATATCTATTAATCATCATTTGTCTAGTTTTCTCCTATAAAAGTCTCACTTTAATAACGTTTGACTCCTTTACAGCAACCATTCAACTAAAATACGTTGAGTTTACGTAGATGCTCTCTCAGAACACACGATATTAACAACAATTTGCTATTTGTTTCGCTGTAATTTTTATTTTATGGAATTTAATGGAATGTGGCTCATTGTATAGATTTATAACTGTTTAGAGATAAGAGTATTGATGCACTTACTTTTTAAATACCATTTATCTTTGTCTTTTTAATGACATATATGCTTTCCATTAAAAGATATATTAAAAATTTTATAATTGGAGATTTTTAAAAACTGAAAATAAAATCTTAATCACTAAACAGATATTAAATAAACATTTTACAACATAACGTATGTGTAATATGTATAATATTCTCTTATAGATAATATTTTAGTGTTAAGAATTAAATTTATATGTAAACATGAAAGTGTTATAAAAGTAAAAATATTTATTAGATAAAACTATTCTACATTTTAAAGGTATTTAAGAGCGGAGAAATAAGCATTGTTAATTAATTATTACTTATGCGTAATTTGAAAATATTATAAAAAAAAGGTATGATAGGAAACAAAAATTATATATGTTATTAAAATAACAGCCTTGTGGGATAGATAGGAGAAATAAACGGCCATCAAGCATAATAGTAAGCTATAAACAGCCTTTAATAAATAAGACTTGTTTAAAATATACAGATATTTTCGCTTGTAGATCGAATATACAGCGGAAATATTTGTATATTTAAAAAGTTTAAGAACACCTGCTCAAAAACAATATTTCTACGAAATCGACAGAATTATGTAGCAACGGCCTTCAGCTACGAGTATCATTCCTTTCTGAGTAGTTCTGCTCGACAACATACCTATGTAAAAGACGCTGTGTGTTTATGGGGGGAAAATGTCATTGTTTCCTGATTGAAAAAAATGGAACAGTGAGCAAACATCAATTTTTAACCGAGAAAATCGGTCCACAGAAAAGTACGTAACGATTAAATTTGCGTACAGTGACGATGATTGGACTCGTCCCCAAACTTTTGAGGATTTAAAGGTAGAAGAGACCCCCTCGAATATTATGAGAGATCAGGCACTCCATATTCGACTGGAAATGATGAAAATTCTGACCTTTAGCAGCAGAATTTCATAATTTCACAGAAGGTTCCATTGTGACTGGAGCATTCAACAAAGATGTTTTGTATCGACTTTTAAAAGGAATACGGCGTGATAAGTCTGATTAGATTTACAATGGATGTTGGTGCCTCTCATTCAACAATGTACCGTTTCGCAAGTCCATCATTGAGCAACACGTTTTGGCTAGAATATAAGCTGTGCTCATCAACCACCACTTGTATTCAGCCGAACTGTTTCTCTCCAAGGATTAATTTTTATTTTCCATGTTGAAATTGAATTTTGAAATGGCAATGACACGGGTCAATAGAGGAGATTTATGTGATAATGACACCGGAACTCAATGATGACGGACTGGTAATGTTCCATAAGACGTTTATTGACCTGTGTACTCTTACAAATTTGCATTGAATCTTCATGAGGCTTCATAAGAGATTTATATCAAATTTCAGTATATTCTCTAGTCCTAGATATTTTTGAATACACTGTGTACTTTATGAATATACTTTTTGAATACACTTCCAGATACACTGTGTAGTGTATTCACCAAACGTACATGTAATGTATTCAATATAATGTGCTGTGTATTAATACACCGAAACATACTTTCGTTAATTATACAGAAGGTAGTTAAAAATTAGGGCTTTAATGTTACAACCGTTATAAATTTAAGATTTAACCGTAATTACATCGTGTTTCTCTAAAAAGTTGTAAAAGGATCCACACAATTACGTGTGTGAAAGCATTGCCATCAGAGATAACTGAAACCTTGAAATGCATTAAATTTTGTATTTTCTTTGGATCTATTGTTAACAATTTTTGGACACTTTGCTGAATCCACTTATGTATTATTTAGAAGAATTCTATGAAACTGAAACTAGAAATTATGAGCAAACGTACAGCGATACAGAAAAAAAATTTATTTGAATTTTTCTCAAAACTGGTTTATTTCAGAATTTCGGAACACTTTTACCATAAAGCTGATATTTTCAATGTTTTAAAAAAGAAACTACTTTCCATACAGGTGATGTAATTTTTTTTCTAATCATCCGTTATAAATTTAAGGTATAGAGCTACATATGTATAAAAACAAAAGGAAAATGTGAAACAAAAGTTTGAAAAATTTTAAATCTATAAATGCAATGGATGTAAAATCCTTGTTTTGCTTAAACATTGATTATACATAATTCCTTATGCATATAAATGTGATTTTCTTTCAGATACACATGTATATAGCATCTCTATACTAAAATTTAATTTTCATTGCTTGTAATATAAAACATGCATGGTTTTTAAACTTAACATAAAATTCCCTTCTTTTTCTTTTGTGAAGAAGTCTCAGTTACCTTAATTGTATAAAAGTGCAATTTACATCTAGTATGTACTTTTTTTTATAATAAATGAATGTAGAATATATCTTCGTAGCACTATTTTATTTCTTCATGAATAAAGCAGTAAATCTAATGCTTTCTGAATAAATAGACGGAAACATTAAACGGATAGACGAAATAAATAAATGGAAACTCCACAATATAAAACCATTTGAATCAACGCTTATTTGCGAAAGAATTTATTGAGGCATATGTATTACAAAATAGGAATTTATTTAATGTAAACTATTGGAATAAAAATTTGGGACAATTGGACTCACCTACAACGACAATCGGAATAAACGGTTACTAAATCGACATAATGCCATTTATCAAATTATTATTCTTTATCAACATTTTACTAACTATATATCTTTATAAAAGATTAATACATGTATAACATGATGAATAACTTTCACATTTTTTGCTGTCCACCAATAAATTCCAGAAAACCTATGTGATCTTGTTATAAATCATAGAATGTCTATGAATGTCTTTGGTCATGACAAGTTCATAAATCTCTACTTTAGAACAACTCATATTTATTATTGACGTTGTTATAACTTCGAACTATGGTATTAGTGAGATGAAATAATTCTTGTTGGACAGCTAGAGAGACATGTCTGAAAACGGGAAATAGGGAATGTTTTGTTTTTCATACCTCCTTTTTTACTTTCATTTATTACACAATTACAGTTAGGCATTTCTTAAAAAATCCTGTGATTTACTAACTTCTTATTATATATATTTATAATTTTTGCAAAAACATTAATGAAAATAACTTATATATGATAGATAACTTTCATGTACTGGGTAAGCCTTGCATTAAGCTCCAGAAAATCTCTGAATTCCTCTTATGACTCACAGAACATCTATGAAGGCCCCTTTCATTAAAACAAATCCATAAATATCTACTTTTGAATATTCAGATTGACTGTTGAAGTATTATAATTTGAAAATAGAGTTGGTGAAATGAGGCGATGTTTGTTAGAACCGTTTTGAATCCGTTAATCACCTATAACATCGTTCCGTTAATCACCTATAACATCGCAGTGAAGTTGCTTATAATGTTTGCCCAATGTAAAAGTTACATAGACATTAAGATTCACTGAATAAAACTCATTCCAATACTTCTAAGAAGTTTCGCTTATGGGTGGCAGAGAAACGGCAATTTTTGGACATTTTATTGATTATTAATATTTCCCAATTCTACCTCTATTTATTTGTAAGATATTGGTTTTTTCTAATACTTAATTAACTCAATGGTGGTTATAAGTTTACAAAACATAATATTGTTAGGTATTGAAAAGTTTATATACATAAATATATGTATCAAAAGGAGAATATTGGATATTTCAATTTCATTTAAAAAATTATCAACTCTTTTTCTTTCAATAATGATCATATTAAAAATCGATGAGAAATTACCTGCATGCGCATACCATATTTAAGCTATCTAATAACACATGGATCAATACGTCCCGAGACTAACATTGAAAACAACATTTTTTTTTGCAAATTTTTTTTTTATTCATCAACATAACACCTTTTGTTAATTCAACATAGTTTCTTTTTTTAATCACCTTTTTTTTTTTTTTAATTTTTTTTTTTTTTCCTTTTTTTTTTTTTTTTTTTCGCAAGAAATCTTTTTTGTTGCGAGTAAATAGCGATAAACAGCTTTCTGAATCATCGACTCGTTGCTGTTTTTGTTCCATCGAAAGCAATCGCGGCACCCACTTGGAAAAAACTTTTTTCACTTAACTTCAAAAAACCTTTTTCAGTAAATACACTTCCATATGATATCTGTGTCATCTCAGCAATCTCACGGAGCTTCACTTTACGATCTTCCATTATAATTTTTGTCACTTCACTCACATTTTCCAGTGTAACGGCTTCCACAGGTCTACCCGAGCGTTCCACGTCATTTGTGTCGGTACGACCACGTTTAAACTCGGTAAACCACCGACAAATCGTTGCTTTTGATGGACAAGAGTCCGGGTAACATTTTTCAATCCATTGTTTCGCTTGCACGGTGTTTTTACCCATTAAAAAACAATGTTTTATCAGAACACGAAACTCGGTTTTTTCCATTTTTTAAACAAACTACAAAACGACTTTACTCCAACCTCGATAACTCAGCTGTTTCTGGTCCGATCGACCTAACATTTTGACACGTTTCAAGCAAAGGTTCGTACTCAAGAAAGACCTGGTTACTGGTTTACTACGAGCGCCATCTGTGGGTTAGTCTCGGGAGTTATTGATTGATGTGTTATGTTTTTACAAATAAAAATATTATTTCAAATATAAACACGAACCAACCGGAAGTAAATTCTGTAAATCATCTTGAGTAAATCCATTGAATAAAATAATTAACTTCGTTTCAGTTGTACCAGTAGAAAGTTTAATAATGCTTCAAAAAATACTCCTATTTAGGTAATTACAAAAGATGCCAACTTTAGCTATACAATATGTAATAATATACAACCACGGGACAGCCAATAATATTAGAAACCAGATAAATTGGAGTACATAAATTATTAATTTAAAGCAGACGAAAATAATATAAAAGAGAATTATTTCCAGTCTAAATATATCCCCAAGCCGAAACAGTTCGATTTCTTTTGAAACGATGTCTGGAATTTTGAATGTTCCCACTGGTAACATAAATTTTAAATGAAACACGCGAAATATCCCTGAACTCAAAATGGTGTGTATAGTTTCTGTGATATTGTAGAATTAACTTTTATGTAATAATTTCGTACCCGAAGCCTTTTAATTTAATTATACGGTACACTTCAAGTCTGTTCACTTTAAACGCGATAAAAAGTTATATTGTATGACAGAAATGTGTCAAAAAGTTTATTTCATGAGTTACATTTAGTAATTCTTAATATATTACAAATTTGTTTTGTGAGAATGAAGCACACACAAAGCAATTAAGAAAACTTCTTGCGGTCTAAGCATTTATTGAGAATAATTTCTTTAACAAAACACGCACATAAAGTGTACACATTTTTACTTTAAAATATTTATTTATAAACATAAGCCCTTTAACCATTTCGCTACCGGAGGGAGAAAAAAGAAGTGCTTCTCTGGGCCCGCGGCTTCTTACCGCGGAGTGTCACTCTGTGCCCAAGCGATTTCAGATATTAAGCCTAATTCGTGAAAAAAATTCCTCTAAATTCAGCTATTCATTAAAATATTTTGTTATTTACATATATTATTAAAATTTATTACATATAAATCATATCTTTTACGAAAATACTAAATATACTTGCATTTGTTACGTAAATTTGACGGTGTAATTATGTACCACTACATGGAACATATAGATATAAAAATGAATCTTATTTCGCTGTACGGTATTTTTATAAAAAAAAAAATTCTTTAATGCATAATCCAATATCACGTGTCTTACACACATATTTTAACGCTTCACGCAAGATTTTTAGGAAAGAGCACATCTTCTTCGTCCCTTATTTTTTTTTTTTACTTTATTGCATATGTACAGGTTTGGATTACTTTCGCTAACATCACTGTCAGATTCATCTACTAATTCAAGAATCTCAGTATCAGATAAATACTTTCTTTTCGTCATGAATGTCGCTACAAATAAAAACCGACCGAATGAAGCGATCAGCTCAGAGCATCTGCTTCTAAAAACTCTAAACCCCAAAAATATCTATAAATTATCCTTTGAACTTCTAAGAAGCAAGCAAGAAAGCTTTTAACAATTACACCCCCCCCCTGGTAGCCAGAAGGGAAATCGAAGCCCATATCACCAAGGTCAACACTTCAAATAACCTATCTATATAGAATTCGTGGTTTTTTTACTCCATATAGTAACATTAAGAAAATCAAATAAAACCTTCTCATCAAGCGTATCTCTATTGATACTTTGGGCCGTAGAAGACACACACGGAGTGTATCGCATGTGATACGCTGGAAGCAAACTGGTTAAATTAAGAATTTATCAATAAATATAAAACTTACTATTCATATCTTAAATCTGAACTCACATTAAAAGTCATTTGCATATTAAAAGCCCTGATGCCGCCTAGGACATTCCATGTGTAGTTATGCTGATGCACATTAAATTTGGTCGATGTCCCAAGTCCTTCTGTTGGCGTGAGGATTAAATTCGGAGAAAGAGGTGCCAGAAAAAGTGTCATTCTCGTTACTTGACCGAGGCTCAATATTACGAGGTCTGTCACCAATAGTCCTCGTGTTGCTTCTCAGTGGATCGTTAATATATGTTCACAAACGATCAAACAATCAACATTCACAGATATATTCATATTGATTCTGATTAATTTTATATATATATATATATATATATAATATTTGTATAATTTTTAATCCCACCAATTTTTGTTTCAAAACTGATTTAAATTTAAATAATTGGTATCCATATTCCAATTCTATTCTATTGATTTCTAGAAAAGTGTCTCGGTCTAAATCATACTTTAACCGTATAGATTTTGAAGATCGTGCAACACTTTCTTTCAAACCAATCATTAATATTCCTGTATAAAACGGGCTATGCAGTATTTGACATCAATATTGGTGTATGACAACTTTAAAAATGACTTACATAACCGTGACATATGTATTAGACAATGAAAAATGCTAAATAGTGGAATGTTGCAATTCTATGTACGTTTCCAAATTCCGAGTGAAGCGAATCGCTGCTTTAGAACGGAAATAGAAACAAAAGCTCTGATGATTTCCAAGGCATTCTCTTTCCATCCCGATAACGGGATTAGGCAAACACAATTACGAAAATCCATTAATCACGTCATTCCTGCTCCACTCCCTTAATGGGTTCTGGAATGGCAAACGATGATTGGAAGCGCAGCACGGACGTCATCGCGTTTCGTCATTATTTTCAGCAAGAAAGATAATATAGGAATAAGAAGGTCCAACAATGTATGAAATTTGTAAAGTATTATATATAACTCTTAACTGATTTAATTTGCGTGACGCAACCAGTTATTGGTTGAGCGATATGCACACACCTAATTTTGCTTTATAAAAATGATCATAAAAGGATCTGAAACAACTACGGTTGTAATGCCTGACTGTTATTAATTAGTTCATCTTCCATTATTAAACTTGATTGGGTAATTAAAAATATACACAGTAGCAAAAATGAGAGGGTTCTATTATAATTCTAACTAATTTATTAAAAAGCTTTGTTGAATATTTAAAGTTAAGTAATTTATATTAATTTATCTATGATTTAAATGCCAAAGAACTTTTGACTTAACGCTAAGATATCAAATTAAATCAAATCTCACCAACTCACTCGAGTTCGAGTGCGTAAAATTACAATAATTAAGAGTTCTATACTACAGTCATCTTCCAATTTCTTCTAGGATCTCTATTACCGCTTTTTAAATAACGAATGATTTGGTTCGGACGTCTCACATCAGTAGTTCAATCTTTCACTAACTATAATTTCAAACTTTCTAAGTAAACATTTCCAAATTATTCATATTACCACTTCTTATGAATGTATTTTAACCAATTTATTCACTATATTCTATAATTTTAGTCTGATCAACAAACTCACGTTTCATTTTATTGAAAGGAATTTCATTTTAAACAATTCAAACAGAACAGTCTCCAATTTTAGTGAAGGTAATCACGATATAGCTCAATACAGCGATAATCACTAATATTTATTAATATCAAAGGGAAAATCTCCTCTAATACTGAATTCCACCCAAAACTGCCAAGTGATTTAGTTATGTTTAATGCATATTAAAATAGATATGGCCTTTAATTACATCATTCGCTTTGACAATTGAAGTGAACTGGAGATACTAAGACTAAAATTGATCTGGTATTTCACTCACCGAACTTCCCCATTAATCCTATAGTCGAGGTTTCTTATTGGTCTTGGCAGCTAACTTGATACGGGGGTTGTTTCCATCGAATCGGGGGCTCGATTGTTGCTGCCACTAAAGATTTACTGTGTTGCAGATTTGATGCAAGTTAAATCTGTCGCAGCTCAAAGTCCTGGTTAAAATGGTTTGAAGCAGGAGAGTGGAGAGATGTAGCTCAAGTAGCTCGTCCCCGTCAAGTAGCTAGTTCGTTCTCGTTTATTGATCGATGTTCAAAACTATGAGGTCCGGCACCTATAGCCTCGCCTTCCTAATAAGTGCGACGTCAATAAACATACAATAAATCAGTCAAAAATCCCCATTTAGGTACCATTTGATCTTTAATCACTCCATGCGAGAGCTTAAGAATCTTGTTCAAAATACATTGCTCTTTATTTTTTCATCCGGCTCGCGAAAGAAAGGTTTCCGTAGGAATGTCTCTCTAAATCGTGACATCTCCCTTTCCCATTGATTGAATTTATTAATCTCACTTAGTAGCAACAGGAGGGCTAATAGCGACGGACCTCGTAATTTTAAAAATCGGTCAAGTTATATGGGGGACGCCTAAACTGGTATCCCTCTCTCCAAACTTTCACACCATCCCAACGTGAAGATATTGAGCCTCTACAAATTTAATATGCATAAGTCTTTCTTCATGATGGGTCTTCAGTGGCATCACAGCTCAAAACCAAGACTTGATAAAAATTACGCCTGCCTCGACCCCCCTTCTACGACCACCCTCTGGCTGAATGAGTGATGAAGTATAAGTGACGTTAGTGATTGAACAATGCTTCTGTATGAAATTTTGTTTGAACCTTGCAGATCATTTTGACTTCAAACAGCCAAGCCTTACACGAAATTTCATGCTGTTGTATTCTGTCATTTTGTCAAAAACGGAAACGACGGCATCCACTTGCACTGTCTCGTATCAGCCGATGATAACAGACAAGAAACGCATGCACATTAGGATTCCGTATACGAGTGCACCAACCCACTCTTCCATAACTTTATTTATTTATTCTTGAAAAATTGTGATTAGATGACTTCGAACGTCTGCCATAAGCTCATGACCAATCGGCTGCCACAGCCTCATCCACCGAATCGAGATACTGTTCCATAACGATTTACCGAAATTAATTATAAATTTATGACTGAATAATGTATTAGATTAATTTATTCATTCATTTAAATTACTCTTCCCTCGATGGCAATATTTTCTGATAGTAGCTTCAGTGGCTCAAAAATTTCAGTTGTAGCTTAGTGATCATGATCGTGGACTCGCGGCCGAGATTATTTCATGGTGTCGTGGGTTCGAGCACTGATGCCATTACAGATCCACAATGTAGCGGTACTGATGTACGTTACAATTGGTCGAGACCCCAAGTCCTCCAGTTGGCATGGTGCCAACTGAAGAAGGAGTCTGAAGAAGGAGGTACCATTATCGGTGTTGTCCTCGTCACACTTGACCATGTTTCAAAATCAGGAGTTTCATTACAAAATCCCTCGTGGTAATTCTCAGTGTGACGTTAATAAAAAAATCGGAATACTCTCTCTCATTTATTAGCAACCATGTATGACTTCGATCAAATATAATAAAATATTTTTTATAATTACGGTTATAACGGCTATGATATATCTATTTCCATTTAGGTAAGTCAGATAACATTTAAAATTAATTTTGCACATATATTTTTAGAGAATAAGTATTAAAATATTTAATTTAGTGAATTTCATTGAAAATGTGGAAATATTAACTGGATTTCAAAATGTAAAACTTACAAGTATTTTAAAGAGATGTTTGTTAAATTGGACATTATGAAGAATACAATTTTTTCAAAATCAATTTATAAGCTTCTTTTTTCTTAGTGTCGCTTGGAAAATAGATAAGAAAAAAAACGCCTAAGAATGGGATCAATTTATTATTTGTCGTAACCCGAAGCTAAAACTTTATTTCATAGTTTTAATCTTAAGCAGTTATAAGAGTTCGCTTAAAAAAACATTTTTATACATATACAGAATTGTATAAACGGAAGAGTAAGCACATTTTATTTACAACTAATAAAAACGAGGAAATTAAGACTGGATGAACAAGGATTATGTTGATGACGAGAAAAGTAATTTCTAAGAATATCATTTTGTCTCCTTAGAAAAATACGAGATGAAATCGAAAAGATATTTTAATGAAAATCAGAATAAAAACCATAATATTAAAGTGGAATTAATGAGAATTGAAAGAAATAGAAAAAGAATTATGTAACGTATCATATTAGAAGTTTAAATGGTAGAAGATGTTTTCAATACTCTTAGATCTAATTTGATGAGCAGTTTCTCTTTTAGGTAAATCTCATTTTTGAACAGAATGTAATACATACAATATAGGAATAACTTTCGAATAAACATGATTAACGACAATAAAACTGTTGAGGGAATGCTGATCAATTCCCTGTTTATTAAAAGTTCAATTATTAGACAGGTTTATCATTTTTGGTTGCAGTATATGAATAAGTTGCAGAAAACAGTTGGAATATCCAAATAAAATTACATGTATTCTAAAAACTGAAACTGCAATAAAAAAACACAATCAATAATAATTTCTAGCATGCAAAAGAACAAAAACCATAACAGCAAATCAACAAAACCAGTATATAAGTACGAATGGAAAATAAAGGTCTTTCAGTTTTCTTTCACTTTTTTCAAGCGACAAATCGTTATGATGTTTTAAATAAAATTAACATAATCTGGCGGCAGTGACAGAAGCACCACACTTTTATAAGCAGTGCGAAACTGTTCTAGATATTCATTATGGACGTAAAAAGCTGATAAAAAATCTGTAAAAGTGGAATTTCCTCCATTACACGTTTCAGGCAGCGAAGCATGCCTACTGTAACTAACAGTTATTGACGGTTTGGAGGAGTGAGCCAATGGAGTGTCAGTGAAAAATAAGGAATACTATTTCCTATTCTCTTAATTATTATTTTGTTGCAAACAACTGTAAAGTTGTCATGGTATTGCTGAGTATTTGGATTAAGCTCGATATATTGAACGTTTTCACAATTCTATTTTTTTACAAAAATAACATAATGGGAAAAATTGAAAGGTAAGTATATATTTCAATATTCCTTAGAAATCGTTTGATTAGATGAAAATGCAGTTATTATAAAAGTTTAGTTTTACAGGTAAATGTATCGGTGTTGTGGGATGTGTGTATTGAATATTCAGTATTTTTAATAAATTTAAAGTGTTTGAAAATGATTCGCTTTTTTTAAAGTATTGGAGTAATATTTCGTGAACTTGACCAATGATAAAATATTTAATCTGACTTAAAACAAATTAACTAAATAAACAATATTTAACGCATTGTTCAGCTATATGTTCAGTATGAAGAATATAACTAATTCCATTCAATGAGTTTAAAGTTATCAACATTCTGCAATTTAAATTAATAAAATATATTTGAATACTAAATCATTCGAGTTAACAGAATACGTAATGGAATATTTCATTTGAAAATGAAACGGTTTAAATTTATAAGGAAATTTGTTTATACAACATGATATAGAAAGAAATATATCTATGTGTTAATTAGTATATTAGACAAATTAATACTAAATTCTGAATCACTATTTTCAAAATTATTGAGCCCCAGGGAATTCTTTAAAATTGAGATTGAATAATAAAATAGATTTCATTAAGTTATATTATATCTTGATAAGTATTTCTGTGACTATGCCATATACATTCACAAGTTATTTATAAAATTCTAAAACGTATTGAAGTTTTATTTGTAAAAATTCCAACCCCAGTCTTATGGAATATTAGTACTTAAAGCATGTTAAATGTCGGAGAGAAATTGATGTAGAACGAAACTTATTTAAAATTATTCAACTGCGTTAATTAAATAAGGAGTTTTGTCAGTAAATTAGTTAATAGTGCGTAATCAAATTATTTTAGTTTGCAAATTTATATAATGACTGTATCATTAACATTTATTTTTTCGTAAGTATAAATGGCAATATATTTAATAAGTTTATTAATAACATTCTCTATTTAAACAAACAGTTTTAACTTTTGACAAACAAATGATCAAATACGTTGTTTATCGTTTCATTATACCATCGGCATAACTAAATACATCACAGAAGTGCTTAATTATTTATTTTTGATAATTTTAAATTTTCGAAACAGTCAGTTAACTTTATTCAGTTATGAAATTATCTCATTATGATTAGTACCCAAGGTATATAAAGTAATCAATTTATATCATAATTGATATTAATTTCTTATTTTGATATTCCATTAACACTCATTTATGATTTTTTTTTTTTTTTGACGGTTTCGTTACAGTAACAGTTAGTACTCGTAGTTGTGAATTACAATAATAATGTTTACCTTTGTGAAACTTTTTCCCTGCACGACGACAGAAAAACCCCATTTCCACAATAATATTAAATCATTATTAAATATTTTATCATATAAAAAGTTGTAATTTGGTTTCTTATGAGAATTTTAATAAATATATTTGAGTAAAAAAAATGCTGGATCAAAAGAGATATTATAACGAAGAGCATGTAACGAAGTTTTGTATAGAAAATAGTTTCATTTCGGAAAGACAATGTTTTGAAAAGAAGCTGCATGATGCGAAACAAGACGAAAATGAAATTCTTATTTTTAAGGCCTTACAGAGGAACAGTGAATTTGAAACGAAACACTAAATTAATCTTCAAAAGTCCTAACACAGAGTACAAAAGAAATCGAAACTACAACATTTTTTTTAGTACGAATATTTTCATTTTAGATGAATTCCCGAATAAAACTTAGAAAAACTGGTAATGAAGATTAGCAAACATAGTTAAAATTATCAGAAATACATTGCATTACGAAACAGTCTTAAAAAAATTATGGATTAATTACATTATACAACAATATAATATTTCGCAAACTAGGATATGTAATACTACAAAAGATATTGTGAACTAATATATTTTAATTTACGAACAGTATAACTGAAACAAGCATTATATCTTCCTTTGGACATTTTGTGAATTTTATTTAATAAGTGAACTGATTGTCAAAATCCACTAACCAACGAAGGAGGAATACCAAATTAGCGTCCCCAAAAAACGTTTTAAGAAGTTACAATCTAATGGTGTCAGAATCAAATTACACAATAGTAAGAATAATGTTACTGAATTTCGACAAAACCCTGTCATTTCTATAATTTAAAAAAAAAAAAGCTTTTCATTCAATATATTTCTTAAAGTTGTGAAGTATATTTTGAAAGATTACAAAAAAAAGTACTAGTGTCTTACATTAAAATATACATACAAAGTGAATGGCTTAAATTCATTTTTTTTTTTTTTTTTTGCTCTTTGTAGCAGCAATAGTAACTTTTTACGATCAATACATCGATTTAATTGTTTATTTACGTCAGACATATAAACAACACAAGAGTAAATGGTAATAGACCGTATGATTTTGATCAATAAAGAGAAAATATTTCTTAATAAACAAATGGAAGAAATATATGCGTTTTTTTTTTATTTTAAAAAAGAAATCCTATAAATTAGACGCGTTTTGAATTTTAAAAAAAATCCTCTAAACTACATGAATTATGAGTCAGGTATAAAATATTGTTCCGAAACTGCAATGACACTTTCCTGAAATATTTCTCTTATAAAGGAAAAGAGAGATTTACAGATATTACCAAGCAAAGCGTAAGTAATGTCCCTCGAATGTTGAAGACGGATTTTGCAAAGTGGCGACTATAGTGAGATCTGAGAGACTCGGTTAGGAATTTTAGAATGAAGTTGTAGCAAAATCATGCGAATCTGCCTTTATCAGCCGAGAAACTTGTCAACTGTCGGTGTCCGTGTTGGGTATTTGTCAGTATTGTGAACTAGAGAGTAGGAGAGCCAAATGTCATTGGAAGTACTGTGATCGTTATTACAAGTGCTTCTTTTTATCTATGTTGCTGATTTGTGCAAAGGCTGTCTTTGTTCGTGTTTTGTCGCTATTCTGTACAATTGATGTGTTTCCTGATTATGCTGTTAATCCGTCCAAGTTTTTCTACCTGTATCTCGTCATTTCCTGAATATTCAACAATACTTTTATGGCATTACTTTACAAATAACATTATGTTTTGCTACAAATTATATAAATATAATCCCGAATCGTTAGAATATATTCGAATATATTTACGAATCGAACATATGTACGGTATCATTATCAACAAGACAAGTGTACGAGTAGTAAAATCATTTTAAATGTGAGTGCAAAATTTCTAAATATAAATTATTTTTGATTTTATCTCTGAAGATCAAGTGATTAATTACTATTTTTACAAAGAGGTGTTTTATCTATTAAGAAACAGGATAAGGTGAGTTAGGAAGGAGATTTTTGACTCCGGAGAATAGTTTCTTTTACAAAATAGTGTAAGGTCATTCAACATTTGTACAAGCCTTACAGCAAAATACATTCATTATTATTAAGTGACGCAACAGTAATCAGCCAAAAACTTTTGATTAGTTTAATCAATATAGAATAATAATAATAATATCAAAATAAGTTTAACTCTGTGCAGTGATAAACTATTCGCCTTCTTAACCAAATACTGTGAAAAGGAATTCTGCTCATTTGAGTAACTTGTAACAGACGACCCCAGATCACTGAATCCGATTCAAGTTGACTTCTAGTGATCGGATAGTAGAGGAATTTAGTACATCACCGCGCCAATGCTATAACTACTGTAATATTCCTATAAATCTCTCCATCTCCTTTCCTGTTCACTAAATATCTTATATAACAAAGTTAATTTAATTACGTCTCGATTCTTTCACAAGGCGAGATTCTCATATCAAACATCGGAGTGAAGTAGACACAGAGATTAATTTTCTCTGTACAATAATATCTTGCTAAGAATTCAACTGCAGCGATAAATCACCCACCCTATTCCTCTAACTTATCACTGGTTGATTTTTTCATCTATTTTAGAAGCTTAAAATGACCATGAAAGGACAGAGAAAGAAAAAAAAAACGTTTTGGATCTAAGTCAAATTTCACACGCATTTTAAGAACAGTTACATCCAGTGACTATACATGGTGCTTCGATAACGTCAAAACGTTCTTGAAAAATTAAATAAACTGATAATTGATTATTTTAAGAGTGATAAATTTAAGCGAATGTTATTCCTTTTTTTGTTAACCATCATATGTCCGATTAATTAATGGTTTGATTTTCCTGCATATAAATATTGTCTTTAGATTGTTTCTAACTTAATTCTTTTGAATTATAAGTTGTATTACGTGTTGTAATTATAAGTTGTATTATGCGCATAAACTTATTACAAGATTCATTATTTAATTAAAAAAAAAAAAAAAAAAAAAAAAAACGGAGATGAAGAAAAATGTTTATTTATTTATTGAAACCTTACTAGGAAATTATGAGGTTTCTCAATAGTTACTCCTGTTTCCTCTTCTTCCTTCTACATTTTTTTTTTTACTTTCTGAATTTCTACGATGTCTTTCTTATTGATTCGAAATGGTATCACAACGGAAGTTGCTTTCGTACACTTTCGGGGACGGATTGCAACGGGCAAACCTCACCAGAACGCAAAATATATCTTACAGAAAAGGAAAAAAAGGAGTCCTGAAAGAAGCGCATTCATAATAATAAAAGCAATAAAAAAAAGGTAGGAGCGAATAGCGCAAGACATCGATATTTCGCGCACTCTCCTCGCTTCTCTGAGTGGATAGAGAGAGGAATGGATGATCAAAAGCGCATGTGCGAAGACCGAGAATTGAGGCGGAATTTCTGGTATAGGTATTTCATCATCGAACTTGTTTTTGTTGCAGAAACTTCTTGAAGAGTAACTTTTTTTCTTCCCTTTTTTTGAAACTTTTAGTTTTTTATAGCTTCAGATAACTATTTCAAAGCCTTTTTTATTGAATGGAAGAAAATAAATCGATATATTTGTCTCCGTTTGTATTGAATAAAAAGGGAATATTATAGTTTTCAGTCGCTAACTTGTAATAAAACCAAACTTCAAAAAAATACGAGCTTTTATCACACATCAGAATCAAAGAATAGAAATATTGTTGATTTTTCTTCTCTCTCATTTCTTAATCAATTAAATAAGACACTCTCGGGGAAAAAATGTGTCGACCTGATGATCTTTTTAGATTTTATTGACATTTAATCAACGCAATCTTGCTGCGTATCATTATTTTTTTAAATTTGAATGTACTTAAAGTTCTACTCTTAATGCATTCAAGATTTATCATTTATATTATAATATGTAACATCGGATTGAAGTTTCAAGAAGTTAAAACATTACAGTACTTGTATAATAATAATAGTAAAAGTGCTGGCAAACCTGGATTCAAAGAGTAAAAGTTTAAAAAATAGAAGTGTGGAAATCGAAGTTATAATTCTTTATAAATGAACCTACTTCCATAATCTTTAACAAAATAGAATTTTTCAAATGAGTTCCCTAAGTGTAGTGAAAAGTTTTCAGGACATGAACGACTCGTTGATGTTTGTTTGAGTTCCCCAACAAATTTGTCCATTCAAAGGTACTCGAGTGGCTGCAGTAGCCTAGTGATTATAACAGCGGACTCGAAGCCGGCAATTTTTGGCGATTTTTTCCACTAAAAACCCGCTGCGTATCTAAGGCTGATGCACGTTAAACCTATTAAGGCTCAAAGTCCTACTTAGGCATGATGTGGAAGTAAGAAATAAGGGGTGCCAGCTCAGGTGTCGTCCTCGTCACTTAACCGACGCTCAATATTTAGAGGTTCATCTCTCCAATAGACATTGCGTTGCTTCCACTGTGACATTAATAAAACCAACCAACTAATCGAATGCACTTCGCAATCTTTTTATTTATTTATTTAGCTGCAGGAAGAAAAATGTGTAACATTGCGTTAAGTCGTTTTTCTTTTTCAAATATTCAACTGTGATCTGTGTTAACCTTTTCATTCAAAACTCTCCTTGTGATTCAAAAATAAACCACTTTATAAATTTTAAGGTATTTAAAGGCTGATCTATATGTTTTTCATTATGTACTTTTTTGTACAGAACACGGGTATTTCCTGTACAACCCTTCAAATGTCGTTATTGCGAGAGTTGTAATAGTCTTTGGCGATTTATCGCTGGGCTCCAAATTCACTTACAAACCCATTTGACATTATGAAACTGCTTAATTTATTTCTCTATATAAAATTGATTACAGAAATGTATCCTTAATGGGGGGTTCAATTTTTTAGCATTAATACATATTTCTACTATCACATCAGCCTATCAAACTATAAAATTAGTATATTATTATGTGTTTGATTGACTTTCACAAATAGGAAAGTCGCACACATTAAATAAATAAATTCTTTCCAAGTAAATATAATTTCTAATACGTGACTATCTAGCAAATATAACAAACTTCCTTTCGATAGAAAACATTTAACGCAAATACATATGAGGTTTGGCTATTAAATAACGAGGCTGACGTTACTTCAGAAGTACCCATGCGTCAAACATCAACAACCTGCAGCTATTAAGAGTGGTGCTTTCTCTTTCGAATGCAGTGTTTCTCTCTTCTGCAAACAAATCCGTACTCCCATAGCCTTTGTGCTCATTAGAGATATTTTTTTGTTTCGCTGGATAAAGGATAAATGAGCAACGAATTGTTGTGAAATTTCACTTAGAACTTCAAAAAGACTGCTTGTAAAACTTATAATTTATTTAAATAAGTGTATGGCAATGAATGTGTATCGCGTGCACGTGTTTTGAGTAGCTTAAGCGTTTTCAAGAAGATGGAGAAGAAGATGAAGAGGATTCACGCACGGGTTGCCCTTCTACGTCAAAAACGGATGAAAATATCAAATAAATTGGTATTTTGGTTCGATCCGACCATCGTTTAAGTACCGTTTGATTTCCGAGACTATAGATATTGACAAATAATCCGTGCGGCACATTTTTCCACTAAGATGATGCGCTGGCTCATTCCAGGTTGTCTGCTAAGTATAGCATCACAGTGTTAGACAATCATTCTTATTCGCCGGATATCACATCATGCGTCTTCTTTCTTTTTCCTAAAGTGAAATCTGCATTAACAGGGACAAGATTTGAGTACATTGAAGTAGTGAAAGAGAAAACGGCATGTGTCCTGAACGAGCTGACAAAAAAAGACTACCAGTACCATTTCGAACAATGGAAAATTCGTATGGAGCGTTGTAGGGATAGATGAAGGTTGCATATTGAAGGTGATAATAAGATAATCAAAATAAAATGTTTTACAACGCTTATCTCGTTATTTATAGCTACACATTAGGCATATTATTATTTAATAGTATTATTTAAACCTACAATAGCAATCTAACATGGCTCTTCAAATTGCGTTACCATATATTGTTCAAGCACATACTCTCTACATACATTAACTGATACACTTAATGGCTCAAAGATACACAATCTCAAAATATGTTCCCGAAGCTTCCCGACTTAAGGTTATCTAATGTTGCTGCAAAATTTGAAAACTTAATGAACAAATTTATAGCAATGGTTCCCTCTACTTACTCAGAGTTACTCTCTGGCATTTTTACTCCTTGACTGTAATACCATCTCACCGGCCACGAGAGTCAATCTGCAGAGAAGACTACAAATACCAA
This sequence comes from Nephila pilipes, assembly GCA_019974015.1. Classification (NCBI taxonomy): domain Eukaryota; kingdom Metazoa; phylum Arthropoda; class Arachnida; order Araneae; family Nephilidae; genus Nephila; species Nephila pilipes. The sequence continues at coordinate 288,506 of BMAW01042091.1, read as the reverse complement.
TACTAGTACAGTATTATCCAGCATTATTGCATCGAAAATCGTATTAGAATTCCTAATGTGTAAACCAAGATTTATCATTTCTTGTCTTTATCGTGAAATTCCAATGGCGTACTCAAAAAGTTACTTTTATCAAAGTTTTCAAAAGTTTTCGAAAATTGAATAAATAAATGAATGGAAAATATAAAAGAAGAAAATAAGAATATAACCTTTAATTATACTTTTTACCAAATAGATAGAATTGAAATTTAAGTAAAATATTTTGAGATAGTTTTCAATAAAAACAGCTCAGAATTTCCAGTATGTCAGGTTTTTCTTATTCCCTTTTTTATTTGTATATTAATCTAACAATAAAGCATTTCAAATCATTAACTGTTTAGTGCTAGAAGCTCAATGAAATTTTAGTATAAAATATATTTTGTTAAACTCTAGGCTAAAAATAAGAATTATACAATAGTTTGCAATAAAACTGAAAAATACTTAGAATCATAATTTTGACTGAGGCTGAAATATTTCTAAGAATGTACTAACATGAAAGGGGAACCGATGATGTAAATTTTTTTATAAAATCAGTAAAATAAATATTTATTTTGTTACAGTTTTCTTAATAGAAATTTATTCCCACATATCAGGAATTTTAATAATAAGTTTAAAATTTCTCAGTTAATTTTTGTCATGGAACCAATGGAAAATAATATAAAATTTTATGATTATTATGTTCTTATACAAAGGAATTTATTAATCTAATTATTTAGTTAGCGCATTTCTTTATCTTTACATAGAATGTAAGAATATGCACAGAATATAAATATATCTTTGAGTTCAGTTTTAGAGTACACTAAGTACCTTTTAATAATTATTTCCTGATTTGTATTCAAAAGTTAAAATATACTAAAATACAATTTTATTAATTAAACCTGAAAAATGATTTTATATTATTTGTTCTTGAATAAAAAATCTTAGTAAATCATACTTCTTGGATTATTAAAAAAGTCTTCGCGTAATATAAAGTAAAAGAAACTGATGATTAAATACTTATTTCAAAAGAAGTGGTTCCAATATTAGCCTTATATTTTAAATTCGCTATCCTTTAAAAATGTTTGCATTTTATGATACTTCTGATTTAAATATGAGTCTATGGGATAAAATATGTTCTATAACTTATCTCCAATATAGTAATGATAGATGGTATACAAACTCTGAATGTTCAAGGAAAAAAATGTATATTTTTACAATGTTTCTAAATTTTAAAAATACTGCATAATAATAGGGTGTATGTGTTACATTGTTCAAATTTATTTGAAAATTGGGTCATTTGTCTACTTGAAAATGTGCTCAGAGTTTGGATCGTACTATTTATCATGTGGCGAATGCAACTTTATATAACTGATATTTTCTTAACAACTTCAGTAAAAAAAGTTGAAAGTTGCCTTTTTTCTAAATTTCTTGCTAAATAAAACTCTAAGATATAAGTCTTTTTTATAAACTTTTTTGTACGTGAGATTATTCACACTTTTGGGATCACCTTCTTCCGTAATGGTCAAGATTTATGAATATGAGTGAAGGTTTCGAGTAGATTCTTAGTTTTTCAAAGTTGCAAGGAAGAATGATTATGTGATTTATTTTAAGTCTAGCTTTTAAAGTAACGAAGACGAAACATATGCATAGAATTTGTAATTTTATTTTGCTATTAAGAATAGATGGTGTGTGGCAGATTCCGTAGATGTAGAACTTATGAGAATTTGATAATTAAAATGTTCGAAAAATAATTTTTTTCTTAAAATTGCAAACAAAAGTTTCTCTTCATTGTGAAAAATTACTTGCGCTCCCCCCTCCATGCAAAAAACAGTTTCTTTGTATATTCAGGTACATTTTACCTCAGAATTCACTTTATCTAGAGTTTTGATATTTTCCACATTAGGAAATGAGTTTATATTCCATACAGTGAACATAATATTTTTTCTACTACATAACTAAAAGAAATGTTTAACGCAACACAATATATGTAAAAATATATGGAAAGATTGAATCAAAAAATATTAAAAATGCAATTTTTTTTTAAATTTGGATTTATAATATTTTAGTGCATAAAATGTTATGTTTCTAAGTGCTCTACAAATTTTTGAGGTTATGAATAGAGTTGATTTCATGCAATCCGTAACTAAGAATAAGTTACGGATTGCATGAATAAGAACATGATTTACAAATGTAAATATAATTGTTGATTACTAATTACTTATACTTAGTTATTTGTGTTTATTAAATCTGATTCTCTTCTCATAATCAGAAAATAAATATACAACTATCTTAATATCAGAATCTGAATTCTATTGTTTTTAATTTTAAAAATTGAAACTTATTTACACTTAGCATAAATTAAGCTATTTTTCCTCCTTTAAGGCACCTCAGTTACCATAAATAATGTGCAAAATGTGAAAGAAAACAAAATACAAAAAGTCAAGGAAACCCTCATAAAGATTTCTATTAGACGCATAAAATTGGATAAGAGAAATATCATGCACGTTTTATGAAATTTGTATTTTAAAATATTGAAACAGTGTTCCAGCTACATTATTAAAAAAATTATATTTGTATAGAAACTAAAATTTCACCGAATCTAGATAAATGGATACGGTTATCCTCTTACGCGATTCATCCATTCAGAATTTTCACATAAATTAAACTAACATACTTCTAACTAAATGCTTTATCTTCATTAAGCAGAAACAGTGGTGAAAAAAATTTGTGGAAGAAATAGAGCATCTTCTTAGAGAATTTGGGTTTAATTTACATAATATGTGAAAAACATTTGTAGCACAGTATCAATATTAAATTAATCGGTGTCTTTCAGATAATTTTATTATAGAAAATATGAAAAGATTTCAAGCAGTAATAGATTTTTGTCGTTAAAATCTCTAGACGTTACAAAACATTTGCTGGCGTAGTGGTCATGATCGGAAGTGGAAACCACCCACAAATCTCAAATTAAATTGAATACAGAATATTTTTTCAATTTATACTGTCACTTACATTTCCTCACTTGTCCAGTCAGTGAGTGGTTACGGTCACAATCATGCGGCCGGTGTTTCTGTTGAGTCGTGGGTTAGAGACCTCTTGCACAGAAGATCGTCGTATAGATAAATCTGGTTGATAATCGTTAAATCTAGTTGAAGTCCCAAGACCTCCCACAGTCTTGAAGTGAAAATTTGGAAAGCGAATAACCAGCTCATGTATAATTGTTGTCACGTGTCCGAGGTTCTAAATTACGAGTCCCGTCGCCAATAGCCCTCGTCCTGCTTCACAGTGTGACATTAGTAAACAACCACTTCTGAAAGTATGTTTTATTTTATTTCCTTTTTCCCTTTCTCCGATTATCCCAGATCTTCGTTATCCCTGACTGTGCTCTTCTAATTAATTCAACTTAACAAAACTTTTCTATACACAATACATCTAAAAAACTCAATTTTTGAATCATGATTAATAGCTATTTTAAGTAGATATCATTTTAATAAGTATGATTTAGAAAAAAAAGTTGATCATTTATACTTTACGTCTGTAACTGGAAGATAACATGTGATTGATTGAATTGATTTCTTTTTCTCAGCACCTATATAATTTGATACATTAAAAAGACAAAATCAACAATGCTGAGATAATCTGAGATAAAAAGTATCTAAATGGATAAATAATAGATCTCCGATTAAACTAAGAAAATTGCGGAGAATAGTAAAGAGTATTGCATTGCAAACCTAATTGGATTTTGGAGCTTTCATTTGACCACAGATCAAAAGTTCAAAGTCTGTCTTCTGAACAGTTGATCTTTAACTCTAATGCGATGTATATTGAACCATGCATCAACCCTTTAAGGGAGGTTTGATGAGTGTTTTACACAGTGCAGAGATAAAAAAAAAATGAATAGAAGTAACTATTAAAAAATATGGTGCTCAGAATTAAATTTGGTACATTAAGAAAAATTGACGTAGTATGTAAGTGAAAGGTCAAAACTGTGAACATGTATCGTTTAATTCGTGTAAATAACTACATCATGATGTATTCATAGAAATTTTAATACATTACTGCTAACTTTTCCGGTTCAAATTTTGCTTTTCCGCTCTAATTCTTTGGCTGGCATAATTCTCCTATAAGTTTGTTTTCTTTAAATTCGTATTTTCTTATTCCATACAATCATTATTTTTTTGTAAAATATTACTTTTGATTGATTGATTGTTTGTTAACAACGCACTTTGAAGAAACGCGAAGACTATTGGTAACGGACTCTAAAATATTTCACCTCAAATGAAGATATAAAAAAATTGCAAAAATTAGTTCAAGATAAATTCAAAGAAAAAGTTAAGTTGTTTTTATCTTGCGCAATGTATATAAACGAAACGAATCGAAGTCTTATAAAAACGAAGTATACTCGTAGGGAAATGCGCATGCGCTTTCGCCCAACTCTTACTGCTTCGGCCTGCTCGCCGGCTTCGGCGCGTGACCCACTTTCGAGGGGTGTTCGGAAAAGGGGGGTTGGAAAAGGGGAAGAGTCTTTGGAGTTGAGCCAAAAGCGGCATCGGTCAAAGGCAACCGAAGTACGCGTGGAAGCTACCAGTAAGCGCCATCTGGACGAAGAAGCGGGATCCAAAAGATTTTTAAATTCGGACGCCAGATGGCGCATACTGCTATAAGTATTTTTCAAAATTAAAGTAACTATGCAATTAAAAACAGTAAAAAAAATGAATGGAATACAAATCGCAATTCAGTGCTTTTATTTATGAGTAATTTTGGGGCACAGTCATTAATCCTACAGATCTTAATGGAATTAATACACGTTTGAAAAATATACGGAGCACAGATGTAAAGACTGAGAAAATATTTCAGAAAAAGTTGAGATGCAGTTAACGAACTTAATGAGACAGTTTGGTGATGATATACTTATGTTATAAATAATTATTCTCATATGAATTTATTTTTGTTTCCCTTTTTTTATTATTTTTTAAGTCACCTAACCTTTATTTTTTCATATTGTACAATTTTTCCTTTTTCATTAAAAAATAACACCTGGTACCTGTAAATTTAGTAAATGTTTTTGTCTCTTTCCTTTCGGTCTAATTGATACTCATATAATTGGAGTCATGAAGTGTCATTTCAAATATTTCACAAAAAACAGACTGAACACGACATTCGTTACATCGAACGAAACTTTGTCATTTATTATTTTACTTCTAATTCTTATCCTTTTTAAACTTGAGACACCATTTCCACTCTTAAAATTTTCGAACGACTCCCCTCCCTTCCAAATATAAGCATGCATGAAAAAAAAATGTTGCTTTGTTAAATCAAAATGAAATACACATAATTTTTATTATTAACAAGTATAATTTTGTGTCAATTTTACATTTTATAATAAGAGCTATTTTAACTAATCATTGAAGTACCTTTAAACAAAATATATAATTGAAATAGATTAAAAAATTGAACTTGTTGCTCTTCAGAGGGGTATCGTAATGTTTTAACGATTAATAATATAACTAAGATATCTGGATAAAGTTTATTCTGGATATCAATCAATCACTATGTATATAATGCTGTGAATTACAACTATTAAGGTTGGTTTGTACGATTTCAGTAAGTTGCAGATTGAAGAATAACACTCAGTATCGTAAAGTTGTAATTATTACTAAAAATAATCGAGATAGAACTTTATTTTTATTTATTATTTTTAAGACCTTCCAACATAGTCACCATTATAGAACCCAGCTTCTCCAAACAGCAACTATATTGCTGCATTTTACAACATTTTGCACATAAAGGGTCCATTGATTTGCGGAATAAATTTTATCTAGATATCTTAGCAATTTCTTCGTAGTACTCGTAATTAAAATATTGTAAAACCCAGTCATACGTGTACAAGTGATGTGATTGTGTATTAATGTCACAATTGTTTTTTGAGAAGCAACTCGAGGGTTATTGGTGACGGACCTCGTCATTTTGAGCCTAGGTCGAGTGACAAGGACGACCCCTGAACCCACAAATACCTCAACAAACTTCCACACCGCTCCATCAGGACGACTTAAAATCTCGATAGCATTTAACATGTATCAGCCCAATTGCCTGTTTTGTCTCTCATGGCAACAGGGCTGGAATCCATGACTACGCAAAAAAAAAATCGGCCTTGAGTCCACAGTCATAACCACTCGACTTGACTACCACCTCCACTATGAGTAGAAGTACCCATGCAAATATTTTCGAACTTGCTCTCTGACAGGCAAGCCAAACCTAAACATTTTAAGATCTGACGCTTTCCAAAAAAAAAAAGTTTGCTGACGCTCGATTTAGACGCTATTAGTTCGGAATCCGCTGAAATCGCGCGTGTGTGAGGAATAACTCACTTATATGAAACTATACCTTATGACTCCATCGACGCTGCCAAGTTTAAATTAGTGTTCTTTGTCGCGAGTTTCATGCAATTAGAAAACGCACTGATTTAAATAAATATCTGTCAAATAAATAATGTAATACCGATATACTGACTTACAGGTTTAATGTTGACTTGTTTGATTTTAAGGTTTATAGGCAAATTGTGTGTGTGCATATTAGCCTGAAATTATTACAAATATTTCTACATTATTTTTACCGGCAATATTTAAGTTATGCACATATTGATACATTTTTCCTTCTGCATAGTTAATAGCGTTATTCAAGAAAGAAAAGCATAATTCATTACATAAAATAAAAGTGGAAATACAATATAATAATCTGCCTCGCCACGTATAGAAATATGTTAATTTTCTCAAGAAAAGAAGTATGAAGTATTTTCATAATGAAAATATAAGGCATAAATGTATTCATATAGTGCCAGATTCTTTAATAATTACTTGGAATAAAAAATATAAAAACTGTAAGAACTTTTTTTTGCGTTGGAAATATTTTATGCATAAATTAAATCATAATATTGAGACCAAATAGATGATCAGTTAAAATTCTTATGCACTACCAAATGTTCACGAACTTAATTACATATTTTACTATTTTGTATTCATTATAAAATTCTTCATGAATAAGTATTACTTGTGACTTGCTACAAAATGGTTGAATATTACTTACGTTCAAAATACAATTTATTTTCATGCATTTTTTATTATCACAGTGCACAAAAGAATCAAGTAAAGTGACTTATTTTATTTTACATTCATGATTTAAAGAATTTTACTGGTATACCAATTTACTTGAAAATTTAAGTAATAAAATAGAAGAAATCGATACATTTGAAATCACTACTGTCAACGATGTTATAAATAAACAGTATATTTATTGTTATGTCCCTACTTTGTGTTTCTACCTAAATGCATCACATGCACCCATACATTGCTTTACAAAAATGTCAATGTTGTGGATTCTGCCCTCTTCAGATTCTTTTCTTTGACTTTTAAATTTAATCTTATATATTTGAGATAAATTTCCACCTTCAGTAGTTTGCATAATATAAGACTCAAATCTCTTTTGTGTGTGTGTGTGTGTTGGCGGTATCGCAAATTTACTCGCCAAATACGGGGACGTTTATACTTATTTTTCGTTTTTGATCTGCTTTCAGTGCCACAAAATTAAATTTTATGTATAAATGATGTTTTGTTTTGACATATATGTACTTTTGTGCGTTTTATTCTGCATGTTTAAAACTGATAATTCACGTACTGAGTGTGTGGTTATTATCTTATATTAAATATTAATTCGCTATTAATATTCATGAAAGTTAACTAAACATCCGCCTTTATACTTCAGTCATGAGTTTCAATGCATTATTCACGATTAATTTAAATAAACGTAAGTAAAACGAAATTATAAATAACAATACACGCATAATGAGTCAAATTGGATCAACAGGAACTTAATTTGAATAGAGGAAATTGGAGTGAAGGAAATGTTGCTGTGCGATCTAAAACTAGTTAAGCATTGATAAATGCAAAAAAAAAAAAAAAAAAAAAAAAAAAAAAACCACTGAAAGTCAAAACATTATTAATAATTCTAGAGTTTTGAGAATATAAAATAAAAAGTAAATATTAACATAGCAAAATATTTACAAAGCTTTTGTCAATAAAACAAAAAATAACTTTTTTTTTGTATTATACCAATCTTAGAATTTCGTTAATATGGAAAAAATAAACACACTAATATGCTCTTATTAAATATGTAGTGAAAGAGACCATTTCAAAAATATGTAAACAGAGATGTTTAATGAAGTAAATCAGACGTCTCGACAAACAATTAGCAGGGAGAAAAAAGCAGGTGCTTATGATCATTAAAAACATTTAATTACTGAACCTCCCGGAGGAAACGGCCCGGATTAACAGTTTCCGCCGATTTACCTAATTTGATTTTTATGCGAATTCAGAAGCAGAGCGATTCGTCTCAGCACGAGTTATGAAAATAAATATTTATTCGTCGCTTGATTGATAATTTTTTCGATACATTAAGCTTTTGTTGCTTGAAGGGAAAAGAATCAGAGGTTCGAATTATCTCGAAAACAACGCATAAAAATATTAATCTTAACGAATTATTTCCAAATAAATGTTTTATTTTACACTTTTACTTGTTCTCTTCCTGTGAAATGTACTGGGAAGAAGAAATATAAATGATAAGAATTTTTCGAAGCATTTTTCATATACTCACTATTATTGAAGTTTGGATAATTAATAAATTTTTACCGAAATAAAAATATGCTTCTTATTTGCACCCAGAATTAAAAAATGCAACTATGTTGCAAAACCCAAGAGTGATTATGTATGACTGTCTCTTTCACATACTCATATCATAATGAAAGCAAAGGAAAACTTTGGTAATTAATAACTAATAAATTTATGTATGTGATACATATCAGCAATATATTCCAAATAATTACTGCTGGATGATGAAGCAAAACCAAAACGTTCGTTTTTGTTTATCTATATAATTTATCAGACATTATATTCATATCATATAGAAAGCAACTGCAATCTTCGATAATTAATATTGAAATCAATGTGTCTGTTACTTGCATTAGATTTCAAAGAAATGCATTGACTGGAAGACTTAGCAAAACTAAACAATAAGCGTGTGTTTGTTTATATTATTTCTCAGACATACATTGATATCATAATGAAAGCAGGGGAAAGGGAGGGTAAAGTAAAGCCATTCATAATTGAAAACGCAACTCCTGATATTTAAATGAAATACACCAATAAAAATTCTTCAAAAAGAGTAACATAGGCACAAATGAGGAAATTATATGAACAGAATTCAAAAAGAAAAAAATTCCTATGTAGAATTTTGTAATGAACAAATTTATCCAACATAGGTTCAAACATGTCTTAAAAATAATTACTAAATTTTAAATTGGAATTAAGGCAAGCGCGATAATGTGACAATGAAATAAAAGTTTTATTCATTTATTAAGACAATGGAATTGAAATTTGATTGAATGAATGATTAGTGATTGGTCAGAAAAGATATTAGGAAACATTTTACTTTTAAAATATATTTGGGTGACAATTTTGTCACTTACAAAAACAATAGCTCCTTAGGGAGCTAATACATTTCTTTCTTTAACCTAGTCAATATCAGAATGCTCGTTACTTTTCAATCAATAAATTTATGTACAAAATTATGCATTTTTGGTTATGTTAAAGAGTATTAATATTTAATCATAAATCAGAATTCCGATATTTTTAAAATAAAAAGAAATACATGTACGATATATAATGCTACTTCTATCTGGAATTGAATTCAAATAATACCTCTCAAAATTCTAGAGTTGATAGAACTAAGATAGTTTTTCCAAAACAATTCACATTTCTCCACCATCTTTAGGATAAAATGTAGCAAATATGTTTCTCACAAAAGGCAGTGTAGTGAGTATTTGTTTCATTCAGTATATACTAAATATATATTTCAAGTGACTCTCTAGAAAACACAGTAAGTTAAAGTATATTAGACATCAGACTGATATAAATAAAATATTTTGAGTCATTAAATTTTGAAATAGAATAAAAATGAAATGTTTCATTTAAGATAAACTTTAAAAATTCTACCTTTTTTTCCACAAAATTGTACCTATTAAAATTAAATAGTTAAACTTGTTTTTCTCTTTAATTGCATAGTCCGTAAGAAAATAAATCAGATAAAGGATGGAATCCAATATAGTGCTGAATAATCTTTTGAGGAAAAATTTAATTTTTGGGTATATTTTGCATGGTTTTAAAAAGTAGATTATCATGGGTTCCAAAATATATTTCTGAGTTATTTGCTAGAAACTGTAAATGAATGAGGTACCTAGACTTCTTTTATTTTGAAATAGTGATAGTTCTCTCCTTGGTGACTATTTTAATGATCTAATTTACCAAATAGTGCTAACAAATATGTTTTGTAGCAGTTTAAGAGTTGTAAAAAAACAATATTTTATTCTGTTGCACATACTATTTCAAATTGTTATTTGTATCCCTTATAATAATACAATTCTGATTCAATATAAGTCAAAATTAAAGCATTTCTAATTTTACTTACTATTACGATATCTTTTAAGTAAAAAATACGATATATAATTATGTTATTGAGTTCCATTTTTCATCAGGGAAACTTATTTCAATTTTATTTTAGATACGTTAAAGTTAAATAGATATCTTCGAGAAAACCCAAAAATAAATATAAAGGTCGTAATAAAAGGCTCATTTCTTTTCTTAGTCCTTGGAATAATTTCCTTAAGTTTCCAATTGCTGTATGGTTAGCTAATTATAACTAAAATTTGCTTTTAGATAATTAAAATTGTAAAAACTAACAGCAGTTGATACAATTAAAAATAAAAACTCAAACTGTTATTTTACCAATTTGATGCCAACTGAATTGATTTCAAATTTCCACCTTTTTATCTAAATCATAATTTTTTTAAGGATTTTCATCAAAAAAAATCTTTCATTTTTGAGAGATTTGTTCGATGAAAACCTAGCAAAATCTACTTAAATTTGCGTAATTTTTTTCCCAAATTTGAGCTCAGTTTGCTTAATTTAAAATTTCAACAAACCCTAAATTTATAGAAATATCTGAGACAAAAATATACAATTAAAATTATTATTGAACAACTTTGTTATTAACACAAGAATAATTATCTTCCAACAAAAATAAGATCCAAAATGTTTAATAGGTTTATTCAGATTTAAAATTGGCACTGTCAAAATAAATTACTATTGTGGAGTGTTTAATTAATTACATTCGCTAAATATTCAAATTTAGAATTTTACTTACCTTAAACACAGCAAATTGTTGGATTAAATGAAACAAATCCGATTCCAATACATTTCTTGAGTCTGATTCAAGTATATACACTTAGAACATAACCTCACATATGGATCGCACCTATGTAGTGTTTTCATCAGTCTGACAATTCTTCTACCTCTCCTCTTATCTTCAATCTCTACATACCTTCAATTTCTCATTCACTGTACTTCTTTTGTAGTTATTTTAAGTTATGTGAGTCACGTTCTTTCACAAGGCCAGGTTCCCAGTTCAAGTAACGCAGTAAAGCAGCTCAAAGACCAGTTAGATAAAAATGTGAGCAAGAATCTAAAACAAATTTTATGAATTTACTGTTTTATCTATAAGAGAAAAAAAAAGGATTAAGCTAAAACGTTTCCAAGAATTAAATTGAACTAAATTTGCAGAATAATAATATATATTATTTCCTTCGGAAGTCAAAGAAAAAGGTCTTTTTATCCATTTTAAAAGGATGGTTTCTATTTACTTAAAATATCATTTTTACTTCTTTCGATGGACAAGAGTGATACGCAAATAAAATTTTCATTTGCGTTAAAAATTATATTAGGTTATAAATAATTTTTAGTTATGGTTAAAATTGCTATATTGTTAAAAGAATTTGTTTTAGAAATATTCACTTCTTCTTTATCTAGTTGACCTCCAATAGCTTTAATACAGCATAAAGTTTTGCATCCCAATGCATTAGTTTAATTAAAGTAATGCATTACTTTCGAATTCCTAGATGCATTCTCATTTTAAGTCGATTTCTCTATGAGAACAGATTCGCTTTATGATCAGACAAGTACGATATTTCCTTTTCCTAATTTAAAACGAATCCGAAAGAAAGAAAATTAGGAATTATTTTAGATCATATTTTTTTTAAAAAATTTCTTAAGATAAGAGGCTCAGAACAAAATAAAATTTCCAAAAGTAACCGAAGCATAAAGATAAGTGCGATAACTTTGCGTTATTCTCCGGAGGAATTTCGATTTCCTATATTCATGCCTCCGCATGCTCCTGAGATAAGTCCCCACCGCACAACCGAGAAAATATCGGTTAAGTAAATTGCATACTCATTTTTCTTCTTCCGGTATCTGATTAACTGAAGGAATGCCTCTGGGAGAACGAGAAGCAATCAAAACAATTTCTGCCCTTGACAAATTGCTCATCACTGACTACGGGGTCGCGGCTTTCATCGACGGAAATGACCTCACTGGTTCCATTGGATAAAGAACATACATCAAAGTTATAATCAGGAAGCAAAGGAGAAAGGATTGATCACATTGTTTGGAATAGTTTCCTTTAGTGTCTCTCTGACGTAACAACTTTTTATTAACTTTGTGACTCTGGGCTATTCACAATTTTCTCTTCTCTAACCTCGGGGACATTTTTTGTAATTTGAACTGCATGTAACTACAACTGTTTGCGAACTAAATGGAATATAATTAAGTAAATTAGATGAAGATAAGAAGTACAGTGAGTTGAATTAGAGTTGGTAATATGTGAAGGAATTATAATTAAAAGGAAAGAAAGTGAAGATAGAAGATAACGACAAGCTTGTAGATGTTGTAGATTGGAGTGAATCACTGTAATAAAATGTTTATATAGGGGGAAAAAACTTGGAAGTGACTCCTGATAAGAATAATAAGAGTCTAATTTCCTATAATTGAGAAGGGCCTGAACCGGAAAGAGTGATTTGGTGAGTTACGCCTTTATTATTTGAACATAAACTTGGATTAACTGAGTTAAAGGTGTTGAGAGAGAAAGAGAGAGCGATCTTACATATATTTTGACTGATAGTAAAATGTAGTATCGCCCTTATCTTACGTATCTTTAATTAGAGTTTAGACTATTTTTTTGGATTTAAAGATGGCAGTAGAGTTGAATAATGAAGGATAGGGGGCATCGAACTTTCTATATAATATTAAATCAGGGAAATATTTTATGCTTTCTTTCATTTTATATTCCACAGTTTTTAACAATATAATTTGGATACGTGATGCCACAGTTATATATGCACTCACGCACCCATCTACACACACATACACAGATATATATATATATATATATATATATATACTGGTGTGCAAAAATTAAGGACGATATGGTTTTTCAATATAACGTTGTGGAAAAGCTTTCCAAATCAAAACGAACAATACCATAAGTTCCCCAAAATATAAGAATATGAATTATTTAATCAAAACATACCAAAAAATAAATTAAAAGGAAAAAAAATATATTGTAAATGTAGCATGGAGCACAATGCGACTGAAGGTCAAAACATCCATGTGACAGGTGTTCAACAAAAAACATCCAGTCTTTAGTAGGAGATATGATGTCGTATGACTGCTGTGAAGATTTCACTTCATCTGGCAATGTTGAGTATGTGGTTGTTAATGAATTGTTGAAACATTGTAGCTCATTCCCTTTCTGCCATTTATCGGAGCTCCGAAATCGTTATTGGCTGTAAGTTACGCACTACCAAGCATCTCCCTAGAAAGTGACATATATGCTCTTTGGGATTTAGAACCGAAGACCATGCCAACCAATCCATGCGTTCAACATCCTTACTGACTAACAGCTCTTCGACATGTACTGTGCGATGAGCTGGCGCATTGTCGTCCTTGAAAAGGAACTGCCGACCCATAGCACCTTTAAAAAGACACATATAGCGTAAGAAAGAGAACCTCATTACAATAGCGGGTGACCAAACCCCCTACAAAGAGGTGAAGGTCGATATGGCAACCAAGCATGATGCCTCGGCAAACGAGAACACCCGTTTGTTTCGATGATGTTGGAGGGGGTTTGCTGTTCTCTGCTCTCCAGATATTTATGCGTCTAGAATCGCTACTCGAACTAAACCTGTTCTCATCTTTAAAAAGTACTCGACTCCACTGATTGATTATCTTTACAATTCTGGTGTTCCAGGTACCATAGTAAATGCTTTTTCCGATTAGTGGCGTTAAATATACACACCATACAAGTAGGCGTGCAAACAGACGACCACTGTGCAGCCTCCTGTCCACGGTAAAACGTGTTATCGGTCATCAAATCGCCTGTGCCACGTGTCTAGTGATTTCTGCCGCTTTCTGCCCTTACTTCCTTCAGATTGGTAAGGCAATATGCAGTTCAAAATGTGATTGTTCGTAGTCAACCATCTCTAAACCATCTCTGTTATTTGTAATTATCCAAAATATCGTGAAACGATGTTGTGCGATGTCCCGAACTTCGCAGCCACACTTGTCTTTCTTCGACCTTCTTCTACCTTTCCAATGAGTCGACCTTAGGAAAATCGTCCATATATTGTCTAACAGATTGATTGTTCGACATTTCACAGGGAGGCAGCAACTTAAATTCGTTTAAAGTGATATACGACGTTTAACCTCATCTCCAGATATACAGAGCTTACACTCCGGGCGTACTTCATCCCACTCCAACACTCCCGTTTTACGTCTAGCTGCATATCTATGCATGTGCTAACGTACCTCCTCCCCCTCAGTTAATCTCCTGATTGGTCCTACAGTCTGTTCTGCCTCTTCGTTCCGATGATATGCTAAATTTTCAACTTAGTCCTAAATTGTTGCTCATCAGTTGTTTGTATGTATTCTTCAGAACATGAGTTGATGCTTCTGCAACGCTTCTCTTATAAAGGAGAAGATCAATTTACAGAGATGTCACCAGTTGACAAAAGAGAGTTTTTCCAATGACATAGTTTCCTTGGTGACATATTTGCTGATCATTTTGTGAATTGGTTAGAAACTTGGTGAAATGGAAAGTAATCCAAGGCGCTGGAACCTAAGCGAACATTCGAACAAGAAGAAGGTTTCGGACTTTTCATGAAATTTCCTATGTCACTTTACGCCTGGCAGGAAAGATATAAATATGCCAAGAGTTGCAGTCGGAGGAATCAGTCTGAGGAGGAAGTAGACAGTATACGGAATCAGTTGTCTGTGGAGTCTGCTGTGTAGATCGACTTGGGAATCGTGGCTGAGTAAATCTGTTGCGGTTTCGGCCTGCATCTAGCGGAACTGTTATGGAGAGTCTGTCTATGGAGATTCTGTTGAGGAGATCGATCGAGGGATTGACTGAATACTGTAGGCATTTGAAGAGAACTGAGCCAGGAGAATTTGCATAAAAGTAAAGTATATTTTCTGAAAATTTTCGGAGCCTGCCCTAGAAGTGCAGAATATTACTGAGGAGGCTATTCGCAGTGAAGAGTAATAAACTGGTGAGCTGAACGTTGCTGAAATAACTGTGACTGAACTTAATATGTGTTTTGTACCTGTATCTGTGTCACATTGAATTGTGCAAGTGCTGTGCATCTGTTATTGTCCAAATTGTGCTACATGTGTGTTGTCTTGAAGATTAATGAATAAAGAGTTATTTGCTGTTAGCCTCCGTTTTAGGCATGATCTTCACTCTCCAAAAACGTACGTGGAGAGAGAACTTCCGTAACGATATATATATATATATATATATATATATATATATGTGTGTGTGTGTGTGTGTGTTTATGTGTGTATGTATGTTAGCCCTATTTTTATTAATTAAACCACATCCATTATAATCCTACTATGTATAGTCATTGAATTGCACAAGAAAATACAGTTGAACCGATGAAGATAGATGAACCAAATCAATTAAAATCATTTATTACATATCAATTCATTCGAGTTATGATTACTTCATTAAAAGGGACAACACTACCAGCGTTTCCTGTTGTGCGTTTTTACAAACAAATTACATATAAAGACGACTCATGAAAATGTCTATAAAGAATATATTGAGTTAAGGTTGATTTACAGAGTTACAGATATATTTTATATTGTCTTTCTAACATTATCGAAAGTTTCTGCATTCTTTCAAGGTTTCTTCTCGAATAATGGCATTACGTTACACTCTACAAATTATAACAGAACTTTATTATTTCCACTGCCGACTTTTTGGTGTGATCATCTATCTGTTGACAAGCTGATTTGGGCTTTTCGGAGCAATACAAGATACCTATATCTACCTCTTCTAAGATCCCTTCTTTGATTACGAAGATTTGTTCATAGGTCTAATTTAGATTTACTATAATTAGCTAACTAACTTCAACATTAAATTCTTACCTCCCCCATTTAAATATTTTATATTATTTGGTTTGCACCAATTTTGCTTAAACGTGTGTGAATTCATGCTGAGAATATTGAACTAATCTCTTAATAACCAACTCACTCGTCGAGTGAGTAAAGTAACCAGAATTGATGGTTCAAGTCATTATCCTTAAGATGCACATTTACAAGTTCACTCCAAGAGCTCTTTATTTTATTTAAATCTACTATTGACGTTTCACTTGTTAATTTTAAATTATAATTTTTATTGCATACTAAACTACAGACTACCAATCTCAATGTTAAATTATTCGCTGCTTATATGTGCATTTGATCAAATCTATTCATTATACTTCAGAACTTTAATCTAATGTACCTAAATCACGTTTCGTTTCATTGGAAGGGATTTTGAAGTACAATAAAAATGAAATCCAAAGTGTTAGAATTAGTTAAAGGAAAATTCCCAATTGAGAGTAGCCATTGTTTTTTTGGTTTATACATTATTTTAAGATATTGGAAGAATTTATACAGAATTTTAAGATATACTTTTTTTTTAAAGTATGATATTTATTAGAAAAAGTTTCGATTCATTGTATTTTAAAACATTTCAAATATGCATTTAAAAGACTAGAAAAAGATTTTGTTTCCTAGCAAATAATCATTTAAAATTTTAGCATTGATTTATTTATTAAGAAAATTTTAAGAATTCTTCAATATTTTAAAATGCATTCGAATTCTACGAATTGTAATAATTTTGAGCAATTATTTTCTGAATATATTTTAAATTTTTTTTTACATATTTACGTGCATGGGTTTAGCTTCATTATTGGTATCAATGGTTTATTCGTTTTTTTTTCTATTAACAAAAATAGCTATATCCAATTTTGAGAATTTTTTTTTAAAAATAGCTATTTACCTTAATCTTTATTCCATGCACAAAGTTATCTTACATATTTTGGAAAACAACGAGAAAAACTTTCAAAACGTTACATTAATTACAAAAAAAAAACGTACACGGTGGTCATGGAAAAACGAAAGACTGAGAAAAAGCAATTTACAATTCTTAAGGAATGCAATTATATGGCACACTGTTAAAAATTTAAATAACTCGCTAACTAATTCAGCTCAAACACTGAAATCTTTTACTCATACTTAAAAAATCATACAATTAAAATTTGAGGGCTGTGCCTCATTAACGTTTGATATTTTTTATGAATTAATAAGAAGCTTTGATTTGTAGGTTTGAAAAGGCTTAATAATATTCTAAGGCAATCTTATAAATTGGTGGCGTGAAGTGTCAAAAGATATTTTCAGCTACCTTATAAACAAGTTCTGTTTAATTTTAATCGAAATGAAATTTCTTTATAAAATGAAGAATGCATTTTTAAATAATAGTGTCGAAATGAATAAAAAGTTATTGTGTTTATAATCAATATTTTCTTGTTTATTGTAAAATGTAAAACTAATGTTGGTTGAAGTTGTACAGAAGGTTGAAGTCTTCAGAATAGTTGAAAGATAAAAAAAAGAACTTGCTTAGGAATCTGTGCCACGTGATCCTGAATTTAAACTAGAGTTCTAAGAACCAAAGCATCAGCAGAAAAAGGGACGTCAACTATTAACAAAATAGAAGATTACAGGTTAATCAAAGATATTTGCTGTATTATTTTGACTATATATTATAATGGCACATATTCAATTCATATTTTGTATTATATATTCATCCTGTAAAGGAAACCATATATTCATATCAGGGGCTTCAAAATATATATGTGTTCGGTGACAGATTGCGTTACTCAAGAAAATTAGTGTGACTATCGTGTGTTGCATCTGGCATCTTCCAAACATGTTATCATGTTGGGCTCAAATTTGACATTATTAAGACATACGTTTTGAATTTTTCCGTGACGATTTACCGAAGTTATTTTGTGTTGATGAGACCTGGATTCATTTATATATAAACGGGAAACAAGCAAATATCAAAACAATGCGTTTCTTCCGGTGAATCTTCTTCAAATGAAAAGGAGAAAACGCTCTGCCGAATAAAGTTTGGTGACTCTTACGGAATTCTTAAAATGAAAAACGACCAGTACCACATTGTTCCATTCCCATTTTAATTCCTTAACACGGGCATTTCTTAAACCTTCCTCATAATCTCATTTCTGGCTGAATAAATTTGTCTTTTCTCGTGTAAAAAGTGTTCCGCATTTTGCCCCCTATACTTAAACCCTTGCCATTGTAGCCCGAATCCAGTTAGGGCAACTAACTACGTGCAGTATTTGTGATGCCCGAACTGACTTCGGGCAGGAGAAAAATTAATGTTTTTATTTTGTGAAGCCCGAGCTGAGTTCTTTTCTACTTTAGGATACTTAATTCACTATTTTCGTAATAGATGGCATTAGTGGTCCTAGAATTTCACCGATTACGACTTCGATCGAAGGAGGGAAAATGTGGGTGCTGTCAGATAAACAAAGACACACTTGAATTGATAAACAAAGGCAGAGTTTCGCTTTCTCGTTTAGTTTTGGTTGCTTTTCAGTGAGTTTTTTTGCAAATAATTTTCTTTTTTCGCAATGTACGATTCAGACACCGATGTGGAGTACAGTTTAAGTATTTTTAATTAATTAGGTATTAATTTTAATTAATTAATTGATTTTTAATTAATAAGTATATTTAAAATTTTATTTTTGTAATAAATAACCATTTTATAGCTTTTATAATAATATAAATAACAAAATTAAACAGTCAAAATTTTTTTCATTTTTGGTCTATTTTTCTGAGATATATGTCACAGTTAAGGGGTTAAATGCTAAATAAATCACCATATTACATGTTAAAAAAATTACAAAATTGTGGAGTTTTTCTAAATATTATAAGCACTGAAAGTACTGCAACGTCGTGTAAAAGTTTTGTCATATTTTCCTGTAAGAAAATGCACTACGAATTTTGTTAAGACTGGTTGACATACGAAGAAGACAACCTTAATTGTTAAATATCATTTCAGTCAATATACGAATTTGATAGCTCCATTTTTAGAGGTCGTGACAAATATATCCATTACCAGTACTTATTGTACAGTTTAAAATGTACTTCTCTGTTACATGGTTGAATCAAGATTAAAAATGAAAATCCTATTTAAGGGCCCTGTTCATGTATGTAACTTTTAATACTTCTTCCAAGGAACACGTCTGCACATTTATGGAATCATTAATTTATTTTTGTAGATTAAAAGTGTTTGTTTCCTACACGCTCTTTCTGGAGAAGAGGACTAATCTTAAATGAGGAGTCGTCTGAAATGGAGCAGGGAATTTTAACTTTTCTTCTTTTTGCCTGATCCATCGATTCCAAAGAAGAGGCTTCTTCTTTTCTTGCTGTTTTGGACTCTGGAAGGACGTCGGAAGGTCGAACCGAGTACAAGTAGCTTCTTGGCAGTCCTCCAAAGAGCCCTCGGACCACTTTTCATTAATCACTCCTCGCCTCCCTCCTGGGGGGAATTACACATCCCCTTTTCGCAGAGAATCGGGTATTATCGGAAGGATTCGGAAAGGGAAAAATAATCTCGGCCTTAAAGGGAAAATCAGATGTGTAATAAAAACGTAGGGGACTCTTTCAGTTTAATTTGAAAATTAATCAAAGATCAAACATTTTGTTACCCCTTTGAAATTTTTGAAAACAGCAGTTGAATATATTGTGTGCTAAACATCCCTTTTCAATGAAGTATCAAGTGATGATAAGCTACATAGAATTACAAACCCCCGCTCATCTAGCGCATTTTTTCAAGGTCACTAAGACGCCTTCGACAGAAAAAGACGAAATAATTAATTTTTTTAATATTTACAGCAAATGAAGTCAAATTTTTATATTCCTATTTCAGTTTATTTGTCTATCTGCTTATGCTAAGAAATTCACACTTATAAATATGAATAATTATGTATGAGCAATTACTCACCACAGACTGTATTTGCATTTGTTAATCGAGTACATATTCTTATATACATCTTGCGTAATTTTTGCTGCCTTCGTAACTTTAAAAGTTTGAACAGAACTGATAGAAAGAGCGTTTTGTGTACGGAACACAATTTTAAAATGAAAAATGAAATTTAAAAAAATTTAAATACTTTTAAATTGTATGATTTAAATTTCTCATGATTAAATTCTTAAAATTCGTGAATATATATTAGAAAAAGTATATGTACATTGTTTAGGAAATGGCCTCATTTTATAATGTGCAAAATGTAAACTCTGTTGATAGAGTAAACTTCTAGAAAAGTGCGCCAATATCCTAAAAAAACACATTTCGAGAAAAAGAATTATAAATATATTTCCTTATAGTATAGCGTGCATGTGCTTATAGTTTTATAATTTAATTCCTAACAGTTCTATTTATCAAACATTTATAACTAATACATTTACGGAATCAATAAGGAACCCTCTATTTTTTAACAGCAAAACAAACAAAAAATATACAAAATGTATATTTCTTGTTTTAGTGTCTCAGTCTCTATATTCAGTGAAAAGATCAACTCATGTATTTTTCTAATGATAAATCTGGTCCTTATTTTATCTTTCTATACAGAAGAGTTAGAATTATGCTTCCATCTTCCTTAAAAATTCAGTTTCAAGTATTTTTAAATTAGTATTTGAATAACTTTTCAACACATATATTTTTACCATTTTTTTCAAAATTAAAATATTATCATTTTGCAAACATCATATTGTAGAAAATATGCTTGTAATGTGTTACGAAAGTATAAATAAATACTCTAGAAGGATAAACCTCAGTTATAAATCTCTTATTTTTTTTGCAGTTGTATTATTTTTTACTTTATTCTTGATGCATGTTACAAATTACCATAAATTTCGAATATTTTTAGCGGGTTAAAATATCAGTTTCTATAAATATTTTAAGAAGCACGGAATACAGTTATGAGAATTGATGAGCCCCAGAAGTATATTTAAATCACCATACTCGCTATAAAAGTTTTGGGAAAATAAATAGCTCAATTTAAATTAAAGTCTTGATATTTTCAATATGTTATTTAACTGTTATTATATGTAAATTTTCAGCTACAAAATTAAAGCACTTTAGATTATACATATGTTTTATATTTTATTGAGATATTCTGTAAAATAATGCTTATAAAATAATGTTTTCTATTATAAGAAAATATCATTTCCAAAATTTAACGAATGCCTCATAGAAATACATAAGTAACATTCAACTCATGTGTAACTTACTTAATAACCGAAGATAAAAATGAATGGAATCAGATACTCATTTACTATGAGTAAAACTATGCGTGAATTAACTACTTATTATTGGAACTAATACACAATTGAAATATGTTTTGCGAGTAGTTTTGTTTCCATTGAAACCCTTTTACAAATGTTAGATGGTATGTTTAAATGAATATCGTAGAACATTATAAAAATATCTCAAAATGATTTAAGAATTTAATACTTTAATGTTTTCCTTTTAAGCAGACTCTAAATGAAAGTGTCTAATCAATAGAAATCCTCACAGTATAAAATTCAACAGATTCAGATGAACCAGTCAAATATAAATCTATTCCATTTGTGTGTAGTCTAGTTATGAATATTCAATATTTTCTCTCTCTCTCTTAGTCTAGTTATCCTAAACATGCCTGAGTAATAACTTGAAATAATGATCTAAGTTTAATCTTACCAACTTACTCAGGTTTGAGTAAGTTATATGTGTAGAGTTGAAGGCACGATCGGAGAAATTCCAATTTATACCTGTATTAACACACTTCACGTAAGATACTTAGCCAAAGTCGATCTGCAACTAATAATCCCTTGTTAAACTGCGATTTCAATTAGCCAATTGTCGAATGCTCTTAACAAATTCTAATATTTTCTTCGTTGTTTATACATTTATCTATTTAAATCAGTAAAAGTCCGTACATGTACACGAATCTATAAAATTCAACAGATTCAGATGAACCAGTCAAATATAAATCCATTTGTTTGTAGTCTAGTTATGAGTATTCAATATTTTCTCTCTCTCCCTTAGTCTACTTATCCTAAACACGTCTGAGTAATAACTTGGAATAATGATCTAAGTTTAATCTTGCCATCTCACTCAGATTTGAGTAAGTTATATTTGTAGAGTTGAAGGCACGAGCGGGAAAATCCACTTTATGCCTATATTAACACATTCTATGTAAGACATTCAGTCAAAGTCGGTCTGCAACTAATAATCCCTTATTAAACTGCGATTTCAATCACATGCCAATTACCGAATGCTCACTACTAATTCTAATATTAAATTATTCGTTGTTTATATACGTATCTATTTAAATCTATTCTATATATTTTTTGAATATAGTCCAATTAGCGCATACCATGTTCCATTTGATTGGAAAGGTATTGGAAAATTAAATAAGATCCAAAAGTAAACCCATACGTAGGGAAAACTCAAATAGCCTAACGTTACAATACTGATGAATTGTTTCATGCTAAAATGATATAAATGAGTAATAATATACAAGAATGAGCCTTTTCATGCAAATGTTTCTCAAATTATAAAGTCTCTTGTAAATAAATTATAAAGAATAATACCAATGAACATTTTCGTGATAAAATGATGCGTACGTTTTCAAAATTATATAAAGAACTCAAAACATAATTCCAAGAAGTCCTTTCGAGCTAAAACGATATAACATATCTAAAAATAATATAAATGAACAGTGAAGTGTAAAATAAATAAATGTTTTTGTGCTAAAATGATACACACATTTTTCAAAATAATATAAATGAATCATGAAATATAAGACCAAAGAATACTGTACTACTAAAGAGATGCAACAATATGTCGAATAACACGAACATATGTCCAATAACACGAACAAAAAGGTAAGAAAAAAACCATCTCACGTCTGAAATAATTTTCTTGTTCAAAATATAACGAGCATTTCTTCACTGGGTAATATTGTGAAAGAAGGTCATCTAAATAAATGATTTTATGCGTGAAATGTTACGAAGTCTATTCGTCTCTTTTACCTTCACTAGAAAATTCAAGTTTTCAAGTCGAAGGGCGATTATTTAATTTTCTTTCGCACTTCTAGTCCCTTTTACATTTCTTTATACATGCTCTATATCGCAAACTTTTTTCCATCTGCGCTATGTATTGTATTCTTTTCAAAGAGCTTAGAAAAATATTTGAAACATAACATAAAAGGGAAGGAGTCTCGAAACATTTTACAAAAGGAAGCGTGTTCATGTTCCGTCGATTTTAAGAAGAAAACTAAAAGAGCACATATTGCCACGGAATATTTTAGAAAATAAAAAAAAAAATCTTTATACATATTTTTGTCGTTCGAAGAGTAGATAAAGAAATATTTCTTACCTATATGGAGGGGTTACAAAGGCATTGGGACACAAAATCTGAGAGATTTGGATGACGTTTTTACAGGGAAAGATATATTATATGTTTTAATGGCAATGTTTTAAAATTGTTTCTAAAATTAAGACTAATAAAAAAGATATGAAGGATAAGACTTTGGAGATGCTTAATATGTGATTATTTTGATAACCTTTTAATAAGAGATAAACATCTTATTAATATATATATATATATATATATATATATATATATATATATATATATATATATATATATATATATATATATATATATATTGCTTGAACTCTTTAGTCCGAAATATTGCGATACTTGGTTTGATAAATGGGTTTCTTTGGACATTCAAAAACAAAATATTTGTAATAGAAACAGGAGATTTGGAGTATTTATTATTTGCTGCAGTTTAAGAGTTTTCAGGAATTTAGTTTGCTACAGTTGCATTTTATAAACTATGATGCAATCCATATAATTAGCTGCAAACTAAATATTATATTTTTCGTTAAAATGTACATCTTATGATTTAAACTCGCTTATCGCTTGCACGGGGCTAACGGAAAAATCCCAAATTTTCTGAAAGCTTTCAGATCAGTATATAAGCCGAACACCGTAACTTAGCTCAGAAAAACAACAAACACTTTCAGCTTATATACAGAAAATAGAGTAATTTTTTTTTGATAAATGTGCCACTAATTATAGTGATTAAAAAATTTTCATAACGTTACCAAACAAGTTCTTATAAGTAAGCAAATAACTTACTAACTTTCAAATAAATTTTTCTCTTTCGAAATAATTGTTGGAGTAATCTATTCCTATGAAAACTTCCAGTCATTCCACAGGGAATGAAAATACTTTTTATAGACGTTATAAGTAAATTCTTTCAAAATATGCCTAACATTTGATTTAATGTCTAGAATCTTTTAAAATTTCTTTCCTTTCACGGTGATCATTAGTGACACATTAACTAAAATGACCAAAATATAAAAATAAATTATACTATTTTATTTGCATGAATCTTCTAAATAAATATACACAATTTCATACCTTTGGTTGCCTTATTTAACGAGGAAATCAATTTTTCTTTAAGAATGTGCTAAGTCATTTCATTGAACTATAAAAATTTTAATTGCTTTTTCTCATCCTTTTAGTTTTCATGAAGGTATGTACCTAGAATGTGAAAGGATTTTTTTTTTTGCATTCGTGAAAGGTTTGAAATTTTTCTGGTTGTTTTGAATAATGTGTTTGATAATTCTGTGAATGAAATAATGATTTTGATAAATAGTTATGTTAAAAAAAAAACTGAAAATTTAGCTACTGCAGTTTTTTTTTTAAATTTTTTTTATTAGTATCTGTTAGAAACCAAATTATAAGACTAAAAATAACACTTGTACAACTAAACCCATTCACTGAATAATGAGAAATATTTCAATGATATTGAGGAAAAATGATTAAAAATACTAAGCTGTGTAAAAGTAGAAGGATATTTTAAAATGTATATAAATAGTTTGAAAAAGAAATTAGATAAAAGAAATGTTTGTTTGAAAGTGAAGTTTTTGTTTCCTGAAATGTATATTTTGTGTGTGTTCAATTGCGATCAACATAATTTTTTCCTTATAAATATCTAACTAAAAATGTTTTCAAAGGGTTTTATGTCTTTTAAGCTTCGAAAAGAAAGGGTGAAGATAAGTCTGAAGAATATGGAGTTTAATTCGTCACTGCAAATGAATGCTAAACATGATATTGTCTTACAGATAATCTTAAATAGGGACTAATAATATGAAGTAAAAGAAATAATTACCCTTAAAATCAAAACGTTCCTTCATATTAACTATTTTATTCTACTAATTAACCCACCACGAAAATAGTTCCACCTTGTGAGGAAACTAATTAATTGTTTGATCTTCAGGACCAAATCATGTTTAATTAGCACTTTATCTTACTAGATATTTTCGCGCCCATATTTAAGGCGGTTATATCATTCGTACGCTTGTGTCCTGGATAATGATGCATTACCACTTATTGTGTGAATAATTTCTAACGTTTTGTTTATAGATTTATCTAATTTGTAACACAATATTATAACATTGCTTTCTCTAGAAGTACATTTTTAAGTATTAGGCTTTCTCAGTGGTTGAAAAGGACTTGGATATTTTGATTCGTAAATGACGGAAAGGAAAAGCCTTTGGTAATTTCATTGTAACTTGTGCAAATGTTTTATTTTTCTGTTAACTTCTCGAAGAAGTATAATTATTAAAAATGGATATTAATTAGTATCAATCTCCACAGAAGCAATTATTAACAGGAAACACCTTCTAGAAATTGTTAATGCATCTTTACTTTCTAAAGCTTAAAATTCTAAAGAACGCAAAAATGTTGTCAAAGTTTACAACAAAAAGAATAAAGGCAGTAGGTTTTGCCATAAAAATCAATTATTAAATTAATCATTAAAATAAGAGCAAATAATAAATTATTAAAGTAATCAATAATATTCTGTTCGAATATTAAAATAAAAGCAGATGGTAAAATATTAAATGAAATATATCTTCGCAATGTAAATATGCATCAAGCAAGCTAAATGTAATTTTTATAATCATAATGTTTTATAGTGTCAATCTTTTCATCCTAATACCATGTATTCCTTGTTTTATGCCCCAATATTTTCGATGACACCACCATTTTCTCAAAACAAAAACCTGTTTTCACATGTAACTAAAAAATAGCTTAATCATTAAAAAATTACTCTTGAGATATCGCAGATCGATCGCAATTTTCTTTTCACCTAATTATTTGGATTTCTTTCTGATTGTGTTCGAACTCAAAATTCCTTCCAATGAATGAAATGTACCTTTGCAAATTCAATAAGTAGCGAATAATTTAATATCGAGTAGGTAGTCGGTAGTTTAGGGTGTGATGCACATTGTAAGCTGAAGTTACGGTTGTAGATCGAAAGAACGACCTTAACGGTACTTTGGGACTAGTACAACCTAAAAGAGCGAGAACATCCAAGTCAGTGGTCTGTCTGCTAGAAACTTCTACTTTGCAGTTCTGAATTATTCAGAGCCCGTTTCACCCATCTGCCTCCCCCCCGTATAACACGATGTGTTACGGAAGGCTATACACGTGGGGAGATGCCCAAGGCTAATACGTGCACTTTTAACCGACAAAGAGACCCACTTTCGTAATGTAAGCAAGCAAATTTTCGCTAAAACCGTTTTTCACCAACTACAAAATCATCCTATCGATGAACAAACTATCTACACACCCACCATCCCCCTTCCCTCACAGTTCCCAAAAAGAGCTATTAACCGACGAAAGCACGGACGAGCCTCCTGTAGCGTTCACCGTAATGGGAATGCAATATATACGAATGGAATAGATCAACTCAAATGAGAACGTCTCGAATGGAACTAGATTACTATCAGAAGAACGAGTGGAGGAAAAAAAACTCCTCCAAGGCAGTTACATCTTACCGCCCCCATGCAGAAGTCTTGGCAAAGCAAGTATTCAAACCAGATCGAGAGAAAGAACAGTACACGATTAGGATAAACGATAGCGAACTAGAATGGTTGTTCTGACTAGTAGGTGTTTGGTCCTTTTGTCCGCTTTGTAATCGATTTCTAAGCCCAAATAGAATCAAAAACTGAATTGTTTTCAATTTTATTATTTCTAGTTCCAATATAATTTATTTTGTTACTCTTCATTTTAGGATCAATGTAAAAATTTTCGCATTTTTATTAGGTATGAATTATAAAGCAAAAAACATTTGTATAATGTATATAACAATACATAAAAATTCTAATAACATTAATGACTTTACATTTCTCTCATAAATATTTTTGAATATTAATATCTATTTTAGGTTTATTAAGTAATCTCAAAGATGTCGTCCTACAGCAGATTTATATTTGAGTATATTGCTGCAATATATGACATTACCATCAAAGTGATTCACACTTCAAGACATCAAGAGTGATTAACAAAGATTCTTTTTTTTGAAATTATTTTCCTGATTTTGATTCCTATTATTATGTATTACGGAAGCGAATAAAAATAGAATATGAATTAAAATATTTAATGTATTTAATGTTTATCATTGCTTCAAGCTGAAATGAAATATATTTGTGTATTATTTTGTGCCTTTTAGCAATAAATGATGTCTTACACATTTCATATTAAAGCATTAGAAGCGACATTTTTTAATTGATATCTTTTATAAAAAATTTTAAATTCTATTGCCTAAAAATCATGTTATCTTTTGAGATATAAAAATATTTTAAATTCCTTTTATGAGTATTTACTTCAATTTATTTATTTATTTTACATATGTAAATATATAAAACTAGTCATATTGAGAAATTGCTAAACATACTTTATTTCCTCATCTTCTGATAAAATTATAAGATAATGTTCCACCTTGAATCAATTTAATAAAAAGTAGGATTTTTTCTCCTAAAACTCAGCAGATTTGATATTTCCTAAGATAAGTAAATTAATCATATGTAGCAATTATGCAGGGTTAAATTCATTCGAATATATTTGATGTTTTGTACGAGAAAACTGAAGAACAAGTTAATTAAAGAACAGATTATAGAATAGTTCTTCAAAAATGAACTAGAACAGATAAGACCCATTCATTCAAAACAAATTCCCCTACTGTTAGCCACAATCCTATCCCACGTGAATTACGATCAAATTATATAACAGTAGTAGCCTTTTTGTCATGGTCGCTAACTCGCGCAGCGTTTTTCTTGTCGAGTCCTGTTTCCACTAAGGATCCATCATCTACTGGGGAAGATGCACGACGAAGGTATCGAAACTTCATTTGCATGGTGTGGAAGTTTGGAGAAGGAGGCTCAAGTGTCGTTCTCAGAATGCAGCAATGTTCGAAATTACGGGGTCCACCGCCAACAGCTCTCGTGTTACTTTAGAGCGCAGAGTTAATAGACAAACAATGAGGTTCACTTAAACCGCATAAGAATTTAAATATACACTATATACTTTTCATAAATATCTCATGTTGATAGGGAAAATTTAATAGTAGTTCTTTTTCCCTTTGAAGGTGAGATGGGAAGTAAGCGGTTATATGAAAATCTTCATTTTTCAGCTCAACAATATTTAACAAAATAATTATTATGAAAATGATATTATCCAAAAATAAGAATGCTAAGGAATATCTATATCATTTAAATAAGATTGAACATTTCTAAAAGTTATTTAAGAAAATTAAACGCCGTTACACGCAACTAACCAACATGTTCTTAAAAACCATTTGTCTCCCTTGTTCTGAATGTGGATTTAGAAAGGAAAAATATGGGGGGAGGCAGTTTGCGTTTTTCACACATATACTGTTCACGTGTGGAAAGGTCCAACAAAACTTATTTTTGCGTTTAGACAATGTTAAGAAAAATTTATAATTGCAACAGAATCTTCCTTTTAATAAACTCCTTATTTATGTTTCCTTTTTACGTTTTTTATGCTTTATCTTTGACAAAACAGGCCATTTTGAAAACGAATCAATAAATGATTCTTCCGAAAAAAAAATAATTAAAATTTATTTTTCTGGTGAACAATATAAAGACTTATATCCGATAAACAAGTCCTCTCTTTAAAGTAACAAATGATTTAATAATAAATATCAATAAAAATATTATAACAATTTTCTTAAAAAAAATCTTGCAAAGTTTTGAAAAGAACAGATTTAGCCACCCAAAATTCGCCTATTTTATAATTATTATTAAATTACTCAATTAAGTGTGAGAATTAAAGTAAATGACGAAATATCGAAAAATGAACAACAATAAGATTTACCTATGTTAAAATTAAAGCCAACGATAAATTATTAATTAGAATATATTTAAGCTGAATGCAATTAAAATTAAAGCAAACGAAAAATTATTAAACATATATATCAGCTACATGTAACTGAAATGAAAACAAGTGATAAATTATTAAATTGAATATATTTCAGGTAAATGTAATTAAAATTGAAGCAAACGATAAAAATAATTGAAAAATGATTTGGTACGCTAAAATGTATCACCTAAAACAATAGCCTCTTAGGTGGCTAGTAAAAATTCCCATGCGTTTTTTTTTTTTAATTAAACTCTGTACCACGTAAATAGTCGACAAAGAGCTACGTAAAAATCACTTTTCTGCTTTGATTAAGCGTAGACGGAACAAAAAAAAAAAATGTGGGCAAAACATTTTCATTTATCCGGATATCCAGTATACGTACTGAATACAAGTGTTTTTACGTTTTGAAAGAGTTACCGGAAACATGCGATTATATGAGAATGTATCTTTGACTTAACATACTAGTTTGAAAACGATTCTGTAAATATTTTTTTCCGAAATATAACACCATAACGGTATACCTACAACATTTGAATAATAATAATAGTTCCTACTCATTATTGTAAAAACTAAAACATAGTTTCACGCAACTAGTCGACAAAGAACTGCATAAAAATCTTGTTCCTCCTTTGTATTAGGCGTACACGCAGAAAGGAGAAGGTGGGAAAGTTTCCGTTTTCTCTCCTGATAAGCCTATCCATAATTGAGCAGACTACTTTCATGTGACGTGTTTGGCAGATGGAGGCAAAGAGCTGTCAGGCGCACGGGGCGATCGAGATCCTGTATCGCAATCCGCGTCAGGAGGGAGTGTCAGAAGAAACGATACGAATGTCTAAAAGGAGGGTGTGGCCCTCCTGAAATGTGCCAGGCAAAAATAACCCTCCTCCTGTGAATTGTTCTGCTTCTAGGGGAAATTGAGGGAATATTTTGTATAGAATGTAGGACAAGCAATTCATTAAATACTCTCTCGAGGCTGTGGATATAGATTTCAAAATGAATCTGCAAATGAATATTTCAGTAATTATTTTGGTATGTTTTGAAGAATGAGGTCGAAAGGATTCCCTTGGGTTATCGAATTTTAGTAACAAAAATAATTTAATTACCTGAAAATTTTCAGGTTGTTAATATGCGTATTTATGACATGTTAGCAATTAATGTTTATCTTTAAGGTAAATAAGATGACACGGCTTAGTTTGCTTTCTATTAATGTGGCACTAGAGAAGCCACAGGAGGACTTTTGGCAGTGGACCTCGTAATTTTAAGCCTTGGTCAAGTGACGAGGATGACACCTGAGATGGCACCTCTCAAGCCAAAGTTCGACACCATGCCAACGGTATGACTTTGAGTCTTCCGTATACCAGATTTAACGGGCGTCATCCTCGGCTACACGGCGGGTCTTTAGTGGAAACAAGCTAACACCCACAATTGAACGAAAACCGCCGGATGTTTGTATGACAAAAAGACAACCGCAGCCACTCTGAGATGACACGGAAAAATGAGATTATTTTATGTTAGGTTTAAATATCCTCAAGTTTTTAAATTTAAAGTAGTTACAGTTATACTTAGCATTGAGATATCTGTATACTCATGTATCTGTTAATGCAAAGAAAATTACATTTATATACTTGTATAATTATATATATGAGCGTTTAATAATCACTAATTATATTAAAATTTGTTTATTGTGAACTTCTATGTGTTGAACATAATTAGTATTTCGAAATTTGAAATTAACTTAAAATTTAAGAAATTAATCCTGTGGGGAGGGTGCATGAAAAATTACTTCAAATATCTCTAGTGGCCGCAATAGCCTAGCGGTTCTGATCGCGGCTGGAGCGTTCGAGCACCGATGCCACAAATACCAGCTATGTAGCAGGAATAATAACGATAAATCAATCGAAGTCCTAAGTCCTCCCAAAGGAGTGGTGTGGTTGTTTGGACAGAGAGATGCCAGCTCCGGAGTCTTCCTTATCCCTTGACCGAGGTTCAAAATTTGAGGTCTGTCTTCAATAGCTTCTGTGTTGCTTCTAAGTGCGACGATAATAAAACAATCAATCAATCAAATAGTCATTAACTTTCATACAATTACTCTGTTTTACCTAAACTTTGTAAATGCTAATTAGAGAAACATCACGCTGAATATTATAGAAAATAATCACTTTTCCATTTGTGAAACATATCTATGGATAATGTAGATTTTGAAAAAGTGTACCCATATTTAGAATAACTATTTTGAAAAAAACGCTTAAATAAATATATTTCTCTGTAACGTGACAACAAGAATTAATAGTTTTAAATTCAGTTTTCGAGCGTACAACTTATCAAATTGCATAAATAATACATCTGCAAAATGTGCAAAGCGCCCTTTGTTTCTTGACAGCAAAGTCAAAAATTGTAAGATTCGAATAAATTTAGTGTTTCAGTAACCATAAAGGTATATTACTTAAACAGAGCTATTTCACAAGTATCACTATTTAATGTTCAAAACAGAGTAGTAGGTGATAGTATGAATTTGATCCTTTTTCAAAATTTTTATCAGCATTTTTTTTCTTAAAGTCTTAAATAAGAAATTAATTTATACATGCTTTTTTTTAAAAAAAAATATCATAGTTTTATTCTAACACAACACAACTCTTTATTTTCCACCAATTCTTCTCAATGTTATATTATTTTATTTTAGTTTTTTATCTATTTGAAATTAACTTCAAAATTAATTGGGTGACACTTTAACAGTAATTTAAAGTGTGAAGCTTAAAAAAAGCGTTGATTAAAAGACATACGAAGACGGAGAGGAAATTGTGCATTAAGATTTTATCACAATATGCATTTGTCAAATTAAAGTTGTAATAAAAAAATAAAGGTAATTAAGATAGTGTTTCAGAATCTATTAAAAGAACCTGAAATAGTGCACAGAATATATAAAAAACAGGTACTGTTTTAAAGGAATCCTGCTTTAGTAAAAGCTTCTGTCATGTATATTTGATTGATTGATTGTTCATTAACGTTATATTTAGAAGCACCCGAGGGCTAATAGTAACGGGTCTCGTAATTTGGAACCTCAGTCAAGTGACGAGGATGACGCCTGAGCTAAAACCTCCGGCTCCTAACTTCCACTCTACGCCAAGGAGAGACTGCGAGTCACGTCAGATCTGATGTGCATATGTCTCGCTAGACGGTGGGTCTTTAGTGGCATCAGGACTCGAATCTATGACTTGACAAAACATAGGCGCCCACCAGTTCGCGATTATGAACGCCAGGCTTTCTCGGCCACTCAATCACACGGAAGAAGAAACTGAAAGTAATTAAAAGACAATTTCAAAACATTCTGACATCTGAAATGTATAAACATCGAATAGTAAGCTTAGTTGTGAAGAACTTATATTTTTTTAAAGAAATATATAATATAAAATATTAAAATGAATACATTATTATAATCTTATTTACATTAAAAATTACATAATTATAAAAAAAAATCTGTTCTAAAAACTGAAAAAAAAGGAATCTCTGTGTCTGATATTTCCATATCCTTTAATTTTTTTTTATATAATAATGCTTTTTTTTTAAATAAACTAAGTATATTTTACAAGACTAGGCTTGAAATTCAAATGACTTTATAAAGTAACTCCAAACGTTAGTTAAAGAGAATAAGGGCATGAGAACTCATTGTAACATAAATAATTTTGTTATAATAATGTTATTAATTAAAATATGTAATTAAGAACATTTTGATGTTGTTGTTCATTCCATGAAAAAGCTAAATTGTTTTGCAATAGCCTCCAAGAATTGTAATTTATGTACACGTTTGATATCGCAGAACACATTTTTTTTCTTTTTTTTATCGTAAAGCGGAAAAGAGAACAAAAACATACCTGTTGTGGAAATTCGTTTCACGTGATTTTCAATTAAATTCCATTTTTTGATAAGTTTCTTTTTATCAAATCTTTTAAGGTAGTGTAGGGTTTTATTGAATCACTAAATGATACTAAAAATGGAAGAAATATATTCGATTTAATGGGGAAGAAGTGGATGTTTAACAATGTTTCCGAAAATGACGGGGAAGAATTTCAATATTTCACGGAATAAACTCCTTTTAGGATAATTCGTTTCCGCAAAATGGATCTGCAGTGAAACGTTTTGAAATTCCATGTATTTTTCTAGTTTGAGAATAATATTTTATTTATGCAAATCGAACGAGCCCGCATGGAATAAATTCTAGAAATAGAATACAAATATAATGAGAAAGAATTGAATTTATATTTGTTTTGAATTTATTGCACGGGCTTAGGGTATTTAAATCTGAAATAAATACATTCAAAAATGGAAAATTGGGGCCAATTTATCATATGAACGATTTCAATGCTTTCATCATTGATAACAGCGTACTTTATTAGCTGTTTGAATATACCTTTTAAAATAAACCAAAAGTTTTAACAATTTGTTTTCTAGCCTTATTATAAATAAGGCAGGTAAAATATTTTGAATGTAAAAGGATCTTCGATTCTTATACAAAATTTGTCAGTTTCTACTTATAAAAAGAAAAATCTCATTTTGATCCTTAACCTTTATGAACATTCTAAAAGTTTTATTTACCTGACACAGATAAGCCAATTCATTTAGTAAATATTTCAAAAATAATTATGTGCCAGTTTCCAAACTGCTGATCTTTAAGAATAAAAATAATATGTTGTTTCTTAGCAGCATTTTCAGTTTATTTTACGATGTATGATTCTTGACGAAGGAAAAGGGTGCTATCTCTTTCTGCAAGAGAAACTTTTCTAATATTTCCTCGGCTTTTAAAGTCACGTTCTTTCTAAGCAAACAAAAATAAAGAACGGTTCCACTAAGGCTTAGCTTACTGTATGTTAATATTATAGTGCGGCATACAAAACTAGCCTTATTTGTTCTGTTGGCAGACAATAAGAAAGTTTAGAGACTTTTATTGCGACGTTAGAAGAAAAAGTAACTGTCAGAAAAAAAAACCCAATGCGCTTCGTACAAGAATTAAATTTATTTATTTAAGAATTGTGTTGAAGAAAATATTTTTAAGGCATGTTGTAGTTTTCAGAGTCGAGTTAAATAGAAAAGTAAGAGATTAGATTTAGTTTGTATGAAGTAATTTCATTAAAATACTGCATAAAAATTATTTTGCATAATATTGTATATAAAAATATGTGTTATTTCCAACTCTGAGTTCGGGGATGGCAAAGCAAGCATAATGTAATGTAAATGAACATTACTCTTTATTTTTATAATTTAAGTACTTTGCCAATCTGCTTGAAGCAAAATATTATACATCATAATTTGGTGAGGAGAAACTTAATGTTACTTTTTAAAATAATTTAATTATTTTTATATTCTAAATTGCTTTCTCTATATCAAATACAATTGTGAAGATTTCCTAATTTTTTCTCATCTGCTATTTCTACATTAAACTACTTCAAAAAATATCGATTGAAAATGTTGTGATGCATACATAATTACCAACAGAATAATTTGATCGTTTGTAAAGTGTATTTTGTACAATCACGTAAAATATAAATCAAATGAAAGAACGAAATGGAAATTTTATTATGAATGTTAGATAGTGATTAAGTAATATCTATAAGCAGACGATTTAGTCATTATGCATAAATTTAATTCTTTTTGTTGTTTCAAGATAATAAGCTGCTATAATTAAGAAGCATAAGATATGAAAATACGAAATTTAATTTAAGGCTGTAATATTTAATTTTAGGACTACAGTGAATTGTTGTTTTCGTTACCTTAGGGGGGCTTTTCCCTCCCCGCGTGGATGTGTTATCGTCACGGAGAAGATTTATTGACTTCAGATGACATGAGCAGGGTCGAACATATCATCTGGTTCCGGACTAATCTTGTCCGATAGGCCCTAGCAGCGACTTACACAATAAGTCGAAAATGAATTTCTTGGTGGTCAGTTATTAGGCGCTTTTTGTCCCTGTCCTTATTAATTGTGACTTGCAAAAGAAGGCTAACCCACACCACTTCCTAAGTAAGAATTGTCTTACAAATTTTTGAAAGACTTGAGGGAGATCGTATAGAAAGGTGGTTAAAGATGGTTATTTTTACAGCAATTACTGCAATTTACAAACATTCTCAGTTGTATTGAGTGTCGTTTGGAACAATCACATAGACGTCATTTTCAGACTCTGGTTGAGATGATGAATCTTTTTGACTAATATACGTAGTTCTTTT
Organism: Nephila pilipes; assembly: GCA_019974015.1. NCBI lineage: Eukaryota > Metazoa > Arthropoda > Arachnida > Araneae > Nephilidae > Nephila > Nephila pilipes. The sequence continues at coordinate 252,695 of BMAW01042091.1, read as the reverse complement.
ATGCCTTTAGCCTTTATTTATGTCGTAGCCAGACTAAGGAAAGATTCTGCTTTGAGTTATTCCCAACCAATAATTCTATGCTTGGATGTGGTGTTCTTGTTCTGAGTCTCTACTTCGGTTAATTGGTGTTTTTGCCACTTTCGGGTATAGTTTTTCACTTCATGACGAATGTGCTGCTGTCACCGGAAGTGGTCAGTTGCCCTTGGATGACAGGGTTAAGTATGAACTATTCATTCTCGGGTTTGGACAAATCTTGTCCGGTGGGTTTTAGCAGAGCCTTAGGCAAAAGAACCGAAAAGAAGTCAGTTATTAGGCACTCTTTAAAAAAGTAATTGATAATTGCGACTTCCGAAAAAAAGCCACTGCGCTGATTACAGCTAAGATAAGAGCCGATTTTGAGCGATAAATCAGAAATTTTTTCGAATAAAAAAAAGGGCCGAACCTCAATATTAAATTCTAAATTTTCTATCAAACAGAGGAAAACAAGTATGAATATAATACTCATTTCTGACTGAATTAATTTTTTTCTCCTATTAAATGGGTTCCAAACTTCACATTTTATACTATAATGCCAAATCGTTTGTCAGCTTTATAATTTCAGGTTAAAAGATTTGTATTATGGATATTTTTCTAAAATTTGTATAAAGACACAACACAATTAACTGTGTAATATATGTATTACAAAGTCAAGAATTTATATAAAATTTAGGACATTTTCAAATCTGAAAATATGAGTGGGATTCTGCAGGATATTTGATTTTTTACGAAGGTAGTCTTAAAAGAAAAAAAAACAGTTTTAGTTATATATAGTTCAGTATTACCTTTTTTTTTTCAAAATTCAATGCACTACTACAATATGATTTCTACCTAATGGTTTTCAAGCCTCCAAGAAACATTAGTAGAATTTGAAAAAAAAATGATGAGCTTCTCTAAACATTTTTTAAAAAATTTTACACACCTTACATCACTTTTATAATTCCTCTCAAATCTCTTAGTTCTCGTCTTTAACACTCAGAGTACTCATTCCCTTCACTAATAGTACTCTCTCTCTCTCGTCTTAATCTCAATAATTATTCCTCTCTTTACTTCTTGTACTCGCCTTAAGCACTGTAAGTACTCCTCTCAAAATCACTTAGCATTCTCTTTAAATCATATTATTACTCCTTTTAAATATTCTCAGTTCTGCTTTTAAGTATTCATCTTGAACACACTTAATACCCTTCTTTAACATTGCCATAAGATTTCTTCAATCTTCTTAGAATTATATTTTATCAGCCTTGATACTCCTGTTAAGCACTTTTATATATATATATATATATATATATATATATATATATATATATATATATATTTACATTTTTAAAAATAAGACTCCTATCATTATTTCAGATAAATGTTCAAAATATTAACATTTAAGTGCAATATCTGAAGCCCAATCAACACTTAATAATATGCCTTTAAATTTTATAAGCATTTTATTACTGAACAACTGAATAATTGCAATTGCATCGAAGGGTACAAAATATGGAATATATTTTGTTCAGGAAGAAATAGGTCGATTCAAATGAAAATAATAACTTAATAAAATTGCTTTTCATATGCTAGTGAAGTAATAATATGATATTTAAGTTGTGCTTCAATTTTATAGCTATAAATAAAATCTGAATCTCAATTTTATTCTTTAGCATTAGAAGCCAGATAAAATTACTAAATATCTAAATTATATTTAATGTCACATTTTCAGTAATATTACTGATTTTAGTGAAAATAAGAGAAATGTAATTGAAAATATTATAAATATGTAATGTCTAAAAATCAAAATAAAAAGGAATAAATTATTCAATAAATTGAATATTTGTTGTTAAGGTGGTATATTTAACAAAACTACTTTAATTTTTATTTAAAAAAATATTTTAGTTACTTTTCATTTCCTTGCCATCAAGTGGTCGCGGTAGCCTAGTGGTCATGGTTTTGCATTCGTGGCCGGAGGTTCAGTCACGGGTTCGATCCTTGGCCACTAAAGACTGTGTAGCTGGGTCTGATGCCCGTTAAAACTGTCGGGGCTCAACTCCCGTTGGCGTGATTTGAAATTTAAGAGAGGGGGGTGCCAGGTCAGGTGTCGTCCTCGTCACTTGAACGAGGCTCAAAATTACGAGGCCAATAGTCCTCGTGTTCCTTCTAGTTCGACATTAATAAAAACTAAACTAAACATTGTCATCAAATTGTTTCGAATAATCGTACATTTTCATATCTTAATAAATTTATCATAATTTCATACATTGTTTGCTAAAATTAAGGAACTCAGTACTCGAAAAATTACTTAAAAATCGATGTTTTAATTTCTATTTAATAGAACTCTTTGAGATACTTTTGTAAATTTCTGAGAACAAGGATTCAGAAGAAGGGAAATTGAAAATTGTGAGTAAATAAATGGAAATGAAAATGTAAATATTTTTTCTTTATCACTCCACTTTTTAGGGCAATCAGTAATTTAATGCTATATTTTTTATCAAGAACTTTTCGACAATTACATTTGTTTTATTTTAATTATATTTGTTGCACTTAATATTTAGGAAAAGTTAAGCAGTCAATTTTTCTTGGATTCAAAAGTCATCATTTGCCTTCTTGGAAAAAGGAATAATCACCAAGAGACAAAACTGTACTGAATTAACCCTCATTTCCATTTCCCATTCCTAATGTCCTAATTCTTTTAAGGTGACAGTATGCATTCAAAACACAATTTTTTGGTCAATATATCTAATTTTTTTTATCTCATATTAAGATGCAATATTTTATCTTCAAATATCTGTCTGAATTTTGTTTCAATCTTATTTAGAAGTTGAGCTACGGATGTTTAAATATTATTTGATCATGAATTTCTCTTCCCGGAAAAACGTTATAAACAACATTTTTCATAACTGCAAAATACAATACCTAAAAAGGTTATGCATCTATAAACATGAAATTTTATATATACGTTTTTCAAATACGCATACATTGAGTAGTCTATTCTTAGGACTTTACATTGAGTAGAAATATTTTGTATTGCATTGAATTTTAAAGATGATTTTAGTATTAAAAACTCCGTATCCAAAAGTAACATAGCTTATTACAAAAGAGCCAAATTATAAAAATAACTGTCTTTCTCCAAAATAAGGTTGTGTTATGTATTATTCAAATTACAAAACGTCATATTTATTTTCATTTGAGTTACCATGTTTTGCGAAAAGTCTTAATTTTTGCATATTTTTTTTTATATAAAATGCCTTTTTTCACTGCAAAAATATACAGTAATAAACCTTTTTATGGGTGTTTTTCTTATTTTGGTCCATAAAGTTCATAAAATATACATTTATAGTTTAAATATGCACTTCTACGTTAATTCAAAATGGGGGTCGTAAATGTACAGTTACCTTAAAAATTACTTGATTTTTTTTTATTTCTATAAAATTCATAAGTATACAAATGTGTAAAAATTACCTAAATATTATTACCTGGAAATGAAATATTATCTATCTTACTTTATGTTCTTTACGAAAAAATTAATCAAGTAAAAATAAATTGTGTAACAATATTTGCTGTCTAAAGTTAGTATATATATTTACCAATCATTTCGACTTTCCCGTTTTTCTACTTTAAGCAAGATTCCTAAGCAAACACATTCTTCGAAGGTTACTTTTTCATCTTTTCACAGTATTTTTTTGACTGCTAAGTAACCTGTCGAAAGAGTTATTAATATCTGAGTTTCCTAGATTTATGTTCTCATTTTTTTCCATCTTTGTTTGCTGTAAGATAACATCAGAAAAAAAATGTATAATGACTTACCGTAATATTGCAGAGTTTTTTTTACCTCATATATCTCTAGGTAAAATAAATAACTTGGTATTTTTTTCCGAAACAATTTAAACCTTGAGGAAATTTTATGCTTTTTGAGGTGATTTAGATCTCCGAGGTAATTTTATTTTACAGTAATAGGCTTTCTAAAGTTTGCCTAGTGCCTGAAATAATGGGCTATCAATTTCTTCGAAAATGTCTCTTTAATGGAAAAACAAAATGTAAGGTTACTGTTTTCTTATTGATCCGAATTAGTAATAAATTATTTGATTAATATTCTGGTACTGATTATTACTTTATTTAATTGTATTTTTGACTATAAATTGTAGTTTTTACTATGAATTAAACTATTATTTAAACAGCATATACGTTCTTTTTTAAAAGGTTAATCGTTTATTGTTCAATATTTTAACAATAGAGATTCCATCACTTGATTAAAATCTTTATTTTGTTGAAACTTTTTCTCCAATGGTATAGTGGATACTTTTTGAGAATATATTTAATTTTATCAAAAAATATTAATTCCACAAATGGAGAAAAAAAAAAAAAAATCAAAGGGCTTGTTTGTGTGTGCGTGCGCGTGCGCAATGAGCGTATAAAGAAAAACAAGAGGGAAAGCTTTTGTAAGAAAATTTATTGAAAGTACAAATCTCTCTATTTGTTCTATTCTATACATGCAGAATATTTCTTTTATAACTGTTTAGCAAAAACTCTCTTTTTATAGTAACTACACAGAAAAATAAGATGCATGCATATTAAATTATATTTAATATTTATGCTGTTGTTCGGTTTTTATAAATAAGCTTTAATTGAAATTCAATTGGGAATTGAAAGTTTCAATTTATTTCTCTTAGCTTTTTTTGATTGAATAACATTTTAATTTCATGTGCTGTATTTTGTGTACCATGAGATGCAACTAAGACGATAAACTAATCAGACTATTAGTTTATCGTCTTAGATTAAACTAATCAGACGATTTATTGAAAAGAATACTTTAGAAAGTCTAGCAAATTTCTTATTTTATCTATAAAAGAAAAAAAATCAGGCCGAGAAGACACTGAGGATTCAATTGAATGTAAACATTCTAAAATATTGTATATTGTATTTTTTAGAAATGCCACACAATATTGAGAATATTTTTATTTAAAAAAATTATTATTATTATTAATCCCGAAATTTTATTTTTACGTTTATTTATGAATTAGAATGATATGCATATAAAATATAAGCAAATAAAACTAGTAACTGAACTTTTGTAATAAATTTAAAACAGTATAAAAATTCGTATTATTATGTTATTTTAGTGTGATTGCTTATTTAAGTCACTTAGTTGCAGCAAGAGGACTATTTGTGACACACCTCGTAATTTTGAGCCTCCATCAATTGACGAGGACGATATTTGAGCTGGCACCTCCGTTTTTAAACTTCCATATCACCCCAACAGGCTCATTCGGATTCTTAACCATATTTAACGTGCATCAAACCCACTACTCAGTGGATCTTTAGTGGCATCAGAACTCGAATCCACGACTCGACGTAACCAGTGCCGGTAACCAGTCAGCGACCTTTGCTTAACAAGGAGTGTTTTATGGTGAGAAAAATAAGGTAGTTTACTTTTGTTTATTTTCATCATCTCATATTTACATCAAGATAAAAATTATCGTCATTTATTGGTGTTCAAGCCAACAGTTAGGTCGTGATACAATTATGTTCGTGTTCAGGAACAAATCCAGTAGAGACGATTGGACATCAGGATTAGGATAAAGGGAGACAGGCCAAAAAAAATTGTTGACGATAAAAAAAAAAAAATCAGAAGAGAGATTCACACTCACAAAATTTTAAAAAAAATTTACGTCCAAATTGTCAGTGTTCATCATTTTTTGGATGAAGTTGGACAGAGAAGTAAAAGTTGGCAGTTTATGCCATCTTTACTCTGGGTTAGTTTTTGTATTAATGTGCCTTTTTTTATAAAATTTTATTTAATACATATATGTTTCATCAAAGAATCAGTATTACATACGTACTGTAATTAAATAGAAGAACTATGAGAACTTCAGAATAGTCAGTGATAATTTTATCAAAATTTATCTCTTGTTAATAATAAACAGCAAAGAATGACTATTTGTCTAATCCAACTATTGAGTTTACTCAAAACCTTGTTTTATACTCAACTGCATTATAAATAATCAAAGATAAATAAATAAATAAAAAACTTTTTTAGATTGCTCGGGCTAAATAACGTTTTATTAGATGTTCAAAGTAATAAAATTAATTATAATATAGAAGGATATATACAATGCAAAATAAGTTTATCAAAATCATATTTAATCCTTTTGTTTTAAAACAACGTTAAGTGTCTTTGTTTTCGCTAGGCGTAGATTCCTATACGTTCATCAACCTCGGCTACCCTTCCTCGCAGCATATGTTATTTCTGCAGCGTGAGTCTCCTTTATTTGCTGCAGTGCTTTATGAAACTGTTTATTGTAAAGCATAAAATTAACAACCATGCAAAGAAGCATGGGATTGCATTTGGTACATATATCCGCTAAGCCATTTATTTTAATAATTTAAAGTACGAAAGAAGAGATATTTAAATGGTAAGATAACAATATTTATAATATACTAATTTTTGTTTACAATTCTCAGTTTTATGCAAGGAGACAGAGCTCATCCATAGGGCTTAGAGTTACAAACCGCTAGAAATCAGTAGACTGAAAAGTATCTTCTTCATACTGTGCGTTATTAGATAAATGGCTTCTTGAAATCAAACATATAAACATTAATAACTGTCAATTACAGCATTATGCACATAAGGATCCACAAATATAAAATAAATTTTATCCAAGTATCTCTGTTGTTTCTTTGTTGTAGTTATAGCCTTATGACATGTTCTCTAACCTCCGTCCTTTATTATATTCTATATTATATGATAATTATGTTTTAATATAGGTGTGATTTATGATTTTTACTACACGTATCTCTTGTGATTATAACTTGTTCTTATAAAGCATCTTTAAGCCGTAAGTGATAGTAGAAAATACGCGTTCAAGTAACTACGTGTCAATACAAATGTCTCTTTCGGGCTTTTAATTTCCGCTTCCAAGACATGTTGAAAATTGTAATCATTAAAATTTCAAGTGCTTGGAGAAAATGTTTGTTTTTATGAAAAACATTTGCGTGAAGTCACTTTCTTAGCAAAATTAAACTTGATTACTTCAAGTAATTGCTAAATATATATGTGAGTTGAGAGGTTAGCCAAAATTCTTATCACATAAGATGCTTTATTATTGACACATAAAATTCAGGAATTCAAAGATCAAATTAATTTTTTATAAGTTATTAAAGTAAAACAGAGGAAGTAATTTAAATATATAATTGTAGAGGATTTATTTTACTTTTTTTTCTGGACAATGTCAATATTTTTCGACACGATCTTTGAAACTGTCAAGTGCCTGAATATGATTTTACCGCACTTATCATAACAACTCCCTTTATCAATAAGTCTTTCTATTTGACTTCTTCAAAATATATTAAAATGTTACCTGAGATTCAGGCATTAATGTTAGTAATTGAAGCTTGTTAGAAGTAAATTTTACAATAGTTTAAATTTTGTTGGTTGGCTTGTTGGTTTTAAATTGGCGTAGTTCTAAATTTACAAGTCGCTAGGCACCGAATCTTGTAAATTATTGCCACCGTCAAGTGATGTAAATAACAAGAGTTAATAATGCATGATCATGTTTAATATAATTTTAAACGGAGATTTTACTTCCCAATACTTCATTAGAAACAATGGAAACTGCTATGTTAAATGTGAAGTAGTTTCCATTGTTCCATATGAAGGTATTACGTGAAATCAGTTCGAAAATATTTAATTCCTACATTGCCAGTCTTTAATATTTGAAAACAAATTCTGGTTATTCAGTTTTATTATGCAGTAATGTATTATTAGTGTGTTAGCTAACTTCGCATGAAATACTAATTAAAATATTGCATAAAAGAAGAAAAAAAAACCTCCAATGCAAATGAAAAAATAATTAGTGAGTATTAATAAACAGCACGTGGAATATGAAGAGTAATCTTTAGCTAGAAAAGAAGGTAACATACGAGGCAAGTGATAATCTAAACTAGTGACTAGTGAGCAGATGGCAAGTATAACCATTGAACAACACTGGTTTTGTGAATGAACAACTTTACAAACACAAATTATCTCCTAGAGTTCAACTTGCTTCGAGGATGAATGGAAATAAGTGCTTTACTATTTGCAATATAGCCAATTAAAATTACAATAAGGAACATTTATAATCAATTCAGGAAATTCTGTACCCTATGGTTTGAAAAACAAAAGTAGTCTATGAGAACAGGTTGTTCTTGGGCTCTTTACATCACTAAAAATGATAAATTGCCCGAAGAGTATGGCTTCCAATATTTCTTTTTTATTTCACACTCAAATGCTGTTTTATTTTTTAGTCATTTCAACTGGTTCTGTGCGATTTGGCTCTATTTCAAAATTCCGTACACAGATTTAACATGATTAATGCGGAAGTTTTCTTTATATACAAGCTTCCGTAGCAGAGCAAAATGTAGCCGCCTCCTTTTACATTAATACTTCCTTTTGAGCAAAATTTGGCTCGCATTCAAAAGCGATAAACTTCAAAAAATGAGACTACTCTCCTCAAGACGACCCTCTTAATGAAGAAATTTGTTTTAATGGCTAAACTTAATTATGGAGACTTCTCTTTTAACCAAATTGTTTTAATGATTAGTGTTACTAAATCTTAATGTGTGTCGGGTAATAAATTTCAAGAGCTATTTGAACCAACAGGGAAACAAAATTGATAGTTAACATGGTTAAATATGCTCTAAACATATTTAATTATAATTTCAATGAGAAATATCCACATATAAGGAAATTTTACATCACTTTTAACTTGTTTCCCTCGATTTATTCGAAGTCTAATGCAACATTATGTTTGGAAAATGATTGCAGTATTATATATCTTAGTTTTATAAGTATTAAATTAAAACCAACATCCCACCCCTCTAAAATGACATCAGTAATTGTTTGGTTTAGGGCGTGTAACTCCTTAACTGTCTTGGCGACAGAAAATTGTTAGTTCGGTAACGAATTGAACGATTGTTGTAATTGGAGCTTTAAAATAGTAAATTAATTTATTTGTTTCTATAAGCATTTTCTTCGTGATAAAAAATAATAATAATTTAAATATAATTCAAACAGCTACGCTTATGCTTTCTTGAAAATTTATTTACTTTTTAGTGGCTTTTGTTTCAAACTGATAACTGCTCGCTGAATTCATTTCACGTTATTTCTTTAAAATGCTAAAAATATTTATGCTCTGCCGCTATTATCTCTATTAATGTAAAGCTCTTACTTTATTTTCAATATTTGATTAAAATCTAAAATCTTCATGTCAATTCTGGAAATAATTGCAAATAGTTCTTTGTTCTTTCTTTATTCAGAACCGTACTTTTATTAACCTAATAATAAATTCAATTCCCCGATCAATCAAAAATAAAACTATTCAGGAACAATTATTTATCCCCTTTTTCATTACTTATCAGCTTTTATCCAGTGATTTTCTTCTTTACGCTGTCAAAGCAAGTATTTTCACGCGAGGGAAGCATTTTATTTAATTATTTTAAAATAGCTTTTTTTAATTAGTGAAAATATAGTTTGATAATTGATTTGTAAGCTCTTGTTCGCTGTAATAATTCAACTTACTCAATGTTTTTTCTTCAAATACTTAATCCTTATTTTCGGGTTTTCAAAAAAAATTATTTGGATATAAGGCCACAAGTATAAGTTTCAGATTTTGGTACAAGGAATAGCTAATATTTGAATAACTTACATGATTCGAGAGATCTTAGGATTCTGTTGCATGTTTGGACTGTATTATTAACGCAAAGGGATCCGATTTCATCAAATTATGCCAAGCAATTATTAATTTATGAAAAACGAACGACAGTCTTTAAATAAGATTGTAATTTATGAATCTACGATCCTTTGTAAATGTAAATAAGGAAAAAATGATAATGGAATGACTAGTGGATGGGTTAAAAACCGAGAAAAATCGCGATGGCATTCTTGATTGATTGATTGCTAAATAACGTCACTCTTGAACATAACATGACATCTAGTAGCGACGAATTTGGTATTCTGAGGGTCACGTAAAGAAAGAGACACTTCATGTGACAACTCATTCTCCTAACTTCCACACCCGATCAGTATGAGGATTTTGAGCCCCAACTGATTTAACATGCATCATTCTTGACACAAGACGGGATGTTATTGGAATCAGGTCTCAAACATATGCTTCAACTGATACATCGACAGCCGTGAGCTTTGGACTATGATCAAGTTGTACTGCAGTCGTATTCCCGAGACTCATTTATGTGTTTATCAAAGGCAGTTAACCTCATGAGTTAAAGGTAAGACCCCTATGGTACCTCAGAGTTGTGTATCCTACTTACATAAAGGAAGTAAGATATGCTGGGAGATGGAAGTCTTAGGAAATCGAATTTGAATAAATTTGATTAATATAAATTAAAATGATTCTTATGATTTCTCAGCTAAATGATTTCACAGAGACTCTCTCCATGTTAAGCAATACAAAAGTGAGCCTCAATTTTAGGTAACAGTGGTAGCATCAGTGCTTATGGTCGTGATCTCATGGCAAGTGTTGCTTCAGGAGATCCTCGTGTTTGAATCTTGATATCATATTCAAAAAAAGGCTCGTGTAGAGAAGCTAATGTAAGTTAAATATGGCTAGGCTTTAAGTCATCACGTTGGCACGGCTTGTAAATTTAGAGAACGAGGCGCCACTCTTAGGTGTCATCTTCGCCACTTGACCATAACTAAAAATTGCTGAGTTCATCTCTCGTAGCTTTCGTGTTGCTTCTAATTGTGACGTTAATGAACAATCAGCCAACTGTCATGAAAAAATAAATAATTGCAATCAATCCACTCAGTCTTTTGCTGAGATCAATGATTTATCAACTTTATAATGAGTACTCTCACATATTTCCCTTCAATTAACTTTTGGGGACATTATTGTGATGTTATTTGATTTGATAATAACTTTTTATCAATGAACGTGATTTATTTAAATAAACATATAATATTTAAATGTAGTGAATAGGATTGACGAGACAGCATTTAAAATAAAACGGCGGCTAACTTAGTTGTGTGAAATATGGTAGAAAGAGTGATAGGAAGTTCACAGAATAGAAAATAGATACGTTCTTATGCCCTATATAAGAAATAGATTCGATTAAATGATAGTGGGGATCAAGATAGAAGGGATATGAGAACGGAGTTTGAATCAGACTCAATTTAAAATTTATTTTACTGACTCGGACCCTGTTAATAAGGGGAAGATAAATGTATTTTTGTAATATTAATATTTTAGTTTAGACGTATTCAGGGACCATTTATATAAACATAATGATAAGCAGATTGTATTTTAATAAAGTGTGAAGTGTGATAATCTGAATTGACGCATGTTTGTCTGAAATAAAATGCATAATAGAAACTCACGATGGCCAATTTAACTTAAGTGAGTGTTTCCAGGCCGTTAAAAATTTGCTAAAATTAGAGAAAGATATACAGATCACTTTTGATTAATTAATGAAGCCATATATTTTTTAGAATCAAATCCCCCAGAATCATTTCGAGATAGGTGTCAATTCGTATTAAAGAAGCAGTTCAATTCTCAATATCATTATCGTCCCACCATTGCATCTAAAACCCAGAAAATTAAGTATCTTAATATCATTCTGTATTTCTACAAAATCTTTGGTAAATGATGGAAGACTTTCTGGAAGAAGATAATGCGATGTAGATGAGAAACATTCACTTATAAAATCTCAAAGAACTGAAAATATGAGCAATGTACATTAGCTTAAAATTATAGTGATTTCGATGCAATTTTTTGATGTAAAAAACAATTTGTTACAAGTGTTATACTGATCATGCCATTAGTTCAAACAATACATATGCGAATTTGAATAAATGCTTTATTTATTTAAATCGGCTTTATTACACCAACCAAAGAGAAGAAATACATTTTCATGTTTAGTAGATAATGCGTGAAAATGACTCACTTGTGTCGAATTCATATCAACTCTAATCACCCTTTAAACTAGAAGGAAAAGGTAATTTGCATGTTTGTACTTTTTGTTTTATGAGAAATATCGTTTGCAATCTGCACCCACTTCGTTCCATGAAATGGCCCTCCTCAGAAGGTGCAGACGCAAAGTAAAAGAAAAAAAAATACTTTTCGTCGCCGAATCTAAAAATAGAATTCATATTCCATCCCCGAAAATATGACTTCGCGAGAGAAGAAATTCCGGCGCGGGCATAGGAAAAAAAAATCGTAATATATTCCCACAAATGCCTCCTGCTGATGTGGAAAGGGGAGGAAGTTGGGCAGCGAAGAATTTCTCGAAATATTAATATTACTTTGTTTTCTCCTCGTTCCCAAAAAACGAGCGCGAAATTTCCTTTTCCCCCTCTCTTCCATCCCCCTTCCACTACCCTTTGGCGGTATTTGGCGAAAATTGAGGAAAGGGAAAGAAAGAAAGAAGAGGAAAAAATAAAGAATTTCTACGAGTTCAAATATACTCAGAGCGAAAATGGAATGCATAAAATTTTCAATAATGTTTCACTGTATGAGTGTGTGAGGAGTTACCTTCTGGGCGTGGAACTCAAAATTCGGAAATGAGTATCTTCTGCTATATATTTGTAGCAATGTAGGTATTCCAGGCATCCTCTTCCAATCTTGGTCATAGAGCTTATTTCTCAGGTCAGGTTACTTCAAAATCTTGCAGATCTTGGAGGTGGAGATATATGATTGAGCAGGATACTTTTTATTTCACTTTTTCCAGTCACAATGAAGTAAAATAACATTTTTCAAAGAATGTGATAAAAAAAGAGAAAAGTTACTGGTCTTTTGAGTATGCTTCCGAGGAAATAGTTAATTTCTATTGTAACAAAGGGCGAAAAATTACATTTATTGGTCAGTTTCTAGAATTTATAATAGTTTGCTGTGTATATTCAACATCATTTCCATGTAATAATAACGTTCAATATTGAAATGAATTAAAATAAGCTTACACATTCACCTAATGTTGAAGAAGAATATGCTGTAATTATAGGAGATTTATCCATTTAAGACATTAGCATTGTTGAGAGGAGTATTTATTTATATGTATTAAGGAGAACTTATTTCTCTATATTTAAATCAATTCAAAATATATAACCCATAATATTTTTTACAATACTCTAATTTTACATGATGTTTAAAATGTACTCATAAAACTCTGTTTAAACTGTTTAAGGAACGTTTCGTATTAAGTGAACACATTTGAATTTTAAATATCTATTTTAACAAAGGATAAAATGGTAAAACTACATCAATTTGTAATAGTTACTATATGCTAAATTTGAATCCTGTTTTTTTACCGTTACACAGACACATATTTAACTGACCAGACTTATTGAATAGTTGTTATCATACGGAAAAAAATGTGTTAGTCAGGTGGCTATGATTCATCCATTGATTATTAACGTTGCACTTGGAAGCATTGCAAGAGTTATTGGCCAAGGACCTCATAATCTTAAACCTTGGCCATATGACAAGGATGTAATTGGCATTCCATTATCCTAACTTCCACACCATGTAGCGAACGTTAAGACTTTGAGCCACTGTGGAGTTAATTCACATCAACTTCTCCCCATGATGTCTCTTTAGTGGGACTAGTAATTAAATCTTAAATCGAAGGAAATTACAGCTACCATAAAGTAGTGATCATGAAGATATGGTTACCGCGGCCAATAAATTTCGTAAGAAGCTACATATTAAATTCAGATTCGAAAAAAAATTATAACTCGTGAAACGTCTTGTGGCTTACCAAAGAAGGAATAGCCATTTAAATCAAATTACTTTCATTAATTGCGGTGATTTTAACAAGTAACACATATTAAATGATTTTTAATTGAAAATATATAGTGAATTTTTGTGAGTAGTAAGTTTCGGTTATATAAACGTGGTAATTTGAAATATTCAGAAATAAAGTCACTAAAATGTGACTTATTCCTTACAGATTTCTTGAAAACCATTTTTTCCCTTTAAATCATTTGCAACATTTTGCAATACAGCATTTTTTGCTAAATATTTATATTCAAAAGTCTCCATCTCGATTCAGTTTCAGGTTAACATGTGTCAAATTCATCAAGTTCGTTATATATTTGCACCAATTTAAATAAGCAACATATTAATTAATTTAATTTAAAAATATTCTTATATAGAATGGTACCTCCTAACAAATGAATCCAAGGACTGGTAAATAAAATTAGAAATTTTGATGTCATCTGTTAAGCGGCGTTAAAATAGGTTGGACTCGGATTCATAAGTTAGTTTTGATTGTTATCGCGACGAACTGTCACCATTGATGATATCTTGACTCATCATTATTCATAGAAATCCAAACAATTATTAAAACTGTGAGTTATATCTAGGTAATCTGCTCCAAAGGAGATCTCATTGGCAGGAATAGTGATAACGTCGATATTTATGGATGCAAAGGGCAAAAAAACTCAATTACTTCTAAGGAAAATCTGAGAAAGAGGAGTCATATGCTTAGAAGAGTCATACGAGAAAGAAGAGAAATATGATAAGAATACATGACAACAGTTTTACATATTCAAAAAGTTATATTGAAAGTTTTGAAAAGAACAGATTTAGCCATCCAAGCTGAGCTTATTTTTTTATAATTATTATTAGATTATTCAATTAAAAATAAGAATTAAAGTAAACGATGAAATATCGCGATATGGACAGTAAAAAATTTATCCGTTATTAAAATTAAAGGAAATGATAAATTATTAAATTGAATATTATATCATCTACATGTAATTAAAATTAAAATCGACGATAAATTATTAAATTGAATAAATTTAAGCTAAATGTAATTAAAATTTAAGCAAGCGATAAATAATTGAAAATAAATCATGTACGCCAAAACGTCCAGCCTAAAACAATACCCCCTTAAGTGACCATAAAATAATAAAGCCATATTAAAATCATTTGACTCCAAAGCATTCCAAGAAGGAAGCCAGACTGATAAGACATAGTTTGAAATTTTCGAGGCAAAAAAAGCTACCTCACAGCTTAAAAGTCTAAATAATGTTATTTATTTTCACTCATATCTTGATTCCAGTTTACATACATTAAAGGTAATAAATCAATCAATAAGAAAATAAAATACTTATTTTTTATATTTGCTTCCCTTCAATCCAATAAAAAAATTGGGTACACTTATTTCGACATATTTTTGAAAGTTGAGTTCATTAGTGGTGAAAGCATATATCAGACATATATTGCATATATTTTATTTCAATCCTATAAAAAATTAAGGAGAAATTTATTATGAAGTATTTTTGAAAGTTAAGTTCATTTCTAGTGAAAGCAAACATAAAAAATATACGCAAAAACAAGATGAATTTTTGAAAAGTGGTCAGTTACGACTTTTTTGGGATAACTAAAACAATAGTCCCTTGGATGGCTGATATAATTTACAAAATGGAATAAAATACCTCTCCCAAATAAAGCATAGAGAAGAGTTTCCAGAAGCCGAATATAAACATAACAAGACATTAGAACATTAAACACCGGTTTATAAGCCAGATAACAAAATATTTTCAAGATTCCGCAGTTGGGGAGATTAGAAGTGCTTTCAACAATTTTGTATTGATGAAAGTTTAAGAGTTATACAAATTTCCTTTTGTATTAGAGAGTTCCGTATTAATTAAAATTAATGTTAAAAGAGTGTGAACGTAACTACACTTCTAAGCAGAAGGTTTATAGGATTGAAGAAAAAACTATAGTAACGAAAAAAATTTGAAATGGGCCAAGACAAGCAGAAATTATTCTACCTGAGTCTACACTTCATGAATGTGTAAATAAATGAGGAAAATAAACTCCATCACAATTTGTTGAGAAAATTTATAATGAGAAGAGAATGGCCAGAAAAAGGGATAGGGTAAAGCAAAACGCCAATTTTGACAAAAGCCTGTTGTACTTTTTTTTTTATATTTTTTACTAAATTATTATTAATGATGCATTTTGTGGCTCATATGACCAGAAGTTTTATAACCATTGATCCCGAATACCAATTTTAAAGGGATCTGACTGTATCATGTTTAACCAAATATATATTATGTTCGATGTAACACGACTTGATTCCCCCCGACAAGTAGTCCATGATTCTCAACTGTGAGGCTCTTTAAGATTTGAATTATTATATGTGTGTCACAGCTCGTTTTTGTCAAATGATTAATCCAATTTATTTATTTCAGTTGGTAAAATAAATGTAAATATTCAGACAGTTATCATCTCTACCAGAAGGTCACGTGGTTGATGAATGGTAAGTCTGTGCAGAATGATAGGAAGGTGCTCTATCGGTTACCAATACAGAAAATCTGTCGTGCGAATAAGATAATTAGAAGACGGTTAATTGCTGAGGATCTCTCTGGGGGATGAGATTAATTAAATGTCCAGCACGCATGCATCGGTATCTGTACTAATTTAGCACGAACCCCCGCAGACGAGTCCCTATTGGAAGGTCTGCGGATAATTGGACGTATACTAGGGGATATTGCACAACCTTAATTATTACTAAGAAATACTCGAGGTATCAGAATTAAATTTGTTATACATATTAATTTATCCTTATGTACGTAATGTTGTAAATTATAATTATTAATGTTCATTTGTTTGCTTTTAAGGAAGCTGTAGGTTGATGTAACCCACAGGATGGAGAAGATAGAGCAATCTACAGAGTTCTACAATGATGGCATTCGAAAATTGAAGAAATGATGGGAAATATGTGTATTTCTGAATTGTGTATATGTACGGAAGTCTCAAGGGTAACAAAATAAAAATTAATGTCTATCTTAATTATTTTTACTAGCATTTAAGACTTTACGATTCCCCGAGATAATAATTAAGACCATACAAATACTGCGGGTTACTTCAATCTACGGATTCCTGAAACCGAGTAAATCAATATGAATAGTTGCAATCTACAAGATCTCGTGGCACATTAGTGATTTTTTTGTTCCCTGTGGGGTTTACTGCCTTTGGTGAAAGCGAGTGACGCTCCCCTGGGATACTCCAGCTATTTTTCTATATTTTCGACCTTCCATCTTATCAACCAGTTTTTTATTTATTTATTAATTTATTTTCATTTCTTTCACACGTCTGGGTCATAACTTTTTGAGCATTTTTACACTTTGCACTATTATGACCTCCAATTTTTTTTTCAATGTCTAGATCACACATTTGCCTTGTTTGGCGCAGCATGACTATGAAAAGATCCTGCACCATTAAAATATTATCAAACACTCGTCTTTTTTTCAAACGTTTAGATCGTAGCTTTATCTTTTTCGGATCAGCGTAGCTACGTTTGGCTCTTGTGCTAATAAACTTGATCATCACTCACTTTCAGTAATTTACAAAATTATGTACATAAGGACCAGTTAATATGCAGAATAAATTTTATCCTGATGTTTCTTGGTTAGTTCATAGTAATAATGAAAACTTTACGATCCCTCCTCGTATATGATACATACTATTGCAACTGTTTGACGAGAATATTAATGAACTTCGAGACTCCATCACTGTTATTTAGTTTTTGAAGAAAGTCGCATTTAAAACCAACACGGGGTCTGGAAATGACGGTAGTTGATTTTATTAACGTCACAATAGAAGCTACATAAGGGCTATTGGTGATGAGCCTAGTAATTTTGAACCTTGGTCAAGTGACGAG
This sequence comes from Nephila pilipes, assembly GCA_019974015.1. Taxonomy (NCBI): domain Eukaryota; kingdom Metazoa; phylum Arthropoda; class Arachnida; order Araneae; family Nephilidae; genus Nephila; species Nephila pilipes. The sequence goes on along the minus strand of BMAW01042091.1, from coordinate 235,013 downwards.
GATGACATCTGAGCTGGCACCCCTCTCTCCTAACTTCTACACCATGCCACGGAAGGACTTCGAGCTAAGACATATTTTAACGCGTATTAGAGCCAGCTACGCGCTGGTGAGTTTTCACGACGGACCACGTAATCTTGAGTCTCGGTGAAATGACGTAGATGGCATCTGAGCGGGTAACAACTTCTCCTATTTCGATTCAAAAGTTATTGAAAAATAAGTATCAAATCTTGTTAAAAAGTAATTCGTTAGTTAGTATGTCTTGAATAAATTATATATACAATTTCTGTGCTTTAATTTTTATATTAAATATTAACTTACACATTTAAATTATTATTAAAACAGTTGGTTTAACATTTTGTTTTCGAATGTTATCTCAACGTTAACACTTCATTGTGTAGCTGAACACAAAATTATTTTATTTTTTTCTTATATAATTACATTAAAACAATTTTTATATTCGATTCAATTTTTCAATTTCGATAATAAGCTTAATTCACCAAATTTATTTAATTTTTTTTTATTATTGAATAAAATTAACGGAAAACATTTTTTTAAAAAAATCTTTATAAATATCTGCTTACTAAAATGAATTATCTATTTTTAAAAATGAGTTGTACGTATTTGCTCGTATTTGCGTTTGTTATTTCAGCACATTTGCTCGGGTTACAGAAGAAAAATTGTTAAAAATAAATATTTAAAAAAAAAACAGGAACAAAGAAGAACTAACTGCTTACTTTAGAGAACACTATATATATCCTTTCCATCTTCATTTAAACTGTATATCCAGATAAAATAATTTTATACACATAAAAAGAACAAAAAATTTTCTAGAATTGAGAAAATAGAGATTCCACATCTCAGATATTCAAATCACGGACTTAGTGAACCTATAAAATATTTCTAAATTAAATGTTGACTGAGCAAATCTCAACTCAGAAATATAAGATAAAAGTTAAAAATACACTCATTACAATAAAAGTTTACACACCAAGAAGTAAGAGTGGGACTTTTACGAAACTTGCATGAAGATACGCATCTGGCAGATATGTAAATGATTAGAAATGTAGCGTGATTGCGCATTGCATAATGTCACCAGAAATCCGTTCTCCATGGATTATCAAACAAATAATCAGAGATTGTTTGCGTTAATTTAATCTGCTGCAGAGGGATACTTTTTAACTAGATATGTCATTACTCCACCATCATAAACTTAATATGAATAGCTGTCAGAGTTTCTAAAGGGAAGAATAATAGGGCTGATTGAAACTGGGGCGGGGGGGGTGAACGCGAGTAGCTCTCCACCTTGCCCTTTTATGATTCTACTGTGAGGAGGTTTGAGGCAGTGGACATCAGAGAGGTCTGCTACATGGCGACCAGAGTCAGAATGCCCTGCTCAGACCAATAGGGGAGAAGACCGTCATATCATACAACACACATGCATAGCGCCAACTGTCTCCTTGTTCATCATTAATATACAGACAGTACCTTAAATCCGGGCCTCTGAGTCAGTCCGTAATATCACAAGTGCCTGATTCAAGGAAATTTGCTATCGCGATGCACTTTACGTGTACTGCCATTGATACTCACTCACCATTACCTCCGTTTGGAGTGGTGTCGCGCTCGAAGGGATTGGACTGCAACCGAATCACATAGTACGGGATTCACTGGATTGTCACCTCTACATTTCCATCCTTCCCTGGCCTACTGGATCCCTACATTTGTCACCTATTGAAAATATCTAGAATAATTTAGAACGGCAAGTTGGACAGTCTACGAGTTTGGTCGAATTAAAGGCGCGTATACAGCAATTGTGGAACGAGATATCGCACGACATCATTCGGGACTTGCATGCCTCAATACCCGACCAAATTACATCATGCATTCGCGATGCAGGTGGTGCAACAGGGTATTATAACCTCCATTCATTTCTTAATTTTTCCTATTGTAAATGATCATTTTGCTTTGATTTTGTAATCTCTTACTTACATGAACACTGTACTTACGTGTGTTAAATTTCGTTTTATTCAGACAACTTTTCCTTGGTGCACAACTTTTTATGCTAACGAGTGTGCTTTGCTAAATCAATATTAAAGATTATTTTGGGATAAAATCTTATTTTAGGAAGGTGTATCGTGTGATATCAAAAATTGTGTCATAACGCTCCCTTTTTATAGATTTTATAGGATTGTTAGGACAAAATTTATATGGCTACTACTTGTAATGAGAACCAACTTGATGACTTATTACCTATCCTCATGTATGTCAGACCCCCTTCTAAATAGGATCCAGGCCATTTGGTTTATTATTTCCACTTTTCTTGTTACCATCTTGTTTTTTATTTACTTTAATTTGTTTTCGGTGATGGCAATATTAAAGCTATATCATCTGAGACTTAAATACATGAACAGCTTGTATGACAGGTTTTTCTTTTTTACCTCTTCGCTAAGAATTCAAATAATTATTTACCGTAGTTAAGCCGAAATAGTTTTTTTATAGCAGACAAGAACTGAGTGTCCATAAATTTAGAAAGAATTTGTCTGGAGCATCTTTTGTCTTTCTCACCCTTATAATAACTGAAGGGGTGAAGAATAAAATTAAGCCTTTAGTTACTTGAAGAAGAAGGATTGACAGCGGAACAAAAGAGTGAAGTTGATAAAATTTTTTGAAAAAGTCGCGAAATATGTCATCGACGCGGGGTGTCCGTGACTGCCCCAGAAGCTTGTATTGACACCTTGCCTTTCTTTTTCTTGTCTTTTTCAATTAGTTATGACACATAGTGCATACAAAAGAGAGTGAAAAGTATTCTACAAGAGTAAATAACAATAAAAAATAGCACAATAGTGGAGTTAATTATTATGTTTTTCAACAAAAAAGTGAACAAGGTTTGTATATCAATGTTAAAGAATAGTATAGAAAATGAAAAATATTGGTTACATAATGGATTCTAAAACTACATTAAATATGTTATTATTAACTTTATTTTAATTATAGACAGAGTTCCACCTGTGTTGTAATTAATTATTAAAAGTTAGTTGTTTCTTTAGATTTTCTTTCCTGGTTAGATAGAAAAGTTTGTGTTATTTCTTTATGTTTTTGAATGTAACAAGAAAAATAATACAACTTTGATTTATTACTTATACAACATAAATAATTTTCGCGTGATTTTCTTTATGAATGAAATCACTTGATAGCATTATTTTCTGATTTATGATTATGAAATGCAAGTAACATATAATTATTATTTGAAGTCATTTACTTATAATCCTCTCCAAAGTGTATAATTTCCTTTCACGAAGTTATGCATAATATTTTTATGAAAGTCATTAAATAACATCCTTGCTTCTTTCGTAATATCTTTTGCTGTAATTTATTTATTTTATATAAAATGTAAGATATTATTCCTGTCTGTAAGTCGAGTGCAAACAATAAATTGCCAAATATTATTTCAGTTGCGGCATTGATAGAATAACTACTATCTGTTTAATTGAGTATCAGAATACGAACTCGCCATGATGATAAATTTTTACTCTCCTGAAGTTTTGAGAAAAATCACAAAATGTAGTTATACTTTTGAGATGGCATTCGATGGTGGTGTATTCTTTCTACCCGTCATAGTAAATGAAATACAAGTTAAGAAACATGGTTTGATGTATTTTCATATATTTTCTTTTCCATCGTGTTTACGGTCCATTTATGGTTTAAGAGCAGAAATGATGCCTATAAAACAATGAGAGAAAATATTTACACTCTTTACTTACTTCTTGACTGACAATTGGTTGCAATATATTGTTAAAAGTCGAGATACATTTGGTTTTATTTCCTATATTTCAAGGTTATTATGTACTCTTAAATGATAACAGAACTAATATTTAACCTTCATGATTTGAATAAAAATTTAAACTATGGTTTTGTTATAATTTGATGATTACACAAATCCATTGTTTATTCATAAGTTTATTTAATTAAACAAACTAGTAAAGTGCAGGAAAAGTAAGTTTTAAATCTAAATCTAGAAAGAAAAAAACTGAGAAATATGAGTAAAAATTACAAATTCAAAACAAATATTTTAATACGTAATATAACATATTGAGAGGTAGTGTGTAACAAAAAACACACGTTCTTCATCAAAGAACATAATTGCAAAAGTTTTATTATTTTTAAAACACATTTTAATCACCAAATATACATATTACTCTATATTACTTAAGCATATTCTCGTATTTCTTTATTTAATACAATTACTTGAACAATTCATCTTCCTTTAATCTTCGCATTGTAGAATTTTTGATGTTTTAGATATTTATTATATTTTATGTTACTAAGAGTATTCAGAACATTATTTATTTTAGGTTTAGATTTTTACGACTTCTACTTTTCATCGCACATGTGACTAGTTTACCTTTAATTGTATTTTCGGAAGGATTCTATATAAGCCCAAGTCTTAGCAACCGAAAACAAAATGGCTCCAGTAACGCAATATATGCGCTGAAATCTTGAATGCAATACATACGCTCAACATTAAATTTACTTAAACCTAAACTCAGGTGAGGAGATTACTCACATGAATCTCTCAAAGTTATTCCTTTCAAGCTCGTTATGAAATGTCTTTCTGAGTTGAGGAATGGCCAGTACAGTTGAAACAGTACTGTCATTTTATTATAGCTGCTATTTGTTATTTTATTATTGAAGCATATTTAATTATTCATAATTAATTACAGTTATTCAATCAAAGCAATATATAAAATTTAAATTTGATGCCCTCTTTCATTACATAGACATGGATTTAATTCCACTGAAGCAAGAGAGCATATAACATATGTAAGTTTCGAATACATAAATAAATGAATAGCATTTTGAAAATGTTTTACTTTAAATTAAGCTTTAGCTTCTTTACACATTATGGAAAATAATTTAGAATTACTTCTTTTTTATTTGAGCTGATTTTTTTTTCGTTTGAAATTTGAGATTGCAATCCTACTACTTTTGTTTTTCTATTGGAAAACAAAACTTTTACTTTAAAATGGTTCCTAAATTGTACAGATGTTGGATAGATATACAAATACACGTTTTAAGTATATGTGTTCATACCAGCAAAATGTACAACGGAGTAAAACGGTATTTATATTATATGAATGGAAGGAATTTAAAATATATTGCATTGAAAAACTATGATTAGTTAACTTTTTTAATGAGAGAAGTAACTGAAACATCTTAGTCCAAAACAAATCGAAATTCAGACATCATCTCTCAAATCTTAAGTTTTGATTGAATACCCCTTACTTAAATAAGTAATGGGAATGCCATCTGAAAAAAAAATTAGAAAAAACTGAAAGTAATGCTAATAATAACAAAATGTTTAAAGAGAAATTTATAATATGCTTAATAAATAATTGCTTAAAAATTTCTTCATCCTATTGATCACATGCTTTTGTAGAATCACGTTAAAGATAGATAAGATAACTGCAGAATTTTAAAATCATGTAGTTGGAGATTATTTTAAACTGGGGATGATTGTGTTGTGAAAACTGTTAAAGAATGACTTTATTTTATCAATTGAAACAGAAAATGAGTAGTTTCCTACACTTATATAAAATTAATCGTCAAAACGGCTACGTCCTTTCTAATAAATGTTAACTAAAGGATTCAAGATTAGTGCAGAAATTTACTATAAACGTAACTTAAAACTGAAAAAAAAATAACGCTAAAATAAATTCTCGATATCATCAAAAATGCATTATAGAGCCAATATTTCATCAATAAATTCGATATTTTTATAGTAAAGGTACTGCCAGAATAAAACTATATATGGAGAAAGCCTCGATTCCAACGTCAAAATATACTACTCCATACATAACAATAAAGGCATTGGGTACTGAAATAAAGTGTATACAATTTACAAAAATATATTTGAAATACCCTTCTGTTTCCCCAATGGATATTTGTGCTTTCGACGTGTATTAAAACTTGTTTCAGGCAACATGAGTCCCTATGCACTGAAACAAACATACGAGTGTCACATTCTTAGTCCGCGGGCTGCATGTGGAGAACAATGAATGTATTTGCGGCTAAGCCAACAAAACATCGTGAAACCAAAGTTTTATTGAATGCCAAATGAGCTGCTCCATATTTAACAATGAAGGAATCAAAGGCTGGAATAACATATATACATTTTACAGAAATATGTATTATTAGTTACTTAAAGAAGTTTGTGCAACTAGTTTATTGAAACGTTCTTCAGAAATTTGGCATCCGCATACAACAGAACGATCCTTCTCTCTTGGCTGTCGGACTGCATGTGATCTACAATGAATGTGTTTGTGGCAAAGTCAACATTGCAGCACGTAATAAAAATTTAATTTAAAATATAGAAGCTTAGTTTTTAAATTTTCTAAAAACACATAATTATTGGCGGCGAATCACAATATTAACCGCTGAACTATTATTAGTTGTTTTGAATTGATTGCACCATTCCTCCACCAATAACTGCGAATATTTTAACAGTAGGTATAAAAATATTACCTACGACTCCATAAGAGTTCCACTATCTTGTTCAACATATCAAATATTTCTGTTTCAGAAAACAAGAAAAAGTTTATTTATGTAACGTTCATATTTTTGCGCAATTATTTCGTATGTACTAAGTTAATGATAAAGGGGGGGGAGGGCATTTTGATTTTTTATTAATTCTTTTTTATTATTTTGTGTCTACGATTTCTAGTCTATTTTACTCTCTTGTATTTTTAATTTCTTTATCGAATGTCTTATCAATAATTCGTATTCATGATATCTATTCAGACATTAGTATTTCCAAAAACAGAATAATTGTATTATTTTTGAAGAGACATTAAAATACATTTACTTGTAATGCTATTAGAATACCAAATATGTACCAATGAAAAAATAAAGAATTTATTCAAATGACAAGGAATAGTATTTCTGAGAGGATGATAAATTAAGGATTGAAAACTACCACTGTAATTACATGGAATGGGCCTCGTATGACTCTTATTTGTTAAAAAAAAGGCCCCAATCTTGAAATGAGTCTGATTTGCTTGCAATTGATAATTATAGAAAACCGTTCCAAGAGAAAGTAGCATAAATTGACCATTTTTGGAAAAAGTCACACAACATTCCGATTCATTTATATAATAAATAAATGGTATTTATTTATTGAAAACTGACAGCAAAATATTTTATATGAAATACAAACCTTCATTCATAGTTCAGTTTGAATTTTATTTCCTTTTAACCTTCCGTCTCACCTGACCGATGCACATCAAATACCACTCTTTTAAATAGAATCTGGATGCTGGAACTAAGGGTTGGAAATCGCCGCACTGACATCTCGCCTTGTTACCAGGCATCATTTTTACCGAAGTTCGATGAAGAAGACCGCCTTTTTCATGTACGTGCCTCGTCATGGAGAATTTTGTGTCACTCTGACGAGCAATGGTGAATCGATTCTTTAGCTGTTATTTGGAATGCTTATAACAAGGGACAGTGATTGGATTTTGTGACGAAATATGTTTATTTCTTTAGAGTGACAAACATAGCTTTAAACTTTTTCTCGATAATTAGTATCGATGAATAAAGAAATATTTTTGATAAAATACGAAAACGCTTTCAAAGCCCTGGAAAGAAATGTCAAACATGTTTGTTTATTGGAAAATAAACATATATTGTTTTCTAAAATTGTCCAAATGTTCAGACCACTCATTTTGTTCCAAGAACTCTGTACATCTTGCGTGTTAATGGATCATTTATTATCACTGTTCAAATAAGGATTATTTTTATTTAAATATGAACAAGAGTACGATAAATTGTTGCCTCCGCTGTAACAAGGATTAATTTTAAAAATATGAACAACACATTGCTTAAAGTGTCTGATCAAGGAAATATTAATTTTTAAGAACGTGAACAAAAGAACGATAAATTGTTGTCTACACTTCAACAAAAGTTAATTTTGAAAAATTGGAATAACAGACATTTTAATGTACATAATAAGAATTTTTTTTTCTTAAAGATACTCGTATGAATAACAGGACCATAAAAGGATTACTTTTAAAAAAACATGCATTATAGAATGTTTCATTGTTGATCCTGAACTAATAATAATTCATTCTAAAATATATTAATAAAACAGCGCTTAATTGTTATCTCTGTTCGAACAAAGATTAAATTTTAAAACTATGAGCTACAGAACGTTTAATTGTTGCTTCTGATTGAACAATAATTAATTAAACAAAATATGAACAACTGAATGGTCAATTTTAATCTCTATTTGAACTAGTATTATTTTTCTCTAAGAATTTGAGCAACAAAAGGTATGAGTACTGTCTATGCTTGAACAATTAATCATTTTGAAAAATCGGAACAACCGAATGCTTAGTTTTATGTCTGCAATAACAAGGATTAATTTCAAGAATATAAACAACCGAACGTTCAATGGTTGTCTTTGCTTGATAAATGATTAATTAAAAAATATCGACTACAGAAAAGTGTTGTCTTTGCCCTTTCAAGTATTGTTTTTTTTTTTTAAAAAAAAGGAACAACAGAATATTTGAATGTTGCCTAATTATTGGAAAACCAGGGATCTTAAAATTATCTTACTGCCTTTCATGATCATTTTAATTCAGTAAGACTACTGATTCATCCAAATAATTATTTCCTAGTACAAACGCGAGAAAAAGGAAATGTTTAAATATTTCCTTTCTAATTTATTTTTTAGAAATTCATAATGCCGTTATATAAATAAAAAAACGAATTTCATTCACACAAATTATCATTTTCATTTGAATTACCACAACAAATTGATCCTTATGCCCCCGCAATATCTTTCTACCCAATTGGAGCTGTAAAATAAATCCTTTTAAAATACTTCTCCAATAAAGATACCAAATACCTTACCCTTACAGACATTTCAGATTAAATTCATAGAGTGAATAATACTCCAATGGAAATCTAAAAAACATTTATTCCAGACACATTCTCATAACAGTTAAGGAAGAGCCAAAGATAAGTCTCGACAGACCATTACTATTATTATTATCATCTTAACGTAACTGCGACCGTAATCACCTTGCTCGTGATTCTAACAAGCGTCAACTATATCTCGTCCCCCCCACCTCCTCTCTCTCTCTCCTCGTATCGTAAAATATGTTAATCGCAGCACAGAGGTTTCGCGTATTTCAGGATTCAGTTGAAACTAGGGCGGCGTTAAAAACGCCCTGTTTACGGCACCGTGGGGAATGCGATGATACAATAAATCGTGACTTTTCCGGGGAGTGCTTTAATTGTGGTGCGGCAAGGAATGTTCGCGACATTCTTTGCTTCGGGACCCGTTCTCATTACCAGAGGAAGGCGAAGGAAGTGAGTTTTCTGAAATGGTAAACTTATATATCTTATATCGCAGACCATTAAAGTAAAATATTGTAGAAAAAACCATCGCAGAAGTGGAATAAAAAAATATTTATGAATAATGAAAACCTATTGAAATAAATTTCAAGAAGAGATAAGATAATTTATTATCACTTTAAGCTCACCGCATCCAATCATTTTAAATAGTTATTTATGCATAAGTACACATCCAATCTTGCCAACTGAACTTCTGATCTCTATTATTTTACTTATTCACCACTCCTAAGTATATATATATATATATATATGTGTGTGTGTGTGTGTGTGTGTGTGTGTGTGTGTGTGTGTGTGTGTGTGTGTGTGTGTGTGTGTGTGTGTGTGTGTGTGCAGCAATATTAATTTACATTAATCACGATATATTCAGAAATCGAGGTTCTGAAATTAAGTAACGTCATAAGAAAGGCCTTAAGTTTAGTTGAAGGAAAATCCGCTGTAAATGGTAACAGAGTTGTATTTTAAATAAGATGAAAATTTACTTCTGTATGAAATATTTCAAAACTGTAAAAAGTTTTATATATATATATATATATATATATATATATATGTATGTTTTTGGTTGTGCCTCCTTTAATGGAAATCTCTATTTAAAGAACAAAATGTCTGTTCCTGTGGATGTCCTTTATTGGATGGTTCTAGAGTATATTAAACCTTTAACCTCGTCAAAACCACTTGTGTTATTATACTGCAGCAAAATTAGTTACTTTAATATCAAAATAAAAGCTGTATTATGAGCAGTATAACTTCATAATGGACATTGGATATTTTAGGCAGTAGATTGAATAGATATTCAAAACAATGAAATAATATAATTTTGATAAAATTAAACGGAGTAGAAATTGTTGAAATTGAAAAATTTAATAAATAAAATGCAATAAAGAATGCTAATAAACAATTTAGTTACAAAGTTATTACAATCTTAAATTTTTTTTCTGTATGATTGTGCAGTAAAACTTTCTTTAATTGCATCGTAACATAATCAAAATATTAATTAAATTAAAATTATAGAATCACTTGTAAATCCTGAAATTGAAAAAAAATTAATATCATGTAATGTTCAACGCTTATAAATATATCAACTATTGTCATAACTAATTATCTAATAATATAAAAAGCTCTGGGACGTCTAAGGCGTTGTGACATACTCATGGAGTTCTCGGAAAAAAGCATTCGATGTTTTCTTTTTCATTTTACTGTATGTGAGAAGTGTAGCGGGCTTTCTCGTGGAAAAATATTAATTCTATTTAAAAAATTAGGAAAACCTCCAGTCGTGTTATATTTAGGGCTACTAAGTTAGAAACATATAGCTTCATCCAAATCTCGACCTGGCCCAATTTAGTATGTACAAAGTTTGTCCTAAAAGTAAAGATATTAATTTTATTTCACGTTTCTGGCATATTGTCAAAGGAAACAAGTGGTAGCTGCAGATTAATTGAAGTTCCATTTACACCAGGAATTGAAGTTTCATGAGCACCAGGTGGTCCAATTCGTCTGGGCATCCACGGTGGTCATTGACGGAACGCATTAGCTAACTCATGATACAACAAAATATGGAACAGCGATATGCAATACAGTTTCAAGTTAAACTCGATAAATGTGGTAGTAAAACTATCCGGTGCTTCCCCATTTACAATACAGTCCAGACTCAGTCCCCTGTGATATAATCTTTCCCTGAAATATAAGGCGGAGTTAAGAGGACCACATTTTGGTGCAGTAAAACTTGCTCAACAAATCGTGACAACTAAGCTTCACGTAAAATGAGAATTCCCAGTGCTACGAACAATGACAGCCCTTCTTTACTCGGTGAATTAAGGCTCAAGGCTCATAATTGGATTAATATCATATATATTTCTTTTTCTATCCAATAATATAAAATTCAATTCGTAAGGTATGTCGCATTAATTTGGGGAAATGTTTTGTATACATCTTTTGTTCATTTCGTAATAACTATAATATGAAGTTGTTGCGATTTTTAAATTTCTCAATGTGGCTGTGAAGCACAAATTTCTATAATTACGCCACGATATAGCCTAAATATGATGAGAATTAGAACTATGGACTTATGATTTTATTCTATAAGTGAAATAGTCGAAATCATTCAAATAAACAATTTCACAGTTCATCACAAGACACATTGTTATTTTCGAAAATACTTATTTATATTATAAATTAGATATGCTGAATACCTATTTAAATAATTTTAACGCTAGAAAGAACTTTAAAAATGTAAGCCAACTCAAAAACAAAACAAAAATCCCTTTAAAATACTCCGTTTAAAAAGAACAAGTTTGGCCTTAATTCAATTTTTGATGCATCGAATTTTAAAAATGCATTTACTCACAAACACAATGAATCTTCATTATCTAGGCATTTTTTAAGAAAATAGAACTATTTAGAAACCGGCTTCTATGAACGCTTAAGAGTAAATTAATTTCGAAACGGAAGGAAACAGAACGCTCTCTCCGTCTAAAAATTGGCTAACATTTTAAAGAAGTCTTCGTCGCTTGCTTGTACAGATCGCCACCTTTCATTTTAAAGAACATGCATTATGCATGATGCTATGTTCGCATTCAACTTTGGGAAGCTCTGGATTTGCATAAGTGGAAGGGAGGGTACTTGCATCGTAGAGGGTGTTGAGTCGAGGGTGCGTCATAGACCCCGTTTTCTCTAGGGGATCTCCACAACGCCGATAAGAATACATTTCATTAGGGTAATATCGACTTGAACAAGCAGTTTTGTTACGATCAACTACTTTCATTCCATAAGTCCGTAATTCTACGTGTCTTTCTGCATGGATGCAATGGCATTACAGTAGACTTAATGGTATTAAAGTAAAAATAGTAATGACATAGCTCACCTGGAATTTATTTACATATATGGGGATGGCTTGGAATAATAATCATGCGGTATTTAAAACTGTAGGAAGCAAGTATTAATAACATTTTTGATTAAGTAGGTAGTTCTTGAATAAATGAGCAGTGATGGTATTTCGAAGTTTAAATTTCAAAATCTGTTAGAACTGAAAATAATTTCTGAGAAATATGAAGAGGATTTTCAAAACATAAAGATACACACATATATATATATATATATATATATATTCACAGGGATTTCGGTAGATTCCGTTATCTCTCCTTTAACTTCTTAACTTCTACAACAACTACAATCTTAAGAGGGATGCATAGATTTTGTAAAGTTGTTATGCTCTACACTGATAGCGATACTATAAGACCATAAGCAGCACCCTCTCGAGGAAAACTGCTTCGAAGTTAGTATGTCTCTCTCTAAAACAGAACGAGACAGGGAGAAAATGAGTTTCAAAATTATAGAGCATCATGGATTTAGTACAGAAAGAAAACTTGTTGACAATAATGGTGAAACCACATCGCCTATAACGCACATGTGTTTGTTCATGAATTCCGAAATTTTGACTTCAAAGAACTTGAATGAAAGGAGAAAGTATATCTTTCGGACGAAAAACGAGCTAGCATCGTGGCACAGTTGAACCTCATATAATTCCTAATCGAGACGGCTGTGGTTCAAATCCAGCGAAGTGATTCCTTCTACATATTATCTTTAGAGAATAGACAATATGCAGATCGTAAAAATCGTGTTGTAAAGCGCATCAACTCAATGCAACTTACGTTTTGTGAGCAAAATTCGTGCGTTATACAAATGCGTATGAAATGTCACACCTGTTTACCTGAGATAACTATAAAAGATGTATCAGGGTTGTATGTTGAAGTTCGGGATCTTGGAACAATTTTCCAAAAATGAATAGTGTGAGATGATTCTGCCTTAAAGTGAATGTAAACTCCAGGAAAGAGCATATTGGCAGCGCTGTTGTACTGGCAATGTTTCCCTGCAATCCTGCATCATTCACGAAAATCAACATAAAGTTTGTGAAACGTTTAAGAGGGACATGCTGCGTGATTAGCCGTCCGCGATCAGGCACACCAGCTAAAAGTAGAACGGTAGATACAACCGGAAGACATATCCGACGCCCGGGCATATCCGAAAAGCAACACAAGAGAAATAAATGAAAACTTCGGCCTCTCATAGCGGCGCGTTTGTGAAAACCTAAACATCTATATCGGCCCATATATCATCATGCATTACTGGATGGAGATTGAGCGAGACGTTATGCAATTTTTTCATGAACCAGATAGAGGTCCAGAAAACATTCTTGGCAGATACAGTGTGGACGAATGAGGCATGAGTTTTGTGGAATAAAATGTATAATAGATAGTACCCATTATTGGAAGCTGGGTAATACTATATGATGTAAAAACATTCTATATCAAATGTGGACTTTTCGATTAATGTTTGGTATAGAATTAACAATATCAGGCTATCAGTCCAGTATTTTATTTGGGTATGTTGACGGGAGCTTAATATTTATAACATCTGCTGGCCAAAATACTCGATTTTGTTCAGAACCTACCGATTCTTCTCCGAAATATGTGGTACCAATGTGACTGTGCTCCATCTTAAAAGAAGTCAGAAGTGATGCAGTACATTCTTGATAGAAATGATCAGGTGTAGTGAGTTCGAAAAGTGAACTCCACATTTACCTGACCTGATTCCAAAGTGGATACCTGAAGCTACAACTATATGTGACCTCTCCGCCATCATTTCAAGACATTCGACGATGCATTATAGATGCTTATGTTAAAGTGTCCTCCACTACATTAGAATGTATCAACGTGAAACTCAAACAAGGCAGATGGGCATTGCAGCTGATGGAGAGAAGATTGAACATCTAAAGTAAAAGTTTCTTGTGAGACTTAGTAGTTTTCTTCTCTTTCTAAGATCGTTTTGTTTCGACACAAAGTAAGAAATTGTGAACAAACAAATGCGTATTCTTAACCTTTCTGTTTTTTATCATTAATTTCCACTAGGCGTCTTTTCATAATAAAAAGATGATACTATACAACTATATAAGTCACTTTTCCCCCTCTCTTGTACCCCCTTCCAGATAGGAGCACAAACCTTGCAGTTTTCCATCATGGCCGCGCTGCCTCTTCTTACTATTCCTAGACACCACTTTTATAGCTGTAGCCTTTAAGAAGTGAAAAGAACAAAGTATTTCACCGAGCACCCTGTATATATATATATATATATATATATATATATATATATATGGGAATTGTTCCACTGTGCTACAGCAGCGCCACCTTCAACGCCAATTAGATGGTTAGATTTTGAGGTGTAAAGCACGCAGAAATACGTATCCGTCTTTTTCTTTAATTTTTCATACTTTAATAAACTTTTTCCTCCTAAAATAAGCGTGGTTTTTACAACATACCGACGCCAACCCCCACATATATATAAGTTTTTCCACAATTTTCAGCCATCCATTAATATATATCGGAAATGAAAAGCAATTCTAAGATAAATTCGAACATTTATGTATCTCTTTGGTGTAAGAAATGAAAATAAACTCTTCGAAAAATTCGTTTCTTTTTATAATCCTATTTATGCATAAGTATGTTACACACGTTTACATAAGAGCATACATTTTAATAAATATTTCGTAAGGTTTCTGGTAAACGTGTTTAAATTCTTGGTTATATTTATGTACAGCTATTCATAATTACAAAAATAATTAAAGGTGAAAAAATATAATAATGTAAAAAGGAGGAATCATAAAAACCTAAAAATATATATTTTCCTATTCTCCTTCTATTAAGAAGCTCACGAGAATGATGCCTATTACATCCCAAAAATTCATCACAATAATTTTTCCGGCCTATAAAACTAGCTTCTCATTCTTTAAGGCAAATAGTAAGGAATCTGCACATTATTTTTTTTTTTTTTTTTTTTTTTTTTTTTTTTGGATTTCAGTTCATAATGATGAATCCAGGTCTTAGTGACGTGACAAAATCTCACGGTACCAATAAGATTTTGATTTCCTTGTAACTTGTTTCCAACTGTGATTAACATATGAATAAGAGTCAAAATTGTTAAAACGCTGATTAGCAGATGACGCAAAATAATAGTAATAACACCTTGATTTAGCAATGCCATATCTCTTCAAGCACGTACATTTTTTGAATTGCTCTAGTAAAATTATGAATGTTTTAAATTTTTAAAGAATTCTTAGCAAAGATATAAGTTTCTTAAAAGAGAGTAATCCAATAGATATACTATCATAAAGAGTTGGTATTTCTTAAGCGCTTCGTAGTATTTAGGTTGAAATGTAATATTTAATCTAGGCCATTTAATTTAAGAATAGAATCCTGTAAAATAAACAATAAAAATAATAATATGAAGCAATTGTTCATTAAATAAAAAAAATTTTATTTTACATTTCTTTTCCACTTTTTCTTCATTCCATTTGTGACGAACATTCAAAAAATACGAAAAAAAAATCCGGAAAAGTTAATTTTATCAAAATAGATTACGAATTTCTTAATTAAATAGGCCAAAGTAATTCCTTACAATGAACTGTAGGCAATGCATTTTACTTCTTAGAAGAATGACTCCACATATAAGAAGGAAAGACCTATCTTCAAGGAGAGAACTCTTAATCTCCTATCCAATAAAAAAAATAAATAAAACTACACCTAAGTCCTCAAGGAAAATAATGAAAGAGCTATAATCAAGAAAGTTGTCCACTTGAAGATTACTGTGGGACAGACAAACACCTTCAATAAAGAGAGAGCAGCATGGACTATCTCACCAACTGGAAGCATAGACCAATTTGGAACATATGTCTTGTTTCTGTCGGAACGTCCCTCTTCTAATCCACTGCGGGAAGATCCGATTACTTCCTTTTCTCTCCCCCATATTTTTTCCCAGTAAAAAATACATTTAGGAAAGAAAAATACAAATCCCTCTACAGACCGCAATTTTTTGTCAAACTAATTGGGGCAACAATAAAAAAAGATACCTTGATATGAAAAATGTTAACTTCAGATTTAAAAATATTTTTAAGTTATGAAAATACTGGTTTTTCACATAAATAAAAAATTTGATACCTGTGCAGAATATATGTAAAGAAGAAAAAAAAAAACTTCATAATAATGTTAGTTGGAGGAAGGAGAACAGTATGAGAAATACATTACTTGTGAATTATTTTCGTTAATAATGTAACATGAAACTAACTATGAAAGATTCGGTGCTTTTGATAGAAATTAATGTATAAGAGAAAATATAATTCGCTCAGTTTTTTATGATGCAGTTTTAAAACATTTTCAAATAATTTTCATTAATGATGAAATATGAAACTAAATATATGAAAGATTCAATTCTGCTGACTAAGGGCGATAGATAAGAGAGAATGTAAATTGCTAAATTCCTACTAATGTAAATTTAAAGCTTTTTAAAACGTTAAACAATTGTATACTTACGAAAAAATTATAAGAAAATGTACACAGATACAAGCCATATGAAAGGAGAGGCTACTTGGAAAATATTTCTCATGTTGATTTTAAGTGTGGCATTAATAAACAATCAAATAACGCAGTTCGAGAATCGAGGGAAATCCTCTCACAAATCCTAGAAAGCGGTTTTACTCTGATACAGTTGTAATGACTTTTGCATAACACCGATTCGCATCATGTCACGACATATTTTTAGATACGTAACAACCATTACATTCGAAGGTTCACTGAATTTTGGATATGGAGCATGGGTATAAACCTATCTCTTGATTTGCAATATAGATATGTTCTTCGGAAAATCGTGTAAAGCGGAAGCGAGTAAAACGAGATACATAATTAGAACTAGGAATATGAAGCTGCATTTGTTCAAAAAATGACATGAGAAAAGGGGTTTCATTCATGAAATTTAAACATACTTAAATCTCATAAAATTTATTTTCTTTCCTAAAATGATAAACATAAACACAAATTAACAATAATCGGTATAAAAACAATATAAAAACATAATTGCAAATTAGCAATATTCCTTAGTAATAAAAATAGTAAAAGCATGAATAAATTAACTCGTTAACTACCACGTGAAACAATTGCGTATTACATACAATGTATTTGCTCGGCATGTATGGATCACATATGCTTATTTTTAAATTAATTGTTATTTGTCTCTTTAGCTCAGTTAACGATAAACACTGGCGATGTGATACCATAGTGACTGGTAAAGCTTAACCTATGTAAAATTTTCTAAATTTTGTTTTGAAGTAATAAGGCAAGATAAATTGTTACTTTAGAGTTATTCTAATGTTCAATTATTCAAATGCTTATATTTTTCGAGTGAACTGTGTATTGTTCCAGCAGGTGTCAGTTAGATCATTACCAAATGGCAACAGGGGGCTATATAGTATAGTTTAACCTGGAAATCAAGAAAGCTATCGAAAAAATCTATAAATCTATCCAACAAATCTTTATACATAAAACTGAAAGTCAAGAAATCTATAAGATCTACTAAAATTATAAATTCTTCTGAAATTTTATTGTTCTCAGCATTTGTTAATAAAAATCTACTACCTTAGTTGGCGATCTTGAACAACATACAAGAGCAGATCCGTTCGTGATTAGAATTAAGTACTCTTCAAGTTGCCGTATTTGATTACGAGAGGCCCGTTTTGCTTTAGGGTATCATATAAAACAAAGCTGTTTCACATTTAAGACATAAATTTTGACAGCTTTAGCCAAAAATAATTTTGTCAATATTTTAATGATTTTGCATACATAATGAGTCAGTTGTTTTCCATGGCCTAAGAGGTCCTAAGAGTATTTTTTTTTCCATTTTGCGTCATGGTGATTAATGTTAAGCGTCTAAAGTTTTCTATCCCATGGCAGAAGGGGATAGTTGACCTTGGCAGCCGGTAGCGTTTCGAACCCTCTACCGTTGGGTCCGAAGAAAATTGTCCGATCGCTTTTTGCAGTTCTCTTATCAACTAGAACAAAAGAGAATCCCCCTTTGGTTAATATATAAATGATTTTAACTTTTGACATCCTTGTTGAAGAGAGCCACCGCATGCTTCCCGTCTAATATCAGTTTGATGATGCGAAGATTAGCATTCTCAACGATAGCATGGTCACTGATTCCAGTCATTACTGAAATTGACATGCATCCCCTTCCTGTAATATTGAGTTTCGTTTTGAGCAGTTTTCATTTGACGTCATAGACTGTCTCTAGTTGAAGTGGATGATCTATTTGACGCGTGTGCCGTGGCTTGTATATTACTAGTTGGGATTTATGTGCAGTTTTCTTAGTTAAAAACATTTAGCTATGTTTTATTTTGCTTCGAGGGTTCATGCAAACAGTAATGCTAGACTGTGCTGCCATGCGGCTGATATTTTCTACCCCGTGAGGAGAAAGGGTAGTTGACCTTGTGCGCGATTGCATTTTGAATTCTCGAGCTACTATATTATGATCTCGCCCTAGGTTACCGCTTCAGCGGGTGCAATGTTGTTTTCCCTGTCGTTTGAGGGTAAGTTTTTCTACGTGCAAAGATAATCGGTTTATTTGATCGATGACGATTTTTCGAACCCTCAAATATTGGTCAGAAGAAAACTTGTCCTTTAGCTTTTTGCAGTGCTCTTATCTTCTGGATCAAAAGGATTCCCTCTCTGGCTATTTATTAAGGTGTTTTAACTTCTGGAGTCGTTGTTGAAGACAGCCGACACATATGCATTAACAATATTCTTCACAAACTAAATCATAAAAAAATTCTAACATAAATAACATTCAAAATAGCTGCAATATATTTAAAAGAAATGAAAATTAACCTTTACTCTTCATAGATTTGAAAAGCTAATATTTCTTTGATTGGGTACATGTGACATCCGTCACCATAATGAAACTCATTAATGTTCTCAAAGAAACTGTTTCACAATTGATATATTGGCTACATTTCCAACTTCATTAAACACTATTCATTTCATTTTGCAAGATATGAAATTGGGGACTCTCATTTGCTAATTTTGTCGGGTATTTTCTGTGGAGGGCATATTACTTCAACGGTTTTTTTCAATAGAAAAACAGTGTAAAAGGAAACCTTTTAAATTAGATACCCCGAAAAATAATATAAAAGAGCATTATAAAGTGAAAGGAAACTTAATCGATTTACCTCGAATCAAATATCTTCCTTCAATTTGGCAAAAAATTCTTGAATATTGATTGCTTTCAAATTTTGACTAACCCCTTCTTTACAGAAGACGCTGCTTACGAGCCCCATTCTGTTAAAATTTTCAATCCTCTTTTTTCCTCTAATCCTCTAAATTCTCAATTTTTTCCTCTAAATACTTACAAATGCAGATAATTTTTTAAAGAATCCATACTTTTCAAGCAGTGAATTAGTTATGTATTTCTTTGAGAAATTTTGAAGCGACTTTAGAAACAATCGACAACATTGACAAAGAGCAATGCGGTAAGAAATAAAAGAATACATTCCAATTATAAAAGAATAGTTCTATCTCTTCAAAAACAATACTTTGAAAGTTTGGAATAATTTTTATTCATATTTCTGAAATTCTTAAGCATATTTTGCAAGCGCAACATTTCAAACAAATGCAAGTTTATTTCCAAAATGAAATTTATATACATTTCATGTAATGTTTAATGCCCGATTTAAGATGAGTATAAATAAATCGTTCGAAAAGGGGAAATGTTTCCTTGTATTTTACGTTGTTCCTTAGGAATTTTCAATTTAATACTTTCACAAAAACAAGATAAAAATATTTCGGAATGATAAGACATTTTACTTGTGTCTCATTAAAATATTTCAAAATGACAAAGATAACGACGGGAAAAATATTTCTCTGTAATCTCTTCTGTGAATTCTTAGGATATGAATTTCCTTTAAAAATATTCTTTTGAAATCAGAACTCTCGCTAACGGAAGTGCGCTTAGATATTTGAAAGAAAGAGGAATTGCGGATTATTTGAACTCATATCCGCTTAGTATTTCAATAATTATTCCCTAGAAGTTGATAATACGTTCAAGAAAGTAGCTATTTCATTTTATTCTTCTAAATTAAATATCAAATTAATTCCTGATTTATTGTAACATATGAAAGTAAATGATTTATTATTTGCATTTGATTCTGCATATAAATTGCTTTCATATTTCTAAGGATTTAATAAATCCAAGCTTTTTAAGAATCGAACATAATTTTAAATTATTTTTGTAAAGTAATTATAAGTTTATAGATATTTTGTTCAAAACATCTGTGACTGAGTAAATCATGTGCCTTCATCATGATTGTATTTTAAGTTTAAGATTTGAATAAAACCTTATTAAAATGCAAGTTGAGAGTATTAAATATTTTTTTCGATGAAACTGTAAAACTAAATCATTTGTCTCCCATTCCACTTTTGCTCTCGATGTTTAAAATTATCTTAAGGGAAAATATTATAAAAATTAAATACAATTGTTTTAAAACAACTTTAACTAAGAAGACTTTTCTGAATAATTCCTTTATTAATTAAAGTTAGTTAACCAAGGAGTTTAAATTTCATTTATCAAGACATGACACCATCTCAATTAAGAAATGTTTTTGCAATGTAATAAATTATAATGTACAGACGAAAATATAACGCCATAAAATGTACATCATTCGTAGCTAAACTGTTATAAATAATTTCAGAAATCCATTCAAATATACTAATACATATAAGTCTGAAAACTCTGTCATGGAGATAATTTTTTATATAACTCAGTGCAGCATTATTAAATTCATATATTTTTCTCATGCTATATATTATGATGTCATAAAAATCAGTAAATGGTCAAATTTCTTTTTATAGACCACGATAGGCATAATTTTTTGTAAAGTAGATTTATCTCAAACAAACTAATTTAATTACCCGTCTTTACGCTTTAATTCTTCAGATGAGAATTTCGATCCAAAACTCTTCATAATATAGAGTTTACTCAAATCTTCTGAAAAATCTTAAATCCAGTCTTCAATAGTTATTTGAATAATATATTTTATTTTATTTCTTCCTATACACTTCATTAGAAAAAATTAAGTAAAATATTTAGAATATGTAATTACGTGCTAAAATTCCTTCTTATTAAAATAAATTGCTTGGTAACATCTACTCTTGTTTATATGCTTAAAAATGATAAAAAAGTTTTTGATTAAATCAATAATTTTTTTTAATTCTTATTATCATTTAATTTAATTAATTAAATGATATTAAGAAATGTATACTTTGTGAAATGAATTTTTTATTTCATACATACGCACGCACACACATTATATATATATATATAATCTCACTATTTCTGATCCGATAAGTTTTATCACCGCTGATTTTCTTTTATTCTCTTTTGGTTATATCTCTCTATTATGATTTATTAATTTATCATGATATTGTTCTCATACTTTCTGTCCGTACTCTTCCAACTTATTTAATTAATTTCTTTTAAGTTTATGAAAATAAGTGCATCACAATAAGAAAATATTTAATTATTCTTTTATTATTCTTGTTTCTTATACAACTTTGAACTTTTAAGTGGGTAATATAAACAAATATGCTTTGCTTATGAAGTTTACTGAAATTTATTAATACAGGAGTGTATAAGACATTTTATTAAAATTTCTGTATTTCATATGAATTAAAACAACATTCCGTATCAGAATTTTGTAGCCCAGCGCTGGAGAGGTGGAAAAATTTAATTAAAATCTAGAAGAAGGCTCATGAGAATAATTTGAGATGATTTCGTAAACATTCTTTAAGCTTAAAAATTGGATCCCAAACCAAAATTTTTTTTTTCTTTCCGTTTAATTATTTTTGTACGTATATAGTTGGTGGAATGGAAATGCAGTGAAAGTTTTTTAATAAAGCTGCAGGGATATGAAACGCTTCAAAACGACATATATAAGGCTTTGCTTCTAAAGGAATGTTACATCTAGAATGTGTATTTATATCACTTGCAAATATGTAATATTTGTAACTTTTAGAGAGAAAATCTAAGTGTTTCTTATTTCTTAGCTAAGTGTTTCTGAATATATTAATCTTTTTCAAAACTTTTGGATAGTAGAAATGAGATTGAGAACAAATAATTTTTAAGGTAGTTCAATGCTTATACAGCTAAATTAATATAATAATTAAGAAGAGTTTGTTTCAGCAAATTCGTAGCTAAATGAGCACTGTATAAGGAGGTTTTAAATACATTTATATAAAAATTATCCAATGAAAATTTAAAATATTTTGGAGACTGATATAATTCCATAGATTGACATAGAATTAAATATTTAGGATTATTAAAAATACCTAGTTTTTAGTTATTTTTAAAAAGACAATTTTTAAGGAGAATTTGGGAAAGTAATTTACTTTAAATAAAATTGTACAATACATTAAAAAATATTATGCAATACATTAAAATAACACCATCATAATTGTTAAATAAATTTGATACATGAATTGAAGTAAAACTGTTTTTTTCCAATAATTATTATTTTGTTTAAGATTTTTCCTTAAACGTGTTAAATGAAAATTTGTTTATACATTAATATAAGTGATAATAATTCTAACAATCCTACTACTATTGCTTCTTTCTTCGATTGTCGTACTATACCATATAAATAAAATTTGATACTTTGTGAGTATTTTTAATCAAAATCTATAAGATTAGCATTTATTGAATTACATTTTACCAGTAAAAACTTAATTTAAGCTTAATTCCTCGGCACCGTCCGAATATCATGAAATTTACGTCCATAGATCATCTATGTTTAAATGGTTGCGATAAGTTTTCTGTCTCAATTAATATCGTATAAAATGACAAAACAAAATTAAAATAATCCAATATGCAATGCAAAAAATAAGGAAAGAAATAGTCGAATTCAAGTTAAATTTATTTAACAAAAATAAGTTAATCAAAGTTTTAATGGCAGCAACTCTGGAAATTTCATTCATTACCTGGAGTTTAATTAGAAAAGTTCATCTAGATTTTGTGCCATTGAACTCAATCACAGTTTTCACTTCAACTGAATTTAAGGGTTCCTTTCTGATTCAAAATAATTTCCAATAAAGTAGAACGTTATTTATATATATTGGAATAAAATTACCAAGTGTAATGTATAAAGGGGAATAATTATATTTATAATCAACGAAGAAATGAATAATAGCTTAGACGTGATTATTTTTATTAATGGCGCAATGAAAAGCAATAATAGGACTATTGGCAGAAAGCCCTAGGAGACCGAGCACACCCAAAGGGCTTAGAACTACAAACAGGTCCCCTGGGAGACTATTAACTACCTTCGCACTCAGCATGTATTGGCAGAAAGAAAATTTTTTTACAATAAAGTTTAAGATATAACAGAACATGTTGGAAAAAGGAGCAAAAGGTATTACATAATTTAGAAATTCAGAAGAAAATAAAAGTTAAAAAAAACGAGTTCACATAGTGTGTGTGTGACATCATAGTTCTAATAGTTCCCATAATTCATTTTTTTATTCCTTCTTTATTTGGAATGCATATAAATCTGTATTCCATTGACGTCGTGATTCCCTACAAACAACAAATGCTGACATTATGACTTACATCTATAGTCAGTTTTCTCGTCAACAACCGACCACAGTGTTAGTATAAGGAATGCGCACGAAAAAGAAAATTAAAATATTCAAAAATGAAGTTCTGGAGAAAATTAAATACATATATACAAAGTATGCAATTACAAGTACACAATGAGGAAACATTTTTGATCCTGAATCAAGTGACGAGGACAATACCTGAGCAGACAAATCCTACTCCAAACTTCCGCATCATTCCCTAGGGATGACTTTGGATCTCAAACTGATTTAACGGGCATCAGCTTCTCTACACCATAGTTCTTTATTGGCATCAGCGCTCAAAACCACGACTCGCCGAAAACAACGCAGGACACGTGTCTGCGTCCATGACATTATGCTACAGAGACCATAGTAAACTTATTGGGAGGGGGGGAGTCGAACAAGTGATAAGTAATAATGAATCAAAGATAGACTTTGGAACTAGCCATACACAATCTAAAATTTGACCAAAGAGATTATGTGACGAACCTTAAAAAGGTCCAAGGTTAGAACCCGTAGCTATGTATCGGATAAAAGTTCGAACCTATTCGATTTAATTAGATATATAAAATTAGCATTTAGTAAACTTTAATTCAGACGCATTTAGACAGTTTAAACGCAGAGAAAGTAATATCCACTAGTATTCAGCAAAGCAAATAAAATTATTTGGTTATTATCATATTTGTGGACTCTACTCTCTTTTCAGTTGATTGTGTATTTTTGTGGTTAACTAATCAAGCTTAGTAACTGAAAATGAAACAATTATAAACAGGGAGACGACACTATTTATATGAAAATATTAGCTCCTTTGTAGTGAATAATTTTAATAGTTAATTAATTTGATAAGTTCCTTAAATTTATCAAAAATTCAAGAGTAAGTGAAACGTATAAATGTAAAGCGCATTTTTAAATCCAAATCGACTTATGAAAAATCTATGGAAACAAAAGCCTGACTTAAAACGAAAACCACATATACAGGTAAACAAACAAAAATATTCTGTATTTACGGCAGTTCATCTTTCAAAGGAGAGAGTCACGTTTTGAGCATTCCGTACTATTCCGTACAAAGCATCAGGGCTAATTTGGCGTTCGTCCAGTAAATCGATTGACCTCTTTTTTTTTTCTTTTGCACTTTCCAACTTGATTCAAACAGTATTTTCATTTTTCTCTACACTCATCGCGTGCAAAGATTGCATTAAACTTGTTTGAACCACAAAATAAGGATTAAATTTTGCAGAACATTTATCAATGTTTGGGCAGAAGTAGGGTCATTGGCTTCTAGCGAGTTCGGCATGTATTTCATTCAAAAAAAAAAAAAAAAAATTCTGATTTCACATTCAAAACACGTTTGAAAATGTGCATAAGGGAATATTTCATTAATATAGAGAAGTGAATATTACAATGTGAGGATCTCAATGAATTTTTGACCACACCCATTTGAATCTCTCTGTGAGTCTTTTATTCCGAAAACATAGATTCAAAGCAGCAAAATTTAATATAATTCATTTTCCCTCTCATTTTAGATGAGAAAATATTCTGCCATGAAATAAAGAAATATTTTTTTATTCAACGTTAGACTGTGATTCGAATAACGCCGTGACTGGAATGGAAAATGAGGTATTAAGAATGAGTCAATGGGAATGGAGTAACTCACTGTATTATTCTCCATTGTCCGTTTACCTTTTTTCAAGAGGTTAATAAATATGAGTCTTCCTCATCCCAAACAATCGTCGTCATAATTTTTTCTACTGATGAGACTGCCTTCGTCTTCTTTGGAGCTAATTCACCGGAAGCAACATATAATCTTTCTTATTTGTTGCTTTCCAGTGCATCTCATTAAAAGTGACAATTCGATTTAAATGACGACAACAACTCGATGCAGTAATTTTCATTCAACTTATGAGTCAGTATCAAATTAGTTTTGACACCGTTTATTAAGTAGCAGCATGTATTAGTAACAACAACTGAGTTCAAATTAGCTTCTTTTCCTCCCATTGCATGTAAATTTTTTAAAAAAAATCTCTTTTAGTGGTTATTAGAAAACCAACATCAAAAGCGAATTAGCAATAATCACAAAAAAGATGGCAAGAAATCTTAAAAAAATGATCAGAGTAATTGCCTTTATAAAATGTCAAATATTTACAAAAAAAGAAACCCTAACAGACTTAAAGTGGCAGGTATAATTAAAATGCATAAATTAAAATAAAACAGAATTTATAAAATAAATATTTCAGTACAATGTACAAAATAGAGTATATGAATAAATTAAGTCAAAAGTGGATAAACTATTCTAAGGTAAAATATAACATAAACGATAAGTGACGTAAGACATAATTCCTTAAGAATTCCTGAAAAATCACAAATTTAAACGAGAATAAAGGTTATAAGGTGTTTCAGCATTGCAGAATAAATAAATTATATAGGTAAACAAAACGTTGCATAAAAATTTAAATAACAGAGTAACAGTGTTGTACTAAAAGTGAGTAAATATTAAAAAGTCATAATCTCTAAGTTTATGTTTTAATACTATTAATTCTTTTCCCTTTTCACAATGTATAATTTTTTGTGCTAGCAATAAAATATATATCAAGTTGAAACCTATAAATAAAAAAAGTTATGTGATGACAGTTACAATATATTCAATAATTTAACTTACAATTCTTTAAAAATGCATATGCAGTAGTTAATATAAATCTTATGTGCGAAAAAAAGAAATTTTGATAAATCATCTAAGATAAAGTAAATAATAGAAGCAAATTTACTTAAATCTATTCGATTTTCTAATTTAGCATGAAACACAGTGCAGAAGAAAATTTCATGTTAATAAATATATTTTTGTTTTTAAACAAGATCATAGAAATTCTCCGGAGATTAAATAAACGCCTCAAACACTATTTATTCAATTCTTTCTTCATTTTTGCGAGGGAAAATCATAAAATAAAGAGAACAAATAATTTCAAGATTTATTTCTTTTATTTTTGGAGGAATGATTCGAAAATGATTCGTTTGACGAATGTTCTTCGCGAGATTGTTTGCTTTTTTAATGATTGGTTGATTCGCAAATAGAAAAAGTAATTCAGAGCAAAGGGAGTTGTCTCTAGATGGAGAAACACAAATATTTAAGGTATATATCTGTGACATCTTCAGTGATTGAGACTCAGAAGCAAACGGTTTTTTGTTTTCGTTTTTGAATAAGATAACTTTTCGTTTTATTTTTGTAACATCGAATAGAAATTTCAATTCACAGAAAAGAAATGCAAAGAACCAAATTCAGAAGTACATTTCGGGAGATGGAAAAACAAGAACGTGGAAAAAAGTATCTTTTGTCGAACTGTATTTATTTTTGAAGTTAGTGATTAATTCTAGTTTTACGTTCTGACCACAAAATAGTGCTTTAGTATAAATGTATAGCAGGAAAGGAAAGATCAAATTTTCAAAGCAAATATGGTTATTAAATTTTTTATCAAAATTTACATACAAAATAAAATTTAGTTTTATATTTTGAAAAGATAGTTTTTCCTGATATTCAAGGAATCAATGAAATAAATAAAACAAATATATAATTCTTATTATTAGAAAGATACTAGTTTTACCCTTTAGGACTATTTCCCCCACCTTTATAGTAAAGCTATTTAAAGTACACTTTCTTCAAAAATTGTTCATGAAAATACCTTAAATCACAAATTTTTTTAAGAAATATTATTTATCGCTGTTACATTTTACAACATTTTAGAAAATATATTTAAGAAGCGCTAATGTATATAGTCGTATTAAGACTATTTAAATAAATTATTATAAAATTTTATTGAATCAATATTTCAGAAATATTAATTATTAAGATCATATTAAATATTAGTAAGATTATAATCAGAAATTATGTTTCTAATCGGCATATTAAATTAAGTAAAAATAAACGGCACGCAAACTATTTTATTTTAATTTAATTTTTTATTATTTATTCGAAAGAGAATTGAATATTTTAACTTTTTTAGAAATATTTCTGCAGCACAAATAAAATATATTTTACATAAAATAATATTTTAAATAAAATAAGTATACATAGGACCAAGATTTTTCTTATTTAAAACACAGTTTTGAGTGAAATGTAAAAAGTGCCACTTCTTAGATTATATATATATATTACATACATTATACATATATTATATATATATATATATATATATATATATATATATATATATATATATTATATATACACACACACACACATATATATATATATATATATATAATTTTAAAGAATATTCTTCCACTCTAGTAACAATATTTCTTAAGACTAAACTTATCTGAAGGGTTGAGGCAACAGCCTTTTCTTTGTTTTAAAATTTCTTGCAATCGACTTTCTACATAAAGTGATTTGATTGTTCATACTTCAAACGTTCTTTGCGCTAATAGTTTTTTTATGTTGATCGCCTCTGCATAGATGTAATCCTACCGGCATATGTCGCGGTCGAGTATTCACTTTTCCTACCCAATTCTAATATATACGATCGTCTAATCGTGGCCGTATTAATTCAGCATATCATTCATATTTTATCAGATCCACGCATTTATCAGATCCATGCAAGGCCTTATACTTAAGGTGTTTAATTGTAGTATATAAAATATTCATTCAAGTAAAAGTATGATTTATATAGAATAACACATAAAACAGTATGTATATTGCATTTACTTCAGCAAGACAGGATGTTGCTTGGTGAAAGAGGGGCAGCTATCTGCCTTGTTCTCTGAAGATACAATAACTACCTCAATATACAGAGTCAGCCAATAGTGTTACAATAATCACATTTCAAGATTCTTTCTCACGGCATTTGATGTGCAAAGGCTATTGCCATAGCCCTTCAGGAGGAAATTAGAGTTTTAAGAAATGTTGTTACTAGGTTAGAAGATTATTCATTAAAGTTATATTATATTACACACACACACATATATACACACACACACACACACATATATATATATATATATATATATATATATATATTATACTATTGAGTAAAATCATATACACTCATTCTATTAAAATTTGTACACCAAGAAAGAGTTGTCAGAATGACACACATAAGTATAACGTTGTTGTGTAAGTGATTAAAAACCCAAAGCTAAATAATCATTTATTGTAGGAAAAAGTACAAATGAATGGAATTTTTAGTACCTTGGAGGGCCACCTCAAGAACCACTTCATGATACGGTTGGTCATTGAACCATACAAGTTCCGTATGATGTCCTTCGACATATCAAGTTTCTTAGTTGCTGTAAACGCGCCTTTAAGGCTCCCGTCTACCCGCCATTTTGATTTCGTCAGCTTAATGTTAATCCTATGGAATTTCGACTTTAATTCTCACATCTTTATTATTTGATCTATTTGAATGGAATAAAGTGCATCTGAAAAAGCAAAAAATAATGAATGCTTCTGTGGAATTACTTTTCCCCTCCTATTTTTAAAAATATTTGAACATATTCTTTAAAGACCGGAAAACTCAAAAACGAATAATTGAAATAAGAATAAAAATATTTTTAAAAATCTTAGGAAAAAAGTAATTCCACAGAAGCATAGATTATTTTTTGCTCTTTCAAATGCACTTTATTGCATTCAAATAGATCAAATAATAAAAATGTGAGAATTAAAGTCGAAATTCTATAGGATTAACATTAAGCTGACGAAATCAAAATGGCGGGTAGACGGGAGCCTTAATTCGACCAAACTCGTAGGTTGTCCAACAAAGTCGTCTTAAATTTTCCCAACTATCCTCGATTGGTGACAAATTTAGGAATAAGCAGGCCACGGGAGGGAAGAAATGTAGCAGAGGCAGTCCTGTTTGCGTGGAAATGTTCCCTTGTTTTGTGTGGGCGAGCATTGTCCTGTTTCAAAATGGCTCTTGGAAGCCCTGCAATGAGTGGAGACACATGTGGCTGAAGAATGTCATGCTCGTACCTATGAATTGTCAGAATGCCGGGGAACAATATTAAGGGTGACCGTGTGTACTATGCAATGACACCTCATAAAATCACACCAGTTGTGGGAGCGGTGTACCGCAATACAGCGAGGGCAGGATTGAGATGCTAACGTCGGGGCCTTCAGACACGTAGACGATTATCATCACTGCCTAAATTACGTCTGGATTCGTTGCTAAAGACGACCTGATTCCATTCAGTTACAATCCAATTCCTTCGAGCGCGACACCATTCCAAATGGAGACTACAGGGAGTTATTGTCGATGGCAGTACACATAATGGGCGAAGCTGACCTTGAGTCTGGCACCTTGCAATGGTACGGACTGACACAGAGGACCGTAGTGAAGGTGCTACCTGTGTATGGACTGTGGACAATGAGACAGTTGGAGTTATGCGTGCGTGTCTCATGATATGGCGGTCTTCTTGGCCATTGGTCTGTCTTGAGTGCCTTGAGCCTGTTCATCTGTTGTCAGCTGGCCCCAACACCTCCTCACGTAAACTCAAACAAAAAGCCTA
Source organism: Nephila pilipes (assembly GCA_019974015.1). Taxonomy (NCBI): domain Eukaryota; kingdom Metazoa; phylum Arthropoda; class Arachnida; order Araneae; family Nephilidae; genus Nephila; species Nephila pilipes. The sequence continues at coordinate 204,627 of BMAW01042091.1, read as the reverse complement.
GGTGGCGAGCTACTGGCCGAGTTGACCACAGGCTGAATCATCAGCCCTATGATTCTTTCTCTCTCCAACTCTGACAACTACTTTTTTTGTCTCTGAAAGGGGGATAATGCCATCTGTAGTTAAAAAGCCTCTATCTACAACAATTTAAATACACGTAAACAAGCTCAGCTTACCTGCTTTATAATACAAAGAGAACGAAGTTCAACCCCCTCTGGTGGTATTTATGCAATACGCAATCACGCTGCATTACTAATAATTTACATATTTGCCTCACATGTACTTTCATGCCAAGTTTCGCCACTCCAATTTCTTGGTGCGCAAATTTTTTTAACGATGAGTGTATATCAATATACACAAATATACATATAAATTTTTATAAATAAAGAAAAATAAATGTAAATAAAAGGGCAAAATTTGCAATCTAAGAAAATTACACATATAGAAAAAAAACCTAAGCAAAAGTTACCTCAATAATTAGAATGTATCACATAAACACAAGTAAAAGAATAAAAAATATCAAATAAATTTAAGAAAGTAATTTAAAATTTTGCTTCTGGTAATCCAGAAGCAAATGATTCCTTTGGTTCTGGCTTTGTATAGAAAAATTTGGTTAAACACGTTTTATGGATTCAAACCATCCCATTCAGCAATTTAACTTTTAATTAATTTGTTAAAACCAGAAACAAGTGTACATTGATTCTCATATTTCGGAAATTACAATCGAATAAAGTAAAATTACTTTTAATTGATAGATATCACTATTCTAATTATCCGATGAAATTTACTCTTGCAAATAATTATATAATTGAAATACATCCGTTTAAACACATAAAATATTATATTAGCTTATTCTAAATGGAGATAATATGTTTTCACATAGCAACACGTCTTAATTGAAAGTGAATGACGCATGTCGAAATAGATACATGTGCTTTCTCGCACGATTGTGTGTATATATAATCATTATAATTTAGTACCATTTTAAATACGTAAAATATTATGTTTATTTAACCTTAATAATTATGTATATAATTAATTTAGTTCTTGGTAATATAGCATTCTTTCATTCGTGGTAAAAAAACAATTCTTTAACGTAGATGTAGGTTTAATAATTTTTCAAAAACTCACTAACGCTTGCATTTAAATAATCATTTGTTTCAAATATTATTTAATAACGATTTCTTGTATGATTTCAAAAGTAATGAGCATTTTCTTACAGCTGTAATACTGTTACTAAATTATAACTATTATAAGTTGCAGCATTATTTGTCTGTCATTTAGAAATATGCATTTGTATAATAATTATGAATAATAAGTGCATATGCAATTTGTTTGAAGAGTTGAATAAAATACTTCATTGATATGTAGACTGTTTGTCTTCCATTTAAGGCATAGAAAGTCTCCTTGAAGCTTACACATCATTATGCTCAATGAGAATTGAAAGACTTTAGAGATACTTTGAGTTCGTGTCTCGTGGAAGGAACAAATTCCTTTGATTCTGATCAATTGTCTCAGGTAAACAAACACTGCTATATAGATTTACATTGTACTTAGTTCTGGATTTGTTCTACTAGAGACATAGAGGAATGAACTAAAATTTTGCATTTCCAGCATTGTAAATGCCTTGTAGCATTTCTGATAGAATTATTTTCCCGGGAATATTCCCTTCTCTACACGTATATTTGATACAATGAGAGAGAAATAGATGAAAGGAATTTCTACATTTATCCGATAAAGACATTGTACGATTATGCAATGAAAATCAACAGAAAAGACATACTTTTAGATTGAACAAATAATTCGGCCTTAATGCTAAATAAAAGTCAGATATAGAAGATAATTGTTAATTTAGGAATAAAATTAAATTACAAATTATCTTTCAATTACTAATGAATTTCCCTTTGACCTGAAAACATAAATTTATTTATCAATTTTTTTTAAAGTTTACCAGCTTTAATTTTTTTATACAAACCCCTTTTTAAAGTTTTGATGACTATGAATGAGGTTGGCGTAAAAAGGGCCTATGTAGAAATAAAAATGAAGCATTTCAGCTGGAAAATGTGATAATTCACTGTAACATTAAACGGTAATTTTTTTACGTGTTTCAAAGACGTGAATGTATATGATACCCTTTTATACCAAAAAATCGTAGCCATTAAGTTTTTGGCTGATAAGATGATCTTTGTCTTCATTTTAACAGATTGACTGGTAGTAATCCACTGTTTTGATTATTGTTTGATTATCGGTGTTCAGTGAAATATTCTGATGATTCTCATTACCGATGACAGCTTGATGCAAAATAACGACGAAGAATTGAGACGACAATATTATTTTTTTAATATTTGGCCGCAAATGGATTCTGAATCAGAGCAAATAATTAGAATCAAATTTGTTTGGTTACCACAATAACACAGAAATAATTTTTGCAGTATCTACGCAATTGTAACAATAAAAAAAATTACATTAAACGCCATCGAAACCAGGCTCTTTACGAATTCTTCTTGTAGTGATGAATTATTTTTACTGCTATCCGGCTATGTCTTCTAATTTACTTGTTCGTTTCAATGTATACAATCGCAAAATTTCCATTTATAAATTTAATATCTTCCTTCACTGTCTCATATGTACTCAATTTCTGATTTTGAAAGCTTTTTAAGTTTAGTCACTCTCTTGTTTCACCAATAATTAAAAAAACGAATATTTAATACGATAATGGTTTATCCGTAACTCTGAAGTTGGTTAAAATATAGATTTTTATTTCATTTAGGATACCATGCTTAATGGTCAGTGTATGAAGAATAAAATCTTAAGGAAATATGCTGAATAGGTTGGCAGAAAAGAACGTCAACAGTAATTTTTATTTCCTTGAATATGCGTCTTTGGAATTTTCACTAATCATCATACATTCAGCAATTGTAGAGGCATCTTAATAAAGGCTTGGTAAAAATTATTTTTTTACCTTTCAGATAATCCTTAGCCTTTTGAAAATTATTTCAAAGCTTCTCCGATTTTAAAGTAAAATGAAATTAAAGTAATCAACCATTACCTCTTTGTTCATATGTTACATTCGACATGTAGCAAGCTAATCGTTATATACCTACTTCAATTTCTTTGAAGGTTTAATGTGAGATTTTTCAGAAGTTTTACATTTGTTAGAATGCAACTAAATCAAAACTATGTTACAGCGCATAATATTACATATTGATAAAAACAATTTGTTTAATACGAGATTTTTGTCCAAAAGCAAAATTTCACAACTTAATATTATATATTTCATTACATAATACTGAATTGGAAGCTAGAAAATTCGTTAAGCCTTAGTTTCTTAACATTTTATTGCATTAAATGGTCTATTTTAGTGACTACTTGCATAGGAATCCCTTTTATGAAGTTATACACCATTCACTTATTTATATAAATTATTACATATTTATGTTATCAGTTATTATTTACTTTGTAACGAAAAAGTAATGAAACATTTAGTAATCAAATTGGAATAAATTTATTGATAACAAACAGTTCTGTAAATTTATTCACATGAAACATTTTGCAATTATTCCAGAAATTAACTATATGAGCTCATAGATTCTACGTTTCACATTTAGAACCCGAAATCTTAAAGAAATTTTCTTGGATACGGAGTAACAGATAAAAAGCAAAACACGCAACAAAGATGCTTGAATAAAAAATAATCTTTAAAGGCAAATATTTTTGTCGAGTGGAGAGAAAAAAATTATTGGCCCGATTATTTTCTGAAAAGTTTGCGAAAAATTGATTAAAAACAGAAAATATATAGTTCCATCGTAGACGTATTTTTTCGTTCCGAGATTTGATCATAAATTTCTTTCGGGGCAAAAAGCCTATCTCTTCTTTAGTTATTGCACATCGTCTTATATATATATATATATATATATATATATATATATATATATATATAATGTTGTGTGTAACCGGAAAGGTGTCTTAAGGATTGATATAAATCACAGGTTAGCCAAAAAATAAACTATTATGAAGCAAAAACGAAAACATCTTCTTTCTCTTAAAAATATTTTTCCTTTATGTTTTTATGAAATTCGAGCTTGTATATTTTTATCACTTAAAGCCACGATTTTTTAACTTATTACTTAGAATTATTTCTTTAACTAGAATGATTCTTTTGTTTTAGATGTTTAAAAGTGTTTATTAGTAATAGATGAAATAATTAACTTAATTATTATAGGTAATTAACTCCTTTACGAATATTTTCCCATCATGTATTAAAATCTTATCAGCAGAATCGGGTAAATAACGATATCAATATTTTACTTTTCAAATTTAATTCCAATCCGATAATTAGATTCAGAGATATTCGAAATAAAACTGTCACGGTGTACACAAAATAAATTTCCTGCAAAATATTCAGAACGTGTTTTTCTCATCCCTAAACACCACATGAAGATTAAACCGATAATTAATATTTATACAATAGTAAAGGGCTCTTTAATACTCAGATATGTGCCATGGTAATTTGAAAAGCAAATATTTCTGGCGCTATTGGTGGGAAATGTAAGACATATGTTTTGGATATGAGAATTTTAGTCATAAGGATTCCAAACATTAAAAATTTTTAATAAGTTACAATACTTTTTTCCTAAATATATTTAGTATTTCATGTTTTCATAAAAATATTTCTCCATAAATCTTTTTGCTTATAAATTATGAATAATAGTGTAGGCGTGGTTCTGTGTAATAGGATTCGAAAGATGAGGAGATATATTTTTAATTTCGAATATTTAAGGACATTTAAGTAATATTAGAGGTCTCACACATTATATCCCTAACTTAAAAAAAACTTTCAACAAACCCTTACGGAATTTGAAATGTGAAGGTAATTTTTAGGTGAAAGAAAATCATAAAAGAAAAAAAGTTGGAGATTATTTAATAAAATACTTTTGTAAATTAATTTAATTAATTAGTTGATTTGCATCATGGTTTAGGTCTCTTTGATCTACTAAGATTAGTACTAATTTTTCCCAGCAGCAATGAAACTTGCGGGGATTCTTAAGGGTGCTTCATTGTTAGAATACTTGTATACCTGTCTTTTATTAAAGCAATAGCAATATTATAGTGAACTGTGTACTAGAAACACACTAACATCTCTATAACGATTTTCTCAAATTAGCGGTTTTGCCAGATTGTCGGGCATCGATATAGTTTTAATGGAGATACCAAAAATAAATCTCTCTAAACCAGTTTAGACCTGTGATTTCCAAACAATTCAACTCACGGCATTCTTTGTACATAGGTTTTCCCACGGTTTCCTACATTTTGTAAAGGAACGTCTTATCATAAATAGGAGATAAAACATGAGATTCCTTTCCACCTTTGTGAAGATGCTGCTGCTCTGCAAAACAATTTCAATCAATTTTGTATTGATATATTCTTTTGTTGATAAAAAAACAGCATAAAATAAAAATTGGTACAGTACAATGATTGTTAAAACAAGCTGCTACAAGCCACTTCAGTACCTGTTGACACATGTTAATTCTATTAGTACTGAGCTTGGAGATATTTTACTTTATTGTACATTGCACGTATACTATTGTAATGAAAAACATACGTGATATTCAATTGGATATAAAAGGAGAACAAACGAAAACTAACTGCTGGGATATACACTTTGCGGAAATGCTAGCAGCTCTTTTTCGCAACTTGGTGACACCTGAGTTGGGCCTCCACTGTCTTAAATTCTACAATAAACCTCGGTAGATTTAACGTGCATTAGCCATGCTACACTAGTGATTTTATGTGCCATTAGGACTTCATCCTATGTCTTGAAGGAAACAACATCGACTTTGAGATCACGACCAAGTCCATATCAAAAAGCGCCGAAATCCACGCGAAAGAATCTCATGGCTAACGATTTGATTGGTGCTGGTTATAGAATGTACCGCACCTTCAAATGCTGTATTAAAGGGGGCTTACTGCATACAATATGATAACAGAATAATGTGTCAAATTATTCAAAAATACATTTGTAGTTGTGATATTGTTTTAGAAAAATTACCATTTTTAATACTTTGCACACGAAGGTAAATTTAAGTAATAATGCAAGTGAATATAACAAATCAAACAAATTCAATAGTAATCTTGAACGAATTTACTATGGGAAATCGATATATTGAATTTTGGTGCTATAACTACGATAAAATTTTAAATGTTCTCTAAGACATATTTTAGATTTTGATTGGTTTGCAATTGTATTTTGCAATACTTCCAAGAGGATTATTGATAACTAACCTTGTGCACTTTAATTAATTGGTTCTTTGAATGATGCCTCACTTAGAAGCAAAAAGAAGGCTAATAACGAACCTTGTGATTTTGAGCTTCAATCAAATGGTGAGAATGAGACCTGAGTTGGTCCTTCTCTCTTTTAAATTCTACACCACCCTAGCGTAGGGCTATAAACCTCGGTAGATTTAACGTGCATTAGCCATCTACACTAGTGATTTTATGTGCTATTAGGACTTCATCTTATGTCTTGAAGGAAACAACACCGACTTTAGATCACGACCATGTCTATTCTGCTGTAGCGGCAACATTGATCATTTTACTTGTGATACCACAGGAGGTAGCACTTCCCTTTCGTACCTAACATCTCTCATAGATACTTCGAGATTATGTTCCATTCAATAAGATACATCCGCAATTATCCCCCACGTGATAGATCATCGGAGGAACTAGGACTCTAGCTCGCATCCATGATCAACCAGCTATCAAAGCTTAGGATTATTTCAGAAAGGCAAATTCCACTTAATGCTATGGCTGCGGTATCCTAATGGTCAGGGTCGCCAATTCTCAGACAGCGGTTTTCGTTGGGTCGTGGGTTCGAGCCTTGATGCCACTAAAGACACCTTGTAGTCGGGGTTGAAGCGCGTTACATCTGTCGAAGCCCAAATTTTTCCCATTAGTGTGGTGTGGAAGTTAGGAAATGAAAGTTCTAGTTCATGAGTCGTCCTCGTCACTTGATCGAGTCTTAAAATGACGGAGTACATTTCCATTAGTTCTCGTGTTGCTTCTCAGAGCGACAATAGAAAACAATTAATCAATTCACTTCATGTTATGATCAAACAGGGAATTTCAAAAACTGATATAAATTCAATAATACGTGAATATAAGCATTTGGCTACATATACCGGTATGATGTATAAATACTATTATAAATAGAAAATAAGTAATATGGAAGAAGACCTTTGGAAAGTGCAATAATTAAATCTTTTGGAAAAAATTATTGTTAATAATTACAACGGCTTTAACAATGTAGGAAAGGTTCATATAATTAATAAGCAGGCTTTTGTGGAGTAAATCAAAATTTTATTTATATTGTCTATCAAATACAATATATTTCCTTTTGAAAGGGTAGCAGTTAGCACACTCGATCACCTAAATACGCGACAGCAACCAATTCACAGTTCACACGATCACATCAATACGTAATTATAATATTATGCGAAATACTAATACTCCACATAGACTAACTGATATCCACAGCAATTTATACATAAGAACTCTAAAAATGCATTCTAGAGCTTTTCCGACTATGTCCAAGGGCATTTAAATTTGTAGCGAAATTTTGAGACATAGTGACATTTGGAGACCAAACTATCGCCAAACATATGGTTACATCACTACTATTTATTCAGCAATATGACTTGGCGTATTTTAATTTTATACTGTATTTGTGTTACTTGACCCTTTATTCATTTTAAATATTAATTTAATCACAAATCTAAAGCCTTTAATTTAATTCCAAGCACATATGAACTAATTAAAATCGTCCATAATAACGATTCACAAATGTATTAAAATTACTTTTCAAAGCAACATTTATTATTTCTCCAAAAAGGGTAAAAAGGTTATATATACTTTCTACTCCTTTAGCACGGATACTAACTACTTCGATCACTGTAAGATGTTACTCTTAATCGGATCCTTGAATCAGATGTGAGTTAATCCACAGTGGATATAACTTCGACCAGATACCTTTAAGTTATAATATCTTTTAGATCACACAAACACGCAAGCAACTCTTACACACTTATCAAATCCTTTACACTTGAACTATTTTTCTACAGCCTCAAACTTTCTCTTAACGTAATATTTCTATCATCGTTTCAATTCTCCGTCGCTTTTACACGACTAACATATTTACATCTATTCACTACACTTCTGAAGTCCACCTAACTTGCTTAAGCTCGCTACATTTGGTTGTAAAGGAACTGGACTTTTTAATATAAATTCAAAAAGTAATCCTAAATATTAGTTTGGGAAACGTTCACGAACAGCCCATGATCTAGACTTGATTGCAAAACCATCTTTCCATCAATAATACTCGTTCTGCGTGGAACACATCGAAGTCCGATATTTCCGTAACTAACATTTTGATTAAAAATGGGCAGTATCCTATGTTTATCCATTTACAAAAATACAAATGCAATCAATATTTACAATATAAATAAGGGTTTTATAAAGTGCTCCGTGTGCTTTAAATAATAAGAGTTTAAAAATTTGTTTTAACATTAATAAAACATTCCAAATGCATGATTGAAATAAACAGTCCTGTTTTCATAATAAGATTGTTTATTCATTTTACTGAGAGAGAGAGGCAACGAGGTATACATTATTAAATGAGAGAAGATGAGAGACGCAGCTTATAAATAAAAGGATAATTTTGAATTCGATCAGAAAATAGGAATGAACTCTTTACTTTAGAGTTAAGATATGCAAAAAAAATTAAGAAATTAAATGATTTGTCAGTGAAATTATTGCAAATTTAAGTTGAACAATTCTTTATATCTATATCTGTGTGTATAAGTTTGTTGCCAGGTATTCGAATTAAATGATGAGTGAAGAAAGAACTTTAGAATGGTGCTAAATAGGAAAAAAAAAGTTCTTAAATAAATAAATGCACCAGACAATAAATTCTATTAACATCTGAAGGTTAACCTAGCCACACCTCTACCTAAGACTAAACGGATTCATTGGGGGGAAAATCCACTTTATAGAAGAAGTCACTGTTAAATGCGTTCTTTTTCAAGTCTCTTAAATCACTGAAGGTATTTTTTGTGGCTTCTAAGAAGTTAAAGAATCCTTAGAAGCTTCTTTTTTCGATTTATTTTCCTTCTATTGTAATCGGATTAATTGTTTCGGAAAAGTATTCAGTGACATTTAACATACATCTGTGGCAAACGAGAATACCGTCCACAAACTCCATTTCTATTCTGTTAGATAAAAAACTTCTCTCCCACAAGTTCCTTTTAAAATTTCTGTCATTAAAAACTTATTCTTAACAAAGAATTGCTTTCGTTCGAGATAACTTTGCTTTTTTTAAACAAATGGCCTGTTTTTTAACTCTTTGCCATTTAGTTTACTTAATAGATTTATTCTTCTCTAAAGTTTTTAAAGAAACGTATAACTTTTCTTATTTAATTCTGAGAAAGTAAAACTATTCAGGTTTTATCTAAATGTTTATATTTGAATTTTGAGAATAAGTGTTGGAGTTTGAAATAACTGTCTGATAACAATGAGCTTATATTTTATGCAAAGTTTAAATAATACTTATTTTTTTAAAATTAAAGGCAATAGAGGTAATGGTTAAATATATATATATATACTTATGTATTTGTTAATGTAAAAAAGTCTATACTTAAACACACAAATAATTATCTAGGAGCTATTAATGGTCAATAGTTGTGATTACATTTATAAGTCGAGAACTTACCTTTAGGTACATTTTGCATAAATTCTTCTACATTCCTTTCAAATTTTCAGAGAACTTTTAAACATATTATTACAAAAAGTGAACATAATTCCGATTAAAAAGTATGAACTTAATGAAATGATTTGAGAATTAAAATTTTGTGATTCAAGCTTTCTTTAATTTTTATACAAATAACATACAATTCTTTAGCATTTCGAGTGTTTGTTAGACATGTACTCGTTTTGAATACATTTTAAAGAAAATGGCACATTTTATTCCGTACAAAATATCATCACTACAGATAAAGTAGATATAAGAAATGCATTCCAGAATTCTAAAAAAGAACTCAATTTAAGGAAAAAAGGTTATATCTATATATTTTTCTCTATAGCGAGATAAATTTTGCTTACAATTTTAGAATTCAATTTTACAGCTATATATTTATTAAATGTTCATAAACAGAACATCTACGGTACCAGGGAAATACCATCTATTTTTTAACAGAAAAATAAATGAAAATGCAAATTCAAAGCAATTTAAGGTGTGTTTTTTCAAATAAGGGTAGTGTTATATAAATTTCTTAGGAACAGTAGTAATGATTTTATTTTTGAAAACGAAAAATATTCGTAAACATACTAATCAAATTAGCTTTTGTAGAATTCAATATTTTGTTCTTTATACTCGCAAAATTTCGCTAAAATGAATAGAAAGTTTAACTATTCACGATTTTAGTTCCTTTAAACATTCCTGCGAATTAAATGTTTTACTCTGATTATTAAAAGTAAAAATCCATTTTAAATCAAATTTAATTTGTTGAAATTTTGTAAATTTTTACACGCATGATATAAATAAAAATACATGTAGATAATTGGTTTTAAACAAAAATGTTGCCCACCATACAAAATTTGATTGCTGCCTTCAAGAGTTCTTGTTGTAAATGAAACTTGAAATTATCCTTATATCTAAGCAACAATTAAACTAAGCAACAATCAAAACAATGGGTTACTTATGATGCATCTGCTCTAAAGAAGATGATGACCGTCTCATCGACCATCAAAATTACGGCAACGAATTTTTGGGGTGCGAAATGATCATTGGGTAATACTATGTGATTTGCACCTTTCCCCTATTTAAGGCCTTCTTTCTTTCCTAATTCGGGGACATTCCAAACTGTTACTGCATTCCAAGCTTCTTCATCAGAACTCACTATTTCGATTTCAGAATCTCTACGATCGGAACAGTCTGAAATGATTTTATACATATTGGCTCATTAAAAATTAACTGAACTTGTCGCAAAATTGTTGCTGCAAATTTTAGTATCTAATCAAAAAACTTTTCTTGCACTATAAGATTATTTTATACTTACGTATACATACTCAGTAATAAGTTTTATAAACACGCCAAATCACGAATTCTTTTCACCTCTATACCCCAGTATTCGACACTTAAATCATTATAATGTTTCGAAGAAACTGAGAGATTATAACCATCTACATACGATCACCACAAGTCTTGGCGAGTTTCTGAGTGGAGTTTCTTCACACGATTTCAGTAGAATTTACTTTAAGGTCACCCGAATCACACTCAGACGTGAGCAAATTTACCCTTTAAACAAGCCCGAGTCTAATTCTGCACGAACGTTATGAGATTAATTAAATTACGAATTAAATTAATAAAGCTTAAGAAAGAAAAACAAAACCAGAGTAATAATTGACATATACATTTAAAAATAAATGTTGAATCGGGCTGTTACTTCAATTAACTATAATTTGTCCAAGAGTTTTTAAAATTAATCATATGCCTAACCAATTAATATAAACAAACTACGGGAGGAGCTAAAAAAACTAGCTGTTTTTGATTATGGATTATATTATAAAGGGAAGTTGGTGCTCCCATTGCGAGTTTTCCCTTATTAAATAGCGCCAAAACACTGATTTTACGATTAGTTTTAATTCAGCAGCAGCCATTTGCTGCCGAATAAAAATATTTTTGGTGCTTCGATAAGTTGACGTCGCCATTTTTCATTAAGATGTCATCCTCGTGAGAATCAAATTCTCTAACATCATGTATCAAAAACACAACTATAAAAAAGCCTCGTTTCCGACGAATCGAATTCGAAGAAATTGAAAATGGTATCATTGGCCGAGAAAGTTCGATTAAAATCGAATCATACTAGTTGAAACAATATAAATGAGACGAATTATTCATAAGTGATAGCTGAAACTCTAGAAACATTAACTGAATTAAAATGTTGATAGAACAATGGCATTTAAAAACATATAGCAGTAAAACAAATACTGAATTATCTTATTTTGGCTCTAGCCTTGGTGACAGAAACCTAATTTTCACAGTAAACACACCGAATTGGTAATCCTGATAAAGTATTCCTCATAGAATTGACTTTAATGAACCCCCTCTTTTGGCCTGATTTGAAGCTATTTTACATTCCGTCGCCGAGGTTTGAGTTAAAATATGATTTTAACAACAAATGTGCAATAATTTAAATTCGCCGCTATTATAATTCAAGGGAAATTTTCCATTAGCAAAAATTCAGAGAAAAATATTGAGATAATTTTAGTACAATGGTTCTAACAAGCTTTTCATTGAACTTTACCGGATGAAATGTATAACAACTACCGGTAAATAAAATTTTTCTCCTCTGTTTTTTTTTCCTTTTATGTTTCTTATCGATTTTTCAAAAAACTTACAAATGACATATAATTCCTTTTATTTTATTGTTACCATGGTAATTTCGAGGAACTTTAAATTCTATGGAGGTCGTTAAACCTCTACCAGTTTTGATCCCATTTTCCATAAAATAAAACTTGTCTCATTAATCTTTACGGCTTAAGGTATTGGCGATCACTAAAGAGAACTAAAATATCCGATATCTGAAATCTCATTGGATACTATTCATTGGCGGTTTGTAGGAATAATGAGAAACATGGGTCCCGATTTTTCGCTTGAATTATTTTTCAGACCTCAGCTCCCGGGAAAGAATTGATGGTTGACTTAACTTTGGCGCTCATTAAAACATTCCACCGATGATTTGGGGAGGGAAAGAGCAGGAAATGTCCCCTCCCCTCTTTCAGTGGCATTTAAAGGAGTACCTTTACTCCTTGTCGAGTCGATTGAATTTCTTCAGATAATGAAGCCCATAAAGTAATCATTTGTGTAATGTCATTCCTAGAGGCAAGAAGACCAGTGTCTGAGACAACTACTAGTCGAGATTACTTGGGACTTTTTACATGCAATCAAGCAGCTCTGTAGATATGTGCAGTACTGACAATCTTATTTTTTCATAATTAAATCTACATCCTGAATAAGTTTTCAATAAGTCGAGACTAGATTTTTTTGTTAGAAGAACTGTGTTTATAATAGCGAATCTTAATTTATAGAAATCATACTCGAAAGAAGTTCGTAACAAAAAATTTTGCAACTGTATATGTATGGAGTATTACTAGAATTCAATAAGAAAAACTCTGAGATTTTTGTAAAATGGTGGTTACATCAAATATTAAGTCTACTAAATTTCGCTCTATGTGACGTTTAATACGTAGTTCTTAAATAATAGACTTAAATAGTCTTTAAACGTGTAAACAAGTTAAATGACTTTTATTTAAATTACCGCTACAATTGAGAATTAATAACATAGAGTAAAAAAAACTGGTTTGAATCATTCGTCGTATACTGATATGTTACCCATGTTGTCATGGTGATTCTTTTTTAAGATTTTGCATAAGTGCTTATATTTGTCAGCTTACAAATATTGATAACATTGTGTGTATATATAAGCTTATGACATCAATCTAGCATTCAATTCCTTAAAATTACCACTGGTTTCTCAAAATAAATTTATTGATGATTTCAACCATTTAAACAAGCAACGTACGAAGAAAAAGATCGTACTCTTATGAATTTTAATAATAAAGGGAATTATGACTCTTAAAAATATTCTGAGAAACTATTCAAATGTTTTCCTATATTTTTAATTCAATCTAGATATAATTATTTTTAATGAATAATAATCACTGTTTTACTGAATTTATTATTGCTAAATTCTCTTTAAGTTTGGAATTTTTCAAAAGCATATTTTATTTTTATAAAAATAAGAAAAAAAAAACTCCATGCAATAAGCGAAATTAATATATTTGGCAGGATAAGCAAAAATGTTAAATGACGGTCTATTTCAGAAGTAATAATAGTGTGGATTACGGACCACCTACGTTTCTCGAAAGCAAATGGTTTGGCTGTTATGCAAATAACGCACGTACATGTATGACATTTGGTAAACTAAAACAACTCGATGTTCAAAAATAAAAATTTATTTAATTTCTTTTCAAAAATTAATTATTATACTTAAAGTGATGAAAAGCTAAAAGTAAATTACTTTATTTCACTGATTGTTATTTATAATTTAAGGAACTTAATAATGTAATTCAAAAGTACTAAAAGAAATAAAAATATTATTCTCATTCTATGAAACTATTTTGTAAAGAATATCTTAAGAAATTAGAAGTCCTTGTGGATCCTTTATGAAAGTTTTCTGCGTTAGAAGTTAGCAGCCGAAAGTTTGGTTTATGATTTGTTAGGGCAATTCGCACAGGCTCAGTAAATTGCAAATTAGTTAAAACAGACAGATGCGTATTTTTTTTTAAAAAAAAATATAATTCTTGTATATGAAAACACGCAAAAATAATACCGTAAACTGAGATTAATCTTAGTGACATTGTTTGGCTTTAGAGTATTTTCATATCGGAATAAAAAATTTCGAGGTTGGTTCAATAATTGAAGGAACTTTCACTATTTATTTTATCTGTTTCAATATTTCATCTTCAACAAATTCCAGGAACTCCAACACTACAGAGTGGTTATATCCCGAAACATTGGCCGTGAGACAAACATCCATTCTTTAAAATCTCTACAAGAAAAACGTATTCTAAAAATGTAAATGATGGCTTTAGTGCTCTTAAATCACCAAATCCATCAGTAATTCCTTCTTTCTGTTGAGTTTATATGTATAATCTATTGTTTTAAAGTCTCCGACTATATGAAAAACTCGAATTTTAGAGACAGTATTGATTTTTTTTACTTATTCATTAAAATATTTGAAAATTTCTTTTTCTAAAAATACCTTCCATTCGTAGTTACGATGAATAGCAATGAAATTATAAGCATTTTAATATCAGACTATTTTCAAAAAAATTGCCTGAAGTCACGATTCCGAAACCAGAGAAGCCAAGGTTCTCTAAAAAATATTCATTTGTTTCCTTAATTTTTAAGAATATATACTACTTATATTTAAAAAAAAAAAACATTTTAAAATGTATTAAGATCCATTTTGAGAAATCTGGAATATCGCATTTAGTTGTACATTTTCCTACATATCAGTGGCACTATACATTTTGTTTATTATTTTACTGAGCTACATTATTTGAATTTCTTTCGAGTTTTTATTTTAGTCAACATTTTATTTCTGTGTTAAATAGTTGTTTAAATTATACAATAGTTTTTTAGAATAATATTTAGTATTTAAACAACGGGTAGTACGAAAGATGAACGCCAATGTAAGAAAAGAAAATTCCATGGAAATCATCCCTCTGCATGTAAGACAACTGATACAGTCATTATCAGCAGTGATCGTAAAATTAGAATTGATGACACAATAACAAAGGAAAGTTTAAAAGAGGATATAAATATGTTTTGGTAAAATGATTTATAGACTAAAAATAAAATGCTGAGTTGCCCATTGAGTTTATCACAAAGTTTAGAACTCTTGGAATAGTCCAGTTTTCGGTTCCTTTCCAATATGTTATTGAAATACACAAACTGCAGCTTTTTTCGTCGTTTTTCATCAACTAAAAAAAAAAGATGAATGAAATGAAGTGAAGGGCAATCAATATTTATGTTTATTTTTCTTCTTTTGCTTTTTTGGACATAGGCGACATATTTCCACAGAGAATTTACCACTTTCTGTTGATAACAACAGTACACCTCAAGCCATTTGACTAGGCAACTTTTTTTGTCATATCGTACAATTTGGTCTACAGAACCACTGCCATTTCTTTTCACCATACGATCTGTTTGCAATTCTGCTAATTTTACAACTTTGCTTTTCATTAGTGTTCCTGCTGCAAAAACTTCTTTATTGAGTAGCATATCTAATAACAATTCCTATGTAAAGTGCACACTAATGTATATTTACGATTCTATAAAAGATATCTGTTTATGAAACCAGATATGACTTCATCCCTACTGAAAACCAAAGTATCACATATTATACTACAATCTTTACAGTTTCCTTAGAGTTTAATATTTACGACAAATTAAAGTCTATAAATCTATACAACTGGGCTATATATCCCTATATAAAATCTATATTCTTAAAATGGATTACAATTTAAAAATATATAATTATAAAATGCTTCCTTATTCGGTGTGGATAATTCGTGTTTACCGTTAAAACTGGCTTACCAAAACCTAAAAAAGAACTGGAGTTGTCATTTATTGATGAACTTAAGATTAG
Source organism: Nephila pilipes (assembly GCA_019974015.1). Lineage (NCBI taxonomy): Eukaryota > Metazoa > Arthropoda > Arachnida > Araneae > Nephilidae > Nephila > Nephila pilipes. Next base: position 188,362 of record BMAW01042091.1, on the reverse strand, counting down.
AGACAGTACTTTGAACTATATCACATGTGATACTATCATTCCAAGCTGATTTCCTTCTATTGGGCTTTTATAAGAAATTCAGAAGTGTAACTAACCTATGTGATGCTTTTGAACTGAGGCTGATAAAATTGGAATTGGCATCAGTATTTAAAATTGTCAATAGCCCTCTACTAAGACCTGTCACAGCTAGAATGCTGTCAGTACGACTCTGATAAACTCATTTATTGGTACATAATGTTTTCTAGCATTAAGAGATTGTTTTTATAACTACTGCTCGATTCATATATGTTAGTGCTTCAAGGTCCAATAGTTCTTGATTATTTGTTACATAATGACACATTGATTTGCTTGTTCTTCCCCCAAAAAGAATTCTTCCCACCCGCGCTTTAATTCTCTTGTTTCTCTCTTCATATTTGCTTTTTCCACATAGCATTACTTTTATAGATGGGTTTCTACTTAAACATAACTTATAATTTTCTTTTCTCACAAGTTATTTCAAGGAATTGAAAAATGAAAATGCTATTAAACAACTCACCTAGCAATCTATGCCATGTCCTGTTGACGGAAGACAAACAAGACTGAATTTTCATCAAAAATAAAAGTTGGCTTAGGCCACACCCTTAGCGATGGAAATACTTGGTGATGGTGAATCGCAAAATGCTACCACTCGTCATGTTCTAGTTTAATATCGCTGTTATACATGGAAAAGCTATGTATGACATATAGCCGTAAAACTCACCAATTTCGCGATTTTCAAAATCGCACCAAGTGTGTGGCCATCAACCTGGCAACCATCTGAATAAACAGTTCTTTGAAATATTCTTCTCCGAAATGCATATATAATTGAATTTTTTCTGCAGTATAGATTGCAACTTAAATTAAATTCTCAAGTTTTGTCCCTTGTTAGCTAATTTATTAAATTCTAAATTCCTTATGGCTATTTTAAATTACAATAGACAATATTTTTTTTTGCAATATGTCTGTTACTATCTTACCTAACTGTTCACATAGATTATCTCATCATTATCAATATTTAATATATTACGAGTGCATTTTATCTTCTTTATTTTGAAACAATTAGTCAAATGCTTCACTTTCACCTTCTTTACAAATGCAATGCATTTCCAAATCTGTGACCAATAATCAAAATGAGATTTCTGTGTACACAATTCTTCATATTTTTAAGCCGATTTTAGCTTTGAAAGTCGAGTGAAAATTTTGTCATTTTTTTATACGAAAGATCAATTACACAGCCTCTTCCAAAAACTCTTTCGATGGAGAAAAATATCTGTGGTACACTTATATCAAATTCTTAGACATTTACCACAACTTTAAATCTTTAACGTTTCTATATTTTCTTACAAACGTTATGTTAAACATATTTAGATCAAGCCAAGATAATGCATATCGATTTTGACACTTATGATAAAGCATCTATTTCCGCATTTGTTTAGTTTTTTTTATATTTCTTATTCTATATGAGGCGTTTATTTGGAAAGTGGCTTAAGTACATTAATATTATTTTAACATATGTAAGGATATGTGTTTTAATAAATCCTAAAACATGAATTGAATACATTTATTATGGCAACAGGAAGTACTAATGATTTCCCCCATCAATAAATGATAGAATTTTAAAATTAATCTTTTCCTTCAATGGAATAACTAAACGCTTTTGGTATTCTAAGAGTTAACCAAATTATTTTGATGACATTTAAATTAATTTGTTTGAATTGATAATTGCTTCCAATAAATCATACGTGACTTATGTAGCCTAGATTGGAATCGGTAATTACAAGTATTTATTGGAATAGGGAAACATTGGACAGTAATTTAATTTTATATTCTTGTATAGATTAAGAAATATATATATACATCACGAAAGAAAATTAATACTGCACAAAGACAGTTGATACTATTTGGAACAAGCGACTTTAGGCATCTGCTTATGCTTATGATTCTTATAAGCCCTGATGAACACTTGTCGTGCTTCAAGAACATTCTACATTTCAGTACATTACTGTATACGTTTCAATATTTTTCAAATATGATATATGTTACCCACTAGAAAACATCAAATACAATACTGAATGGAAAATTGACAATTTCAATTAATAATGACTGAAAATAGGACTAATTATGTCTTTTGACTTGCGGTGAAGTTCAACAAAACAAGGAATCCACATTGAAAAAAAATCTGAAAACTAACGACTCAAACGGTGCTGAATAATAATATATCCCTCTTCATCAGATGTCGTATTAAAGAGGGTTACTCAATTTTTACAATGTCCTGTGACGTGGAGAAAAATTCAGTCTTTTGAGTAGTGCATCTTCACCCAACCACGTTTTGTAGAATATTTTATTTGAGTTATTGTTGTTTGAGAGAATAATGTTACTGAAATATTAAAACATAAGAAAAATCTTACTTTACATTTTGCAGTATAATATACACTGTATCAATTTGAAACTCTTAAAATGGGACCTAAGCCATTTTTTTTAAATAAAACAGTTTACATTTTATTAACCATCTTATTTTTCTCTTAAAATGTTAGCGTTTCAAAATATATTAGTTACAAATTGCTTCGAAATGAAAATAAAAGATTGAATAGTAAATATTGGAACACTCAGCTTGATATGTTTTGGAAAATGGACTTAAGCCACATTCAAAATAAACGGTTCATGTATTACTCGATTCTACAAATGCTATTTATTTTCTTATAAAAAGCAACGCATTGCGAAGTACGAAGTTAAAGCTGAAATTTAAAAGCCTAAAAGAAATAGATACTGCTAAGTGGATTTCAAGAGATTCACAGGGACAAAATCTAGATGGGATGTTGTGTGGATAGCACTTAGCGTGTGCTTGTGTTTACATGACTCGATGGAAGTCATTAAGAAGCTCGAATAAGAAAGTTTTCCCCACTGATGCATGGGAGAAGGAAAAATTGTACAAGTGCGCATGTCAGAAGGTTTAAGAGCATTTAAGAGGGCTTTCACAGTCAACAAAACCATCGTAAAAATTATTTTTAAGGCAAATAATATCTAAATTTTACTTTCTGCTCGTGGGCTTTGGTTCTACTCTTTATTAAATGATTGATTCCATACATGGCATAAATATTAAATGATCTAAAGGAAATCAAAAATGACATTTATTTAGAAGAAATATTCGGAGTTGTAAATCAATGCATTGTAAGAGGCATGACGTGGAAACCATTAAACTATTTTTCTAATATTTTAATAATAGTTGTGCCTATTTAAAATGATACAACACAAATAATTAGAAGTTCAGATTATGAATGAATGCATTTTAATAAAAAGGGTTGGATATAATTTCTCACTAAATATTCAATTAATAGTTGCATTGAGGAGGATTTGAGCAGCAAAAATAATACAACATAAGAAAAATTTGAAGTTTAGGTTATGAATCATCGTAGGATGATAAAAAGGAAAGGATAATCACCGTAGTATTCTTCTTTTTTTTTCTGTAGTATATAGATGATAGATTTTCCAAGGTAAAATTGTGTAATTGTATGTGTCGGTGTTGTTAAGAAGAACAGTGCAAAACCTCAAACGGACTAGTTTTCTTCGTACTAAATGGTCGAAGGCTTGAAAAGTCACAGGAACTCTAAGTTAACTGTCCTGCCCCAACGCGAGGTATAAGACATCGACCCACTGAAGTGGTGACCCGGACTTGATGCATTAGATGGCAGAGCAGCCTATAACTTCCTTTGACGAAAAATTATTCTCCTGATGCAAAAATTTGCTTCTTTGTGTTTAACTAAGGAAATCGCATTTAAATTATAACTACTAGTATACGAGATAAACGCACGTTTCAAATATACTCGCCATTTCAACTCGAGAAAGCCTATAACTTCAAATGGGAACAGTACAAAGCAAAACTCTATAAAAAACAGGAAGGGGATGAATATAAATTGCAGTAATAGCTAGAAAAATAACATTCTCTTAAACATCGTTCAAATTATTCCTATTCGAATCATTGTAATATGCGGAAATATGTGGCGGCTATCTTCAATCCCTAAGTAGAAGTTAAAAAGCTTTATTAACTAGCTGGAGAGGGAAATCCCTTTTGGTCTAGTTCGTTAGAGGATTGCAAAAAATGAACGTACAATTTTTCTAAGGACTGAATGATCGAGGGTTCGAAATTTAGCCAACTCTTACAATCAACTACACTGCCCTACTTCGACTAGAAAACGTCGACCCTCTGCACGATGAATCGTCAAATGAAACAGCGTTAAACGAAGTTATTTTTAAGATACATTCAATCTCAAAAAGGCAACATGCAATCCAAATGAACTAATTTTGTTTTAATTTCAAGTAATTTTTACACATAATTTGGTAACTATAATATATTCTGTATGACACTTATATATGTTTTAAGAAATATGTTCATTTTTGTAATGAAAGTCCTGCCTTTTTTACAGCAACGTAAAAACGTATAGATAGACCAAAAAAAAACATTTATTAATGTATTTTTTTGCTATCGGCCAAAGCGAATGAAACTACCAATACTTTCACGTAACCTAATTTGTGAAGTAAAGACATGCAAATGTATACGTTGAGCATATTATGTGCATACTCTATACACTTATAAGTATTCTCTCATACATAATAAAACGTCTGCTCAAAGTATTACGAAATTACTCCACATACATACACCATTCAAATTTCTTTTCTATGAGTTTGCGTAGTAAATTAATTATAACCTAATAATTAACATAACGAACCGCAAAAAGATACAAATTGAAAAATAATCAAAAGGAAATAACCACATTACATCGAATCAGGGTTCATCGTGGTAGCTGTAAACGAGGCTTACTGAATCTAGACATTCATGGGGGAGGGGGGATAAAAGGACGAACATGCGCACAAGTGAAGCTTTTACTTTCCTGATGCACTTTTATTTCGAAAGTCTTTCGATTCAGTAAGAAGGGTGGGGGAAGAAGTGAAAAAAGAAGTATAAATAGAGTTGGATAGAAGAAAAACAGAGCCATAATGCGTTCGGTGCTCGTGTGTAAACATTTTTTGTATCCTTTTTTACCGCAGCTGGATACTGGCTCAATTCCAGATGTCGGTGTTACTTTTTTTTCCTGTTTCACCACATCTATTCTTTACCTTCCGCCCAAGTAAAAAGTACCATTTCTGTGGTGGAAGGGAGGGGTGTAAAATCGAATGCTATGAGAAAAAGGAGGACCAAATGATTGATAATAATTGCAAAGGGCATCTAGAAAGCAAAGAGGAATAATAATAAAAAAAGTAGTGCATTCCATTTTGGCTTAGCAGTAAAAAAGAATATACTATGTATACTTGGCTTGTAGACGATGGTTTGAATACATTATAATGGAAACTTTGTTTTTTTTTCTTTCTAATGTATTCTTGTCGCATATATTTTAGATAAGAGCTGGCCTACAGAACTATTTATTCTTAAATATGTGTTTTGTAAAAGAAAAATAAATATGTATGTATTGTGTAAAAAGATATTTTCATTTTCCTGATAGAATCATTTCACTTTCAAACAAATGGTTACCCATATAATTAGTGAAAGAAACACATATTATATGATTTCAAAGAGCAGGGAGTAATTAGATGTCGGTACCAATAATGAAGGTAATTCAACGAAAAGATAAATAGAAGCCTTTCATTAATATTGTTCTGGTTTGCAATACACAGTTATACTAGTTTAACTCCTTTTAAAACAAAACTAATGATAATGATGGATATATGTATAATTAGTATGCGAGATTGAGAGCTTCCAAATTTAAAACCTACCGCTAAGCAGTTTTTGATTAATGAGTTTGCTTCAAAAATGTTAATCATTCATTCTTGATAAGAAGCATAGTTCTATGTCTTTTGATTCCTAGTGAAAAGTAATTATGGAACTAATTTAAAATTTCGGAAACATATCGGAGTGTGTTATTTGTAAATATGTGGCAGTGGAAGCCGATTGATCATTGTCACGAGATTGGAACAGAGGTTGCCAGTTCAGTTGTCTACCTCGTCATTTCACCAAGGTTCAAAATTACGAGGAGTTCAATGCCCATCGATCCATCAATTAATGAAAACGTTTATGAAGATATTACAAACATAATGGCCATATTTTCGGTAACATGACATCCCATTAAATTAAATAATAAATACGCTTCAGGTTTTTTTTTCAAAAGCGAATAAGAATTACGGTATAGTGTATTAAAATTACAAACTCACTGATCTGCGACCTGAGAGTTGTATCCTGTGTTGAAGTCCTGATTCAATCATGGATTATCATGCAGAAAAAATAGAAGAGTAGGACATCCATATTAAATAAATTTAATCTAATGGGCTCACATGTGTCGTGTAAAAGTTAAGAGAATGAAATTAGATGATACTTTTGTCCTCCTCCTATGTTTTAAGTTAAGTCGCCATTAGTTCTCGGATGAATCTAAAGTCATGTTAATTCACATAAGTAAACTAACTACATTTGTGAAAATAATAGAATATTACATCCTGTTTGGCGAGCATTACTTTTATCCGGGTATTTCACTGTCACACTAATGTTAGAGCTATTAATGTATAATATATCATTTATTACTGATGCATATATTTATTATTTATGCATTATTAATGTTATATGTGAAACTTCAAGGGTTTAATAATTTTTTTTTTTTTTTTGAAAAAGTACTTTGCTTTGTCAAAATTAATAAAAGTAAGGTAATCAATATATTCATGAGACTATGAGGAAAATGTCTAGTAAAGAGTAAGCATGAAAATATTTAAAATAAATAAATAAAAATACGAGTATTAGGAGAAAAAAATCTTTAATTAACTAGTGCATAAAGATATTGAAACATTTGCAGTAGTTAATTCAAATAATGCATAATTGTTCAAATAAGATTCAAAAAATCTTTCCTGGACAGATAATAAAATCCATGATTATTTAATTTTTTTTTTATTGGTTGCGGTAAAATGTACTTGATTTTTAAACAGAAAGAAGTGAATGTGTAAGAAATTATATCATTTTACTAGAAAATGAAAATTGCATTTGAAATTCCGAAAAACGAAATTTTTTTCTGCATCAGCTGGAAAAAACATTTCTTCATCTTGCGTGGTATTCATAATTGTGGCCGCGATGACCTAATGGTCATGGTCGTGAAATTCCACACGGCGTTGTTTCCTTCGGGTTGCGAGTTCGAGTCCGGAGGCCTCAAAACATCCACCATTGGCGTGGCTAATGCCTTTTAAACCTATCAAGACTCTAAGAACTGTAGTTGGCGGTATTTGGAAGCTTAAAGGGAGGTACCAGCTCATGAGTCGTTCTCGTTACTTCATCGAGGTTCAAAATTACGAAGTCCGTGGCCCTCATATTGCTGCTAGGCACGACTTTAATATACAGTCAATCAATTCATTTCAGTTCGACATTCGTAAACGATAAACATTTTGTTTATTATTTCAGTTCTCTAGGAAAAGGTAGAGTTAAGTGTCGTAAAAAATGCACTGAACTAGTAAACACTAATTGGACATCCCCCAACGTAGAAAAAATAAATGTTATATATTATGAACCAACTGTATTATGTGTGGCTAAGTTACAATGTTCAATCGCTCATCGCCCACAAGGATATATAGTGTTTTTATTTAGAATATGAATTTGTATGTTTTGAGTATATAAGAACATGGCTTTGTCAAAGGATATTTAAATGTACCTGTACACGAATTTGTCAAAGGATGGTTGAAATAGTACCTGTTTTTGAAGACAGACGAGGATCCTGAGACAAGAGGGTGTTACAAGAGTGCTGCCATATGCCAAACTGCGCCAAAAGGAAATTGGCTTTGCTTCATAAGCCAGGTTTCATTTGACAGCCATTTTTTACGAAATCAAAATTTGGTTGCTGAAGGTTTGGTTGGTTGTGTCAAGTTGTGGTCGACATTTGCTTCAAATTATTACCATCGATGTGACCTAGATTCAGAGACCTGAAATTAAGCTACAGTGAAAACAATGTGTTGCTTTTAATGAATCTGCTACAAAGAAGGCGAAGGCGGCCGAAAGATAATGGAGACGATTTTTTTAGATGCAACAAAAGCCCTACTCATGGACTTCATAGAATAAAAGAAGATAACTAAATAGTACTTTTGTGAATTACTCTAATTTCTTCTTCTATTCATAATATCTCATTTTCCATTCATAACACGCATATTTATTGAAACGCGCATGTAATTTGATTCTCAGAAATTCTTGATTAATTTTAACTTTATTTATTTACTTATTTACTTACACTTTCTTATTGATTTCTATTAATTGTTACTGATATAATAAGGAATCGCGAAAGACACATTGACTCTAGAATTAACATTATATATATATATATATATATATATATATATGTGTGTGTGTGTGTGTGTGTGTGTGTGTGTGTGTGTGTGGAATTATTTCTTACAAAACAAACATTTTGTATTTTGGATGCTTCATTTATCTGCAGTATTTGTAACATAGTAAGAATATAAGGATTAATGGATATAAAATATATCACAAATCTCATAAATTACTAGCATTTGAAGCGAGAAAGAAGATTTATATATAGTGCGTTACGGCATATACTTTCAAGTAGTATGTCTGGAACTCATAAATTTTCTAAGTATAAGAATGGAGTTTAAAATATAAAGGGAAAGTAAAAATTCTTTTACGTTGTTATTGAGTAATTTTCTCTTCTCAGCAGAGAAAAACAACTATCTTAAAATGGTATAAAAATTTATTTCACATGAAAAGAAACAAAAATGATGTTAAAAAAACAACTCAGTGAAAGATTTATCTTGCAAGCACTGATAGTGACTAAAGCAAACACTCTTATTCTTCCTACTTAATTTCCAATTTTCGGTGTACTACGTGAATGAAATCTTTCTTCAATCTAAATCTTAACAACTCCACATCATCGGCTGCTTTTGGGAATTTAGATACTTGTTTGTGCTGGTGCAACTGATATTGGGTTACAGAACAGTATAAAGAATTTTTGCTACTTTGTACATTTATTTACGCCGGAAGACTGTATCTCACTACTTAGTAGCTTCAAAGTGTAGTTAAAATCAGTCTGAGTGGAAGTAATTCGATTTATTATTTCGACTTGGCAGTTTATACCACTGAAACGTATTTGGAAAACTTTAAGCCTATCGAATTTTGCGTGCTATTACTAATTTGACAGTATTTATTTTTCATTAAACCATGGGATTGACGACGATTTGGAACTTACATCTACTAAGTTATAAAATACCATTCCCTTTCTGTTGTTACCAGTCAAAAAAATGTGCTGTCTGAAAAGAGCTTATTTGAATCGTCCTAACATTTGATTTAGAGCTTACCACTCAAGAGACCTCTGCTAAATTTGAATTACATAACTTTTTAACTTTTGAGACTAAGTTTTAAGATTGTGTGAGAACAATGTGGGAACATTATATTGATTTAGCTGTAATTAGGATCTAAGAGAACTAAACAAAACTCATTTTTGAATGGACCATCACGTTGATTATCTTAGTTGTACTCAAAGCCATTGGAGTAAAACGACTTGAAAACAATTTCATGGCAAAACACACAGGTTAGTTTTATTTGAAATTGCTATCTTACTGATTATAATTTTATTAGGTACAAACAGAGTTGTTATTATTTTGCATCAAGATGAAACTGTCTTGAGGCTGTGGCCTTTATCACACCTGCATTAACGCCATGTTTCCTCCGTGGAATTTAAGCCGCTGTTCCGAAGTCAAAGAAAACTAATAGAACAGTGCCAGGCACATTTTTGTGAATAATGGAGCCCCACAGTCATAGACTTAGAAATGTGAAAAGATCACTCTGGTAACATTGCACTAGAGTTATATTCTCATTCACATACAATTTTTGAACCATCCCTTTTCATTAATTTATCATCAAAACAAAATTTATGGCTAAAGACGTACACTATGGATAACGTAGGATTTTAGGTTCTGACGTAACCAAGAGAACTAGACAAAATAGGAAGGCACATAACTCTCTAGCATTTATTAGACCTTCCCAGGATTTCGAGATTCATTTGAAACAGACGCGCAAGTTAGCATAACTTTGCATTGGAAACACATTAGAACTGGGTACCAAATTAATTCAAACTTACCAGTAATTTAGCTAATAAGTTGTCCTAAACTCAAATGAGAATTAAGATCAAAGTTCTTAAGAATGTCAGGAGTTGTCACTTCAGATTCCTACATATTCAAGGTATTGATTGACCGTAACCTCAGTAATGATCTTCAAGAAATTGGCATGAGAAGAGATATGGTAGTGAATCAACCTTTTCTGTCAAATACATCCAACGAAAAGGTTCTCTGGAAAAGGCGGGGAAACTCCCTTATCGAAAGGCGTTATGTCTTTATCAGCACATCTCATCAAGTCAAAACATTGCCTGTCCTATCTTTAGGAACATTGGCGTTAGATTCCCAAAACGATTTAATTTGATTTCAGTACCACCGCATTTTCTAAATTTAAAACATACAGAATTATAAGTAGTCATATGAACATGAAAAGTATGAAAGTCGGCACCGTGGAAGAATATATATAGCGCCTCTGCTGTTCACTAAGCTTGCTTTATGGTTTTAGGAAAGTAACGAGAATACTTATAAAAAACAAATGCATTAACAATCACGATTACTTCATCTCAGGTTGTCATTTCATGAAGAGTAGAATTTTATAATTAGATGATTCATTGAATAACTCTCTGTTATGTAAATACCTGTCGAGACTGGTCTGTTGCACTGCTGAGGAGGGTCTAATTAATTGTAATTCTGGTAAAATCTTTATTTCAAGGGATAGAAGTATTTTCGGTACCCAGATAACAGTAGATGCTTTCTAATTGGACTCAAATTATCAGCACTCAAGCGGCCACAGAGTCCCATATGAGTTGCAATGCAATGAGTACACAGATAGATGTTTGAGGAATGATGTGGCATAGAAACAACACCTCTCAAGCTGACATCATCCAGTTCCCTCTAAGTCTCCAAGGGACACATGGCTTCTTCTGAAAGTACAGACCAAAATTATTGCTGAAATGAGTCTTCAAGTTTAACAGTAATTAAAACGCCCTCCTAATAGCAACAACGAATAAAACCGAAATTTAACCATAACTTATTTAGTATGAAAAGTATAGGGATTTTAAATGTAAAGACTCCAATGCCTTAGGTATATAATTTCATATTGTATTTAGGAAAGTCTGACTGTACATTTTGCACATTATATCTAACCACCAATTCCATAAAAAAAGTCTCAAAAATGACGAACTCAAACCCAGGTACATAGTTTTTTGACACATTTTACGATATGTGTGGAAAATAAAATAGACTTAGCTTGAAAATGACTTTGAAAAATAATTTTTAAAAAAAAGTAAAACTAATGTCTAGAGAGTATTCACTCTTTATACCATTGATTTAATACCGTAAGTTTTACATCAATTCAAATAATTAGAACAGATTTCGTAATATGTGAGCAACAAATGTAAACTTACAGTCACATTTGGCATGATTATAACATGCCTAATCCTTTCTTAACAGTAGTCATCATCCTGACTCCATTTTCCAGCAGCAACATATTGCTTGTTACCTTACCAATTTATTCCAAGTTCTAGTCTCTTTGTGAATGGCAATCGGCTCATCACTATATACTGCCAAAGGATTTTTCCATTACATAAAGAAAATGAACATTTTGTCTTTACAAATTTTAAAAATGAGACAAGACACAGTATATGGCAAATGCCACGAACCCATTTAAAACTGAGATGATTTCAAGGTTCAAAATTGTCTTCTCAACGGGGCCTCTTTATTGACAGTAAAATCTACCGACCCAGCTGACTAGTGGAAACCCAGCACATTTCAACACATGATTTGAACCAGTGATGATCGAAGCGAATTCGCAAAATTAACGAAAGATAATTAGTAAATCACCCAGTTGATAAGTAAAACGATCTTTACATAAACAAAACATACGTAAAGAATTCATGATTTCCAAAATATACATTTGTTTAACGAGGAAACGGAAAGTAACATTTAAACAAGGGCATAAAACAAACTCCATCGAAAATGAGCTTCAGTTTGACGTCTTGGTTACTCCCATTAAAAGCCATCTCTTCCAGGAAACTCATCAACAACAATTAGTAAATTTTGCAAATTTCGTTTCTTTACAACAACGGAAATACATTTAAGCCTGCAGAATTTCACTGCTTCCAAAATGATACTGACACCGTTTAGAGTAGCATACCCACCCCCCACCGTATTTAACAATGAATAAACTATGGATCAAAAGCATAGCAATCACTTTCTTAACATCAGTTGTCTCATTAAAGAATACTTCCAAATTTTCATTTCGGAAGTAAAATTACTACAATTACAATTCATAATTCGTAACTACAAGCAAATAGGCTACCAAGTAGACGGAATCTCTCATAATTTCAGCTTTAGTTTAGTGATGAATAAGACTCTGATTTGCGACTTCTCCATATTTCCAAACTCGCCAAAGTAAAGATTTGGAACTTGAGGATTGAATGTATCCTAAGTCTCTGCTACATGGCAGGCTCCAGACCTCAGTACTGAAACCCACGAATCCACCCAAAACCAAAATGGTTAAGCAGGTTTGACTGTAAACTAACGTGGTCAGTAACTGATAACTTTCATGGAATTAATTGGTACCAAAACTAAAAGAAAACATCAAAACATCAAACATATCAATTCTTTTCAGGATAAATATTCCAATGTAATCGGTATCAGAAGTTTCTGTTTCAGATCCTGTGAAAATGCATCGAAATCTAAGCAATAGATAGTAATGAAAACGTACTTAGCCCAAACGGAAATTCTATCTCTTTGAGAAGACTTTACATTCAGCGAATCTTATTCCTTTCATGAAGAAGTAGCCAACTTTGTGAGAGTATAGAGAAAGAAAGATCCCAACTCCCTCCCCACCCACCGGCAATTGTGCTATCTTGCGAAAGCGCAATTTCGCTTTCTTGCAGGCGGCAGAGTATAGGCAGGCAGAGGTGCGAGTGTTGTGTGTATTAATCAAGGACATAAATTTATAAAACATTTGAAAACAGAAATGGAAATAACAGGCTGAAGAAGGGCCGACCAGCAGCAAGGTTTCAAATTACAGGCTTTACTTACCTCAAATCTATTAAAATTGTTATTAAAATTATGCAGGCCACCAAAAGTGAAAATTCTTTAAGCATAGTGTGGCAATACATTGACACAACTCTTTAAACGCAATATTGAAACAACATTTTTTTTTAAAATTTTTTATTCATCAACATAACACCTTTGTTAATCATCTTTTAGTGATATAATCCCAAAGCTTTTCCAAATCTTTTTTTTTTTCCTCCAAATTTTTTTTTTTTTCGCAAGAAATTCTTTTTGTTGCGAGAGTAAATAGCGATAAAACAGCCGGAATCATCGACCTGTTGCTGTTTTTGTTCCAAAATACTGAAAGAATCGTGGCGCCCACTTGAAAAAAAACCTTTTTCACTTCACTTCAAAACCCTTTTTTCCTGGGTCCGATCTATTCTAAATTTTATATCAAGTTTCGCTAAAAGGTTAGTACTCTAGAAAGGAGACCTGGTTACTGTACACAGAGCGCCATCTCTGCTATCTCCGAGTTATTGATTGATGTGTTTATATATATATATAGAAATACATATATATATATATATATATATATATATATATATAGTATATATATATATATGTTAGTTGGCTTTTGTCCCAAGTTCTTAGTAATTGTAAATTTATTTAAAATGCAAGAATTAAATAATAATCGTTTCTAACAAAAAAGTCAGCGATTTCGAGACGTTGCCGAATTCCTGAACTAACTAAACAGTAGATTGAATTGTTTTGATAATGGCAATTCCCTTACCTACTCAAAGATAAATGGTAAATTAGCAACCGTAGCAACTATTAATTATTTTATTCGATATAACGAAAAAATAAGCTAAATAATTTGGATCTGAGGCTCAAAATCTTTCGCGCCAAAGGATTTATTTTCTTTTGTGATGGCAGAAAAAAAAATTATGCAATAACATAGTGTTTTGTCGGAAGCGCATTATTATGTCGTGTTAATTGGATTTTCATATTAAAACGTTACGCATTAATTATTTTCCTGTGTATTTTAATTTAATATTATTTAAAAAAAACACTTATGTGCATATTAAATAATAATAAAATTTATTGGATTTATCTTAATACTGTAAAGTGGTATACGGTGAAACGTATATAGCCTGAATTCCTTCATATCTTTTGCTAATATTTAATAATAACGTGAATTTGCGTTATCTATCACCCACAGATGAAAAATCAAAGACGGGAATTAAATTTCTCTCTCACATCACGCATCTAAGTGTTGATAAGCAGACATGTTTAAATTGACAATCGCTTAATTCGTTAAATATATTTATTTCTATATTTTTCACAGCAATATAAATGAATGGATCTCTTTGTGTTCTTGTCTACTTGTTCTCTACTTTTCTTTTCTGTAAACTGATTTCTGAAATAAACACGCAAAATATTTACCCAATATTTTGTTATTTTGATTTAATTGAGCATTATTTCAGTTAAAACTAGCTACATGATTAATGAATTGACATTTCAATCAACAATTTTACAGTGTTGGATAAATAGTTAAACTGCCAGAAATGTATCTTTTCTATATGAGCCTAAAATTATCAGTTATAATGATTCGAATGTACTTATTTTTTTCAAATAGATTGTTCTATGCCTTTTAAATGATTTTAAAAATTTAAATGTAGCGAATATTTTAAAAATTAAAATGTAGCGAATATTTTACAACGAACTTTAAATATTTTATTGAAACCTTTGAGTACATATATTTTGACATTACTCTCTATACCGATTTTCTTTTCAACTGGGTCTTAGAGTTTTTATCTGATTGAGTTCCTCACAATAAAATGAAATTTTATTTCTGTAAATGAGATTGAAACTATGAAGTGTAGTGAATAAATTGGATAAATTACATTTATAAGCAGCGAAGAATTGAATAAGATAGTTGGAAGTTAAGTAGTTAGAGATAGAGATAGTGGACTGATTTGATCAAAGGGAGACATTTGGATCATCTGTACTCAGCCTACGGTATTTCTGGATCATACCCAGGAAGCTTCATTTTAAGGTTTAAAATTTGAGTCCTCATCTACAGTTAGTCTACCTCTAACTACATTTTAACATACGGCTACTGTACGACTACTCTATTGCATAATCTAGGTACAGCTGCTCCAGATAGCAAAGGAAGACATCTGGAACAGCAATACTTCTTTAATTTTCGGATCATAGCTAGGAAAGTTTAGCTTACAGTTAAGGATTCAAATCCTGAACTCTAATTATTCTACTGACTTGATTCCACTTGAGTTGGTAAGAGATGATTAAATCCGCCGTCTAAACATTAGTTCAGACATATTTAGACAAGTTTACCTAAGAGAAAGTAAAGTCGGTGAGAAACATTGACAAATCATTGCTTTGACAATATGAAATTGGTTATAATCAGAACTAGATTCTTGATTTCTTCAGTTAATTGACTGGGACTCTTTCAGTTTCGATTAGGAACGACTGAATAAAAAAATACCGCTTGATTGTTAAAATATGTGTGAATTTAAGTTCATTTGTTCCATTCATTCAAAACATAATTGAATTGTTCATTGAATTTTACGTTTCAGTTAAGATACCGTTACAGTAAGCAGGAAGCGAGACATTTTGATTTCGCATAATAAAGGATTGTTATGTATGTATTGTCTGCTTTAATATTCACCGAATCTTATTCGGGTATTTTCAAACGGAATGCAGCCGTAAGTCCGCACACAGTTAAATCTCAAGCGACGCGTAATCCTTTTCGTCCATTTGGAATGGTAATTTATTCAACCGAGACACATCTCCGATTGAAACATCTCTTTCTACCAGTGAGACTCTGAAGTGCGTCACAAATTCGATAACACTTTGGATACAGTTTGAAATTCTGATGATGTCTTTCAGCAGTCTTACGCTCGGTCGTCGTCTCATTAGGAAACTCGAGACGGCTGAAAGTACCCAACTTTACAATGTACCAAGTGGACAGATATTGACCTTTCGTTATATCAAATCTGATCCTTATGACCTTCGTTCGTAACAAGTTGAATCTTTTCCTGACAAATATTATGTAGATATATGGGGTTTGATTTAGTGTGGGGGAGATATATCTTTCATCTTGGCAAATTTGACTTTAGGAAAGATTCGGGGCGAATATTTCACCGAATATGTTAACTGACATTGTGAAACTACTAAATGAACCATAATGCGATGCAAACACCTAACCTATTGAATATATTTTGGGAGAGATATTATATGTAAATATTTATTTCCATTGGAAAGTTCTGGAAGGAGTTTTAACATGAAGCTGCCTGCATAATTTGGCGGAATATAATCTTTATAATTTATATAGCACAGACATGCGATAAACTTACACTATTATAAAATAGATATGCTTTTGAATACTTTGAGTTTCTGAGAGAAATAGCCCATCCAGCTCTATATCCCTTAAAATAATCAATCAATCAATGTTTCATCTATCAGATATTAAACAACTTACTATACATAATTTTATAGTTTCTTTTAAATATAACTATTTTTCTAAATCCTTATCCCATGCATATAATTATTAATTAAAATGAGAAACTTCAAAAAAAAAATTTCAACTTTAATTTGATTTTAAGAAATTGCCTCAACATTTAAAGAGCATGATCATCTTCAAAAATAAAAAAAGACTGAGAAAAATTAATTTAAAATTTGAAGATTAATGAAAATACTTAACACATGTTTAGCGAGTTGTTTAAAGAAACTTTAAGCAATTCGCTAAATATTTTAACTAGAGTTGTAAATTTTTTTACATATATTTAGAAAAGTCATGCAATTGGAATAAAATAACAAAACGCTTTTCGATATTTTTGGCAAATGTTGCGATGATGTTTCCCTTATTGCTCCTAATTATATGCATAAAGTTATAATTGAGTATTTCCCCTCTTTATTTTCCAAATATGTAAAATCACCGCTGTTTCAGAATTTTGGCATTTGTTCTAATAATCCGAAAAGAAAATTATCTATCTTATTAAATGTATTTGATATTTGTTCTGTTATAGATTGTATGTTTATACTTATTTTCCGATGGAATGTTTTGTTTGAGTTTTAATTATTCTATTTCAAATTTGAATTAAAAGAATTCTGCTAATATTGTAGAATATAATATATAATTTAAAGATATCTAAGTCTTGTTATCTTATATTTTCAGTCATGACAGCCATTTTCTATAGAAAAATGTTATTTTCTGTTTTTATAGTCAATTACAAACCATTTTCAGAACGGATAAAGGATTTTTTTTTCAAAATCAATATTTTTACCGGATTTTGAATGGCATATCCATTGTTTTAGTAAAAGCTAATCCAGATAAATTATGAAATAAAAATTGCAATTTAATATCCATCATTTGAGGCCTTTTCCGTTAAAATTCATTAAATAAAGCGATTTTGACATTTGTAATAATAAAATTAACATAAATGTAAAATGAAGGAAACAAATAATAATAATTTTGTTTTTCCATTTATTTACTAGCGGTAATTTTTGTAAGTGATTGCCGCGTACAATATAAATCTCATGAATTCCAGAATTACTATCGACACATACCGAAAATTTATTTAACGGATTGTTTCATCTATGAGGGTTTAGAGAAATAATTCACAAGGATTATTTGAAATTCGTGACTATACTTCAGAGAAAACTATTAAGAAATAAGTAAAATGGAAGGAATTGTTACCTTTTCAGAAATAATGTGAGTGAATAACTTCGGTATTAGAATACAGATAGCGTTTCCTGTGCCCATTTTCTATAGAGATATAAATCGAACTGTCCCCTGGGTTTCTGGGATTTTGTATATATATTACATGTGATTGATAGCGAACAGATATGATTTATTCAGTTTCAGTGATAGGCCCAAAGATATTTTAGTTTTATTATGCTACAGAAACCTATTAGATAACATTTTAAGTTTCAAATATTTTTAATAAAAATCCGTAAAGTACAAAAAAAAAAAACCCTTACTGAAATATGTCTGTTATCTCTTTATATCTAACTCTCTCTCTCTCTCTAACTATATATATATATATATATATATATGTGTGTGTGTGATTGTAATTGTAAATTAAAAGCGCAAGTATATTTACTGCCCAGCGAGAAAACGCCAATGAATGATTTTTGCAAACCTAAAGGGCCTTAGGAGTAGAAGGCTTACGCAGTTAATAATTATCTTTTGTACAAAGAAATATATAAGGAAGAACTTGAAATACCGTTAAAATTTCCAAATTTGAAAATGGCATTCGTTAACCAGTTGAAAAGAGATTTTTGTAATAAAAGAAAATCATAAAGTCAAAGTAAATCATTTGAAGTGAAAAAAGTGATTTGATTGAACGCTACATATTATACGTTCTGGAAATAAAAAACTTTGTTGAATATGCTCTAATAGAGTATATTTGCTTGAGGATCCAAACAACGTTCATCATGTCGCGGAACTCTCTGCTACACTAACGGAACTATTTGGAAACTTTAAGTGTGAAAGATTATAATAAATGAGAAATAAAGGACAATAACTCTAGTTTTAATTTATATTTTTTTTACTTCATTCCTTCAACCCAATTCCCACCTTTTTTTTGAGTGACTCTCATGCACCTCCTGCAGTAATTTATTTACATTTCTTTGATCTATTGGTTTATATTATACTAATCAACGTGGAATGTTAAGTGTTGAGAAATTTAAATGAAATTCAGAGATGAGACTAAAATATTACAAGAAATCATATTAAAATACTTACTAACTGCGATGATTAATTGAATAAGAAACAGTTTTAAAATATTTATTTAAAGTGGCCTTTGTGTCTAAAATCTGAGGTTATTCTTAGAGATTTTAATTTCAATAAATCATCTTTTAATCATGTTTAAGTGATCAAAATAAAGCTAAAATCTTAAGAGTTTTATACCCCCCTGGTATTTTCTATATTAATAATTTGTTTATCGAGACCAAGTCTCCAGAGTGTCGCAGTCTAGAAGTTTTTTTTGTAGAGATTGATGTAAACAATTACGTTAAGTGTGGGCTGACAAGGTACAGAAATGTCTCCATGGAGATAGGATTATGACACTACCGTTTTACGGAGCAGCTTTAAATAACTAAGAGACAGCCACTTACGAAAGTTATGTAATTCATTTTCACTTTTATTTTGAAAGACACTTCAGAAACATTTTAATTAGGCAGTTTATTAATAAGTAAACATGTACATATTTCTGATTTAATGTTTATATTAAAAAACTATTAACAATTTACCGATATGGAACAAGAAAATTTATTGGATTGATTATTTGGATGGTTGTATTAGCGTCGAACGAGAAGTAACACGGGGCTATTGGCAGAATGCCCAAGGAGATCGAGCTACAAACCTGCTTAAAGGGTATATTGACTACGGACCTGATAATTTTGAATATTCATGAAGTTATGAGGATGACACCTCAGCTGGCATATCCCTCTTCTAACTTCCACACCACGCCATTGGGAGGAATTTGTACCTTGATTGATATTTTGTGCATTAGTTTCAGCTACACGGCGGGTCTTCAGTGGCATGAGAATCTAATGAATGTGGTAATTAAATTTAAACTGATAGTATTCAGATTCCAATATCTCCGGTTATACTGAAGGTTATCCGAATTGCTTCATATACGTGTTTCGTAAATCATTGGATCGAGGTGTAGCTGGAAAATTCAATAGTAGGAACATTTGAAGATAGAAGGCGCCATAATCAAGGGGTAGTAAGACAAAAGCACAAAATAAGAGTAAAAAAATGATTTAATGAAAGTAAAAAATAAATATAAATAAAACATACAAATGAATAAGTAATTTAAAATAAAAATAACAATAATAAAAAAATAATAAATAATAAAAATAATAATTAAAAAATAAATTTAAAAAAAAATAAAATAAATTTAAAAAATAAAATAAATTTAAAAAATAAAATAAATTTTAAAAAAAATAAAATTAATTTAAAAAAATAAAATTAATTTAAAAAATAAA
>BMAW01042091.1:141245-157361 GCA_019974015.1 Nephila pilipes | reverse complement strand
TATTATTTATATATATATATATATATATATATACACATATACAATATTATGAAATCCGAAGGGTTTATTATAGTCAGTCATACACACATTTTATTGTTAGAAGTTTTGATAGTGGCTTTAATCAGTTAATCGTAAATTTCCAGAGTAAAATAGATAACTTTCGACTGTCACGAATGGGTGCTGCTTTATCTTGGAGTAAAAGAGTGACTGGTGCAGTCCACTACAGAACAAAGAAAACCGCTCCTGGACTTGCTGACGGTGGAGAACTATTGTTTGAGAGACATCTGAGATAAGGTATATTTGCTGGTTTTTTCTTTTTCTTTTCTATGTCACTCAAAAGTGGAATTCGATCTTCTGGTAGGGGTTGGCGCATGCGCGATGGCGCTGCTCATCCATCACGCCAAATGGGGTCAGCAGGACGGTTAAATCAACCGATCCATTTCCGATCTTTGACATTAGAATATTTTTTTCCGATGCGAAGGGAAGTTTTGGAGTGGTCGACATTTTTTCCAAAATGTCACAGACATCTTACGACTTCTTTGGATATTGACGGTTATGAATTACCTTGTACAGAAATCTTATATACATTGTTATTCTGCGATTCTTCATCTGCATAAAAACCTTTTCTTTGAAACTTTCATGGCTGATTTTATAACTGAAGATTTCATACGAATTTCAGACCCGAGTTCTTAGAAACAATGTTATTTGCAAATAATATTAAAAGCAAGGTTTTTTTTGGACTGATTCTGAAACTATTACTAATATTTCAAGAATTTTGAGAGACGAAGTTGGCTGTCACCTAGTGTACTTTTGATGAGAATTGTGATATATTTGTACAAAATGAGTCAAAACTGCTACGCAAAAATCAAGCATTAATTTAAATTTTCAAAACTCTTCCACATTAATCAGAGTTTGTTAAAAAAAAAACCACAAAGACCGAATATTATTCATTTTAAAAGAAAGAAAGGTACCTTTTAGAAGTATTGGTATTCTAGAATATGATTCAAATACGCACAGAAAACAACTTTATTGTATAAAATAGGAATGTGTAGATATTTTTACGACAAAACTCTTTGTAAGTAAGCTGTCATACATCATTTTTGCATAAATTTATTCATATAATGTAACAAAGAAAAAGGTAATAAAGACACAGATCTTGATGAGTGACATTACACTAATTTAGAATTATTTAACTGGAATTTGTTAGCAGCTGAGTGCAGGAATTCAAAATTTTAATTCCTCCATCCCACTTTTCCTTTGGTAAATATGCATTACTAAATATAATCAATATAAAAAATATGTTACAATAAAAAATAAACTTCGACTTGTGGTAGCAGAAAATTTTCGTTAGTCTATCGTGTCTTTCGCTTCGTAAATGTATATTACAGAATACTTCTGACTACAAAAATATGTTGATCGAAAGAAACTTGCGGTACTCTTCTGGAGAGGTATAGTAAAAAAGTCAACTTGACATGCTAGAAATTAATTAATTTCACAAAAGGGGAAAATAACAAATTTCAGCCATTGTCTATTTAAAAAGTTGTAAATCAATCCTAAATCTAGATTCGATGCTATCAACATTGAATTTGTATCACTTCTTTTATAATGATGTAGAATTGAATTTTCCACTCGTGGCATGCATTCAAACCTTTTCTCTCGACAGTTTATAAGATCATTATAATACACAAAATTAGAAACTGCTGTTTAATTTCGTTCTTAGCATATTTGCAATGCTATGATCGTAGACTCCCTTAAAGAAGTATAACTCTTAGAACAGAAAATAATCATCACAAATAAAGCAACAGAAATAAAAAAAATAAACCTTATACAATAACGTGTTGTACAGTGTGCAGAAAAACATCGTTTATCTTGCAACATGAATGAAAATAACTCTTAACACTTGAGGAATAAGTTATATCTGAGGAAAGTAACTTTATTTTTAGATATTCCTTACTTATTTTAAATATTTCTAATTTAGTTAGAATTTGTGTCATACGCAAAGGTAGCTAAAATTAATTGTTGTTGACGACAGATGGCGTTTCTAAGGCATGTTGACGTTACAGTTGTGGGATGTCGTATGCTAAATTGTGTCAATAACAAATCTGACACTGTCTCAGTGTAAAATTTGTTATGAGACCGTTAGTTTTATAACATTGGGCTAAATCACCATTTTCTCTCCACTAATCTTTGTTGTTTTCTTTAAATATAATTGTTTAAAATGAAATCATTTCCAATAAAATGAAACATATGTAACATTATGTAAGATTAGATTGAAATTATGAAGTATGATGAATAGATTTTATCAGATGCATGTATAAGCTGCAAAGAATTTGATTTTGAGATTATGTGTTGTTTGTAAGATAAAATTATCCCACAGTTACAGTTTATCGATGAAGAACTAGTGAAAGTGAGACTTTTACACCAAATCGCTCGTTATCTGTGAAGTGGTCATATAGATCCTAGATGAAACAAGAACAGGAATCAATGATCAAATGTTCAATACTAGTTTATTTTCTCACTGAAACCCAAGTAAGTTGGTTAGAAACAAATTAAATATAGAAATGAATTAATTTAATTTATCTGTGTTCCCCTTCATTGAACGTGTAATTTGGGATGTTGCGCAATTCGATATTTTCTTTTCAATAACCTCGGAGACATTTTGGTAATTGGAATTGCATTAGATTACAGTTTCTTTCCAACAAAAATGAAAGATTATTATGTAAATTAGACAGAGAAAAGAGGTTTAGTGAATTAAATAAAATATTGTGATACATATTAGTGAAACAAAATTAAAAGGAAACAGAAGGGAGATCGAGTATAGCGACAAGCCGATATAGTTATACTTATAAATTAGATAAAATTGCCTTAATTAATAGTTTGGTTTGAAGTGACTCCTAGTTAAAGAGTAATACGAGTTGAATATAACAGAAAATGCGAATTGGAATAAGAAGAGTTAGGCAACAAGAAATGTGGGTTGCGACTTACGGTGTAAAATGTACTTTAACTTAGTGACCTAAAACTGAGAATAAAAACTGATTGCTTGAAACATAAATTGTGAAGTTTGCCTATTCACAAATCTTTCTTCAGTAACCTCAATTGTATAAGATAACAACTTTTTGCCAACCAATAATAATGAAAGGTGAATTTAATAGTAATTAGAAGGTGTTACATCTTTTATTAGTACCATGTTTTGTAATCTCCAGTTTGCGTCGAGGTGTCAAAGTTAATGGGAACTAGATTAATCATTATACGCTAGATACCAAGCAGAAATCAAATCAATGTGTTACTTCTAGTGAATTTCCTTTAATGAATGCGAAAAAGGCCATGCAGGAGGCAGCGAAATACGTCATATTCTAGAATTTCTTATAATACTACAGTGAGAGAATTATCCCCCTCCCATTTCTCATTCCTAATACGGATACTTTTTGAACCAGCTGCGTATACCAGATCATAAACGATCAGAAGTTTCTGAATATTAAAAGAAATAGAATCTTCATTACTAGAAATAATAACTCTTAAGTCGGTATTTATATTCTCAAATACTTAATTTTACTCTTACTGAGCTGTATTTCTATTCATCAAATCCTGCCCTCAGTCATAATATGTAGGCATAAACAGATACTCTGCTTCAAATCATTTAAATATTCATGAGTCTCTCCGACTTCTTAGATACTTTTGTTTCTTTGAATTAAATGAAAATAAGTTTTAGGCATATAGTCTAGAGAGAGAAACTTATTATTCCTGCATAATTTACATATGTTAAACCGAACTGAATATAGCAGAACAACATAAACTTTCTCTCTCATTGAAATCTACACCGAATTCTTGGAATTCATCCGAAGAATATGCATTGTTGTTGAAATAATAAAAGATTTCTATTATATTTCCCTTTAACACGCATACATTTTACTTCGACTTACCATAAGTATATTTATTTTTCTCTCGTATTATGTTAGCATCCATTGAAAGTATACTTCCCGACAAATTCAAAGGTATAGATTCAAGGCGAAAGAAGAAAGAAAGAAATGCATTTGATTTTCACAAAAGAGCGACTGGAAAATAGACTTTCGAAAAATCTTTAATTCATGAAGCAAGACGAGACGCCGAAAACTGAAAAATTTTGATTGAAGAGAAATATTTACCAGTTGCTACGTCGAAACACGAAAAAGAAAACCGTAATAATTTCACCGAAGTCAGAGTCGGTAATATTATATAGAGTTCGGTTTCTCTGAAATTTCGTCGTTTCGTAAATTTATTTCTCGCTGGAGAAACTCTGGTATGCTTCACTTAATATGAAATTAATGTCGGCATCAGTGATATGCAGACGTAACTCATTCTGATACACATGATGTGGGAAAAAAAATATCCTTTGAAGTTGAGGCAAAGGAAATTGCTTTGATGTTACATCTGGCCTTTAGATTATAGAACATGAATGCCACATTTTGAATGCGGATATGAAAGCAAATCTGGTCAGAATTCCATCTAAATCGAGTCGAAATAAATCAAACATTTTACTATACTATACTTATTAACATAATTATGTATTAAATGTATACAATTATTGATATAAAATTTGGATCTATAAAAATAAACGTATTTAAGATAAAATATAATATAAAATTGTAAATTAATTTATTAACATAAATACTCATATACTGTCGAGTAAATGTTGGAGCAGGTAGAATTGAAAACACAATAGATATCCGAATAACATGGTTTATTAACAAACCGCTAACGAGAGCAGCTATACTTCTCGGAGAAATTTCAGTCTATTTGTAAGTCACAGTGAAATATTCTAGAACATTGCTTTGGAAATGTAAAGAATAATCTGGAAGGTATCGGAAATTAATATGAAAAAACGGTGAGGAATTGAACAGAATTCTTACATGAACTTTTTAAAGTTTCTGACACTGGATTTTGAAACTGCGAACTCTCGATCTGTAATCGAGCGTCATACCTCGACTTCGTCGCTGCTTGAGAAATTGCTTGAAAAACAGCATCTTGCTGTTTACGAATTCTATGGTAGAGTTCTCATCTACACGCGTGTCTTGGGTCCTGAATAGACTTCACATGATGGAGGCTTTCTTGGATTCTGGACGCACTTCCACTAGGTTTGAGCTCGTCTGAAGGAGTAGAATTATATGGAAACTGGATTTGAGTTACGGGATCATATAAGGCTTAATTCGAAGCACTTGCACCGAAGCATCTCGAGCGATTATCAGACTTGGACTCATCGGATAGTCGTCGTTCGACTTAATAAGGGCTGAAGTATATTTTAAGTAATTTCTCTGACATACCTACTTTTACATGGAAGTGAAATTCTATACGAGATCTCCAGATTTATAGAAGACCATTCGATGTTTGGAATCATATCACCCTCTGTGCTTTTCCTGCGCTTCCAAGGTTTGTTTTCCCACCAGCTGTATTGATTCTTCCGTTCTTTACAGTAATTTAGTTATGTAATCACCTCCAGTTTCTTCCATGTGAATCGGGAGCATAGTGTCGTGCTTCGTTTTGGCTTCATGTCCATGCATCTGATAAAGAAGTGGGAATCCGGCTGCGTCATACTTTGAGGTGTTGTATGCAAACATATCAAATGGCAATATTTCACATCAATCTTTCTGCTCTTCAGGGGAAAATTCGGCTTCCTCGGGAGCTTCAGTAGCAGGCTATGACTAAGTTTTGACATAGCGGGTTAAGTATTCAGTGCAGACAATAATCCATTTATGTCTCCTCAGCTACTTTGGAAATCGTCCAAGCAAGTCTATAATGATCCAATAGAATATTGCAATTGCAGGAGAGATAGATATTAAATGAAATCAGTTAAAGTGAAATGGTTTATCTTCGTTGTCATTCACACACAGTAATGTGAGACAAATCGATGTACAGCGAGACAGAGATCTGGCCAATAGAATCGTTTTCTCACTGTTTCATATGCTCTGCCTATTCCTAAGTAGCCGGCTGTAGGTACTCCAAGAAAATATAGGAGTATATATTTGCGTAGGTGTTTCAGAAACAGTGGCAACCAGATATTTCTCTCCCCGATGAAAGTTTTTATTTTGTAAAGTATTCCTTCAATTAATTCAAACGCTTTTCTTTTGGTTCTCATTTTTATTTCGACGTTGTAATTTTTCTAGGTCTGAATCCATCTTCTGTTCTGCCAGGAGATTCTCAAAAGAGTCAATGACGTTCACCTCTTCAGAGGAATAAATTTTAAACTTCGATGGATATCAAGAAATGTTATCAGCTTCTTTATGCTTCGTACCATTTTTATATACAATAGATATGCCATACTCTTGAATGCGAAAAACCCATATTGCAAATCTTTCTAAAGGGTCTTTAAGACCAAATAACCACTATACAGAATAATGGTAACATAGCGTTAAGCAAGACGAGGGCTATTGGTGAACGCCCTCGTAATTTTGATACTCGGTCAAGTTACGAAAACGAGTCCTGAGCTAGCACCTCCCTCTTTTAACTTCCACACCACGCCAACTGGTGATTTTGAGCCTCAACAGATTTCGCGTGCATCAGCCTCTGCTACACGTGGGGTCTGCAGTAACATCAAGGCTTGAACCCACGACTTGATGATAACCTCCGACTGCGAGTCCGCGACCATGACCCCTAGGCTATCGCGGTTATCACACAATTTGAGGATTTTAATAATTATCAAATTATAATGTATGGATAAATTTGTATCTTATTTCAAGTTTTAGTTTATATTTGCTATTTATTTTATCACATATATTACATTAAATAAATTCATTTAAAATCTGCTAAAAGCATGCGTTATTCTTATTATTTTTTGTTATTTCGAGAGAAACAATGTTTATTTTCTTCTTTCAATTTAAATCAGCCTCTTAAATATAAATCAAGAATTTGGGTTATAATTTTTTTGTTATATTTATTACAAAACAGGTTTGTGTTATACAATTCCTGTGCGTGACATCTTTAGAGAAAAATAAAATAAATGGAACAGCTTTATTACGTAGTCTTGAAAAGATAATAGAGACTACCAGATCCCTTTACACTTGATGGAGTAGGTGTCAAAAGTTACTTTCGTACTTCTGCGTATCACATTAAAAAACATAAATATTTACAATGTATTGAATAATGTAAAAGAGAATATCCTACGATATCAGGAGAGTATCGTTTCTGTATCGTTTTTTGCTTCCAAGACTGCTTCACAAATGATAAATGATTCAGTTGCTTTCTAAAGAGAAACAGTGGAGCCATGGTTTTGTGTTATCTTTTCTCTAACATGGAATGAGAAACGTGTTTAATTTTTCAGATTTACACGATCAATATTGTGAAATATTATGAGATTGCTCCAATAAAATAACTGTGCTTGTGTTATTGCTTACTTTATGAACTAATCATAAATCAATATAATTATATATCTAATTTCTTTATTCATTTTATTAAAACAATTGAATCATTTGAATTTTTTTTGACAACTGATACAGAATAGTATTAAATCTGGGAAGGCATATTTAAACAGAAAAGCGATTTAGTGTGGATTTATCACCATTTTTCATTGTTCTTCATCCTTAATACTTTAAATAATTATTATTGCATATTATTGCTATATCTTATATTATTTATTATATCATTTACAAAATATTAGACATGATATCAGGTATCCTAAAAGGTACCGTACTGAAGTCTTATGAATTTATTTAACAAAGAGAACGAAACTTGAAGCTACTCCCTCCCTTCTATAATAATAAATACAAGTGAATATTTAACCTGAAACAATTGGTGAATGTAGCTATATGTTACGTTGTACAAAATTACGAATCCTTTAATCAAAATCAATGTTTCATGATGTCTATCTTTGTTTTGACACATCTTTCAATTTATAGGTTAAACTAGTTATTACGTATTATAACTAATTATCTAACTGCATTCGCTGATCAAAATCAGTAGTTTTATTTCAATTGAATATCAACCCAATGTAAAAGGAAGATGAAAAAAAAGAGAATTTTCAAGCAAATAACGAATTGCAATTGTCTTGTCCTTGATGCATCTAAAAAAATGAAAAACAAGTTTCAAACACCAACAAAACATTTCTGATATGAAACAATGAAAAAGATCACGTAGAATTATTCTCGAGAAAGTACAAGTACTTCAACACCGAAGTTATTGAAAAATCTACAAACTATATGAACACTCAAACTAAAAATTAGCTGTATTACTTTTAAACTACTGTATAGCATAATTTATTTTTTATATAACAAATGTTGTGCTCTATGTTTATTTTCTTTTGATATTGTTACTGTATACGATTCAAGTTAAATTCATCAATTCTTACTATTATTATGGGATAGAGAGTGTATTACATTTATGCTAATGGTATATATAAAAAGCACTTCCAACATCAGATAAAAAAAAAATTTGAACCTGATTTACAACATATGTTCAAAATATCCGCCGCTTTCTTGGAGGTAAAGTTTAATTCATTTGGCCATATTTTGGAAAACGCTTCTGAAGATGCTGAAAGTGATTTTTGTGTAATGGAAATTTACAGATCATCTACTATTTGGAGATTATTTTAGTGAACATTGTTCATTAAGTATCCCAGTAGAAAAGTTCAAAGAATGCTCCGATCAAGATAACCAAATTCTTGGCTAAAAGAAGATGGTACAATACGCCATACGATTATGAAATCATGGAAAGGCTTAGAGATATTTTGATGATCGACTTCCCTCAAGATACTTTTAACCATTTCATGGCTTTGATCTGAGCATATTATTACTTTTTTCTGTAGGTATATTTAAGAAGTAAAGATTATGAAAATAATTCCCAAGCGAAAGATTATCTGGAAATTACCATCATTCAAATAATGCAAGTAGTTTCTCCCAACAAAATAAAACGGTTTCTTAAAACATATACTAACTAATATTGCCTCCAAGAAAGGAGCAGGTATTTCGAAGATTTCGTATAAATATAAGTTCATAGTTTTCTACATTATATTTAAAATTATTTTTACCATTAACATAAAATAAATGTTTTATAATTTGATCTATCTTTATGTACATAATGTTATAAACTGCAGCTATTCCGGTTGATTTGTTTAATTTCAGGAAGCCGTGAATTGAAGTAACTCAAAAATATCATTAAGTTTCAACTATCATCCCGGAGTATTGTAAAATTTGAATTATTGCTTAAAGGCATCATTATCAAGATAGAAACTTAATTTTTATTTATTATTCTTAAAACTTCTCTGCATATTTGTAATCTAGAATTTAACATTTCTAACAGTATTTCTTAACATTCCGAAGGCCGTCATTGTAAAATTCAGCGGATTCTACATTTTCTTCTCCATACTGCGTATTACTTCAATCTACAGCTTTCAGAAACCAAACAAACTTACATAAATAGATGTTATTTACGTTATTACGTACATAAGGAACAATTAATATACAAGATATATTTTATCCACATATACAATACTTCGGTTATTTCATAGTAATTATTAAACATTTGCGATATACCCTTGTAGTCACTATTATTTCCACATGAAACATCACTAACTACAGGGCTAATGATCTTATCATAAATATACGTTTGCGAACAAAACCCTTCTTCTTTTGTTCTGTTCTCAAAAGCATACGCGTCTTTAAACTTTGAACACTTACGGTAAACTATCTCCTCTTGGATTTTCAATGAACACAAGTGAAACTTAGTATTCAGGTTGGAACGACGGCGTGTGTATATTCTTGGTTCTCTTTCTTCTCAAAAAAACTCCAAGCTCCATCATCTATGTTATCGTTTTACTGGTGCTTAGCGGTTCGTTCTTACTGTTCTTTAAATTATGTTTGTTCATTGTCAGAAAAATTTCAAGAAAGGTTCGTAAGTGGCTCGCAAATGAGCACACACCTTAAAGTACTTGGCTACCATGCTTCCAATGTTTTACATATACTATTGTTTAAAAAATGCTGTGATATATAGTTGCTTATAATTATTTACACTTTATAAATAGGTAATACTTCTTATTTGTGAATTGAATTTTTTTTCTTCAAAATATTATACGAGTATTACTTGCATTTGTTAACAGTACCTACATACCGACTATTAAAATGAAATAGCCATTAATAAACTTAGATCCGTTCTAGGCTCTAATGCGTAATCGATTCTACTTGTCCGGGATAACCCACAGAGAGGATATGTAACTAATTACATTTTCTCCATCGCAATCTCTCCTGAAATCCGCTTCAGTTCCATGGACACATTATCGGCCACCTGCACGTGCCACCCTCGATGACCCCCTGGGACAATGACTGCACCATCAGGATGCGCTTGAATATCAATCCATCATTTCGAGTAAACCCGTAACGACCAGTGACCCGATTTCTACTGTGGTAATGGATGAAAGCACTCGCATGATTAGAAACCATAGGTTTTTATGTATACGAGATAACATGTCAAATGACGTGGGACAAAGTTTGGTCAGTAAACACTAATAGACACTACTTAAATAAATGAAGGCGGTTTAGTAAGTAATGACGCTTGACGATAACGTAATAGTGATTGAAACCTGCAACGGATGGATTAGTATGAGGAGATTCTCTTTAACCTACACTAATAAGGAATACGAGTAGTACATTGAATGAGTAATTATTTCTTTAAAAGATAATTTGTTAAAACTGCGAATATCTTCTTCAAAGCTTCGTTATTAAGATTTTTCGAGGAATCATTTTCATGAACAATACTTTAAAACTGTTTTTATTTTGCTTAAAAATTCAATTCCCGAAAAGAAATAGTTAACTAACGTTACCGGTGGGATACGAGTACAACGTATTTACTTTCCACATTTCAAGTTAATTCCCTGACATGGCTAAGGCAATACCTGTTTTTGATCACAAATGACATGGCTAAGGGAAGCTGGTGTTATCATTAAATATTGTCATTCGTTAAATGGCATCAAAACATATTTGATACTGATTAAGTGGTTAGTATTGCTTTGGTAATCATTTGCTGCCATATCAAATTGGACTGTTCTCGCGTCGAGTTGTCATCGTGAGACTCGTTCATACTTGGATTCCTAATTATACACTCGAAACCTATGGCAATTAAAGCAATGCCTCATGTGAATCATCCAAAGTAGGTGAGTGGCTACGATAGCCTAGCCGTCAATGTAGTGGACTCGCGGCCGGCAGTTTTCATCGAATCATAAGTTTGAGCTTTGATGCCACAAGAGACGTGCCGTGTAGCAGGGGATGATGCGCGATAAATCTGTCGTTGCTGAAAGTCCTCCGATTACTACCTCTTCTAACTCAATGTTAGGAGAAGTGGTGCCAGCTCATGTTTCGTCCTCGTCACTTGACTGAGTTTCAAAATTACGAGGTCAGTCGCCAATAGCACTCGTGTTGCTTCTAGTGCGACGTTAATGAAACCAACCAACCAAAGTAGGTTAATACGATCTGGTTGGTGGGAAAAATTAAGTCGACCAGTTTTTGAGATGGAAGAATGGAACGATGAATGGGCATTACTGCATGATTTACCTCATTCCTAACATGGATAATATTTGAATGTATCATTTTATAAATATAATACATATCCCATCTAATAAATTCCAAATTTTTTTTGTATTTCATTATATTATACATTATGTCAGGAGTTTAATAACTTTTGACGATTATCAATAAAAAAATAACACTTTATCAAGCAGTTCTTTATAATGTATAATTTGAATTATCGAAGGCTACTATTTTTACCATTTAAGAAGCTTATAAAAAATTTCATTCTACACAGCAATATTAGAATAGAATAACTAGATATGAGCAAGAACAATTATACAGAAGTTCAATGGCTCTGGTCATACTAATGGTTAGAAATTGTCTACTTTCATACTAATGGTTAGAAATAGGTAATAAGTAAAGTTTTCTATGTACCATTTTTGTCATTTTTGTTATAAGAATGATCTGAGGTGTAATTGATGAGAGCTAAGGTCACATATTGCAATTTTTAGGCACTCGTGATAGTCCAATTTTTCTGCTTTTATATTAGTTCTGCTGTATTCTATTACAGCATTCAACAATGATTCTTTTTACTAGAATGCACAAATGAGTGTTCTGTTAAACCCCAGTCTTAATGCGATTTTGTAAATCACCAAATCGAGAGAGTTTTAGTATTGTCATGCATAACAGCCATGTTTCACCAGATAACACAGGTTTGCTATAATGGACAATTTATCGTTCATAGATGTTTCTGTTACCAAAGGTGATTGCTGAACCGCATTTCAATTGTTTTTCTTTGTACGTTTTTATGAGTCAAATACAAAAATATTTTTAAAAATTGTTCTTTAATAGAATAGGTACAAGACAAAATATGAAATTAGAAGGAAACTATGAACAATATCCTCAGATTTTCTCATTTCACTCATATTTTGCTGGTTATTAAACCTGTCTCTTCTGAAAAGCTATTTGGTAACAAAACGAATAATCTATTCATGTCCAAAGTATGGATATTTCTATACATATAGACGTCTTTATGGAAATGAGTATATGGCGATTCAATGGAAATAATTAACTTCAAAACTGTTGTATCTACTTATCCTTTATCAATTCATCCTTTAGAAATACTATTCTTGTTCAAAACAATGGCTTAAATGCAGTACACGACAGGACCTCATTCCGTTTTTATCGTCGTGTTTGGCGAATTTTGCAGTTTTGTGTTGGCTTAGTATATAGCTTAACATATCGCTACTTTTGGCAACCATGTAAGAGAAAATTTTGAATCTCATCTCGAAATAGAAACATAATACAAATGACGCAAAACCTGGTGTATACTGAATTTTTTTCTAATCTGTTTGTGAAACTAAGAAGTTTTAAGTTATTTTTGGTCAATATATATTAATTGCCCGTGCTTATTTTACACAAGAGAGTAAGATCATTTTGTAAGTAAATTGTTGTTACAAGAAAATGCGATCTAAAAATGTTTTGGAATGTGGGAACTTTGGTAGACAGAAATTTTACAAAAGCTTATTTATATTAATAGAATTTACATTTTAATCTGAGAGTGCTATAAATGTTATTTAAGAAAATCAAACCTTAAATTTTATGTGGATGATGTTGTAACGTTCCGGTGTAACGCCGTTCTCCTAATATCTTACTGTTTACTTCTTAAATAAACTCAAATAAATACAGTGACTAAATAATAAAGTTAGACAATGAATGAAATAAAATTGCTTTGGTTTGGTACTATTAATGTCACACTGGAAGTAACATGAGAGCTATTGGCGGTGGATTTCGTAGTTTTGAGCCTCGGTCAAGTGACGCGGATGACACCTGAGTTGGAGCTCCCACTCCTAACTTCCACGGGAGGACTTAGGACCTATACAGATTTCACGAGCATCAGTCTCGACTACACATACGAGTCTTTCGTGGCTTCAAGGCTTGAATGCATGACTCAAAGAAAACCGACTTCCGCCAATCCGATGCCTTAACCACTGGGTTACCAGGGCCACATAAAATTGTTCATATTCGGATATTTGATAATTCAAAAGTCCATCCCTAGCCTAATATACAATATTCTGGATTATTCTCTATACGTATCGGACCCTATTCAAAAGACTAATTTTATAATTTTGTACTTACCTGTAGCAAATTACTCAAGTTTAAGTAGACTTGGAAATTAAGGTTCAATTCATTGACCCTATGTTCTTTCTTTCTGGCTGTAATCGAAAAAAAATTATTACACTTTCTAGTGTAAGCAAGTGTGGTTCCGCTCGTTCTCTCGTAGTTTCCACTCAGTCTCTCTACCACTAGTTAACTTCAGTATTAAATTCTTCGACTCTTATAATAGCAATTTATAAAATCTATTCACTGTGCTTCAATAATTTTAATTATATATATATTAATTATATTTCATCCGTTGGAAAAGATTTTAAATTCAAACAATATCACATAAAATTCCTTAGAAATTGACTGAAGAAGAAAAGGAGATAGAATTCATGTTAAAATAGTATTTGTATTTATCTGTTTTTCTCTTTTAAGTATAATTGTTATTATATATAACGAAAAGAAATTTTCGCACATTCTTCAAACATGGCTTATGATATCTATGAGAACATATCAGAAGAGAAATATATTCCTGTGTGCGTATACATCGATGTAAGGAGTAATCTAATTCTGAATATTGGTAATATTGTTGATCATGAAATATGAAGTATAATGTAATATTTCCTCCCTTAGCAAATATCAATTTTGGGCATCATTTGTTCTATGTAGATACTTTTGATTCGATATTTAAACATGGCAGCAGTAGCCAAATAATCATAGTTGCGAACTTGTCAATCATGTCGCTTCGGCTGAGTCATCAGTGTGAGTACATATTTCACTAAAGAACCATCATGTAGCAGATGTGATGAAAGTTAAATCTGTGGAGGCTCTAAGTCTTCCTGTTAGCGTGGGTCTGTAGATGGGGATTTCAGCTTAGGTGTCGTCGTGTTTAGGCTTATTCGAGGCTCAAAATTACGAAGTTCGTCCCCAATATAGAACTCGTACTGCTTCAAAGTATGACGTTAATAAACAATACATCTAGCTATACTAAAACACATCCGATATTTGATAATAAGTAATAAAGATAACAGAACAATGAATGAGATATAATTATGCTTTCTGATATTTTTTATTCAGACGATTGAGGGATCTCGTAATTTTCAGTCACAATGCAGTGAAAAAGAATGTACACAATACAAACACAACAGCCTTTTAGATTTTAGTTGGTTGGTAGAGAACTTTAAGCCTGGAACTGAATTAATATGAATTCCTTATTTATAAACACAAAAGAAAATAATATTTACATTATACAATGCACAGGGATACAATGCAAATTTAAAGTTAAATAATTAATCATAATATTTGAAAGTACAGGAAAAAAACTCTAAAAAATATTAATTATTAAATTTAAATAATAAGGAAAAGGAAACAAAACCTTAATAACAAGAAGAATATATATATTGTAAAACAAAAAGTGATGATTGAAAAAAATTAACAAAAATGAACAACTGAAAATAAAGCTAGATAATACTGCTACCAGGTGAGGAGAATAATACTGTGCTTGTGCATGATTAGTGATCACAACTTCACAAAAAAATGCAATCGATCTATAAATCAAAAGGCACGAACGAATATAACTCAGCAAACCAAAAAAAAGGAATAAATGAAAGTAAAAAGGTCTGCACACACGCAAACTTCTAATTCAAACCTCAATTCAATGAAAACTGCAAAATATAAAATAACTATACTTGACACCCCCACAGATATATATATATATATATATATATATATATATATATATATATATATATACACAATTAAAGTTAGGAAATAAAACTTAGAATAACACTCACTTACCTCAAAAAACAATAATTTCACTATTTCAGTCCAATATTTGATTTTGCTATCAAAAAGGATTCTAATTTACAATTTTAATAAATGATGAGTTTTAGCATTTTCCTGTTTTGAATTTGTTTTTAGAGAAAATGGTTGCCTACTTTAACAGAATGATGAGCAAATTTGCTTAAATTAACTAACAAATTTGAAAGTCACTAACAGATTTAATATTTCGTAGAATATAATTAAACAATATATATTTCTATAAATTTTAAGTATGTATTGCCGTTAAACAAAGGCACTCTGTTAGTTGAAAAAATAAATCTCTTGTCAAAATTTTTGCTACTTATCTATAATTTTTTAAGTTAATATTTAAATAATCTGCTTTATAAGAATTTATATTAGTTTAAATTAGATTTAAAAAGAAGGAGAAAGGGATCGATCCCGTTTACCATTTGAATTAAATTTATTTTGATAAATTATAGTTTCAACACACACACATATATATATATACAGAGAGAGAGAGAGAAATCTACTATAATAAAAAGAATGATGTCTTCAAAACTTGTTCTAGAACTTTTACAAATTAGGCGCAAATTCAGCCATATCATTGATACTATTATTGCAAGAATTGATAGCTAAAAATATCAAAATCATGTATGAATAGTATCAATTAAAATTATAAATTTTTAAAACTAGTTTGATTTTAAAAATTATGTTTCATAATGGACACATAATGTAAAGAAAAAGTAAATTGAATGCATAAAAAAAAATT
>BMAW01042091.1:44186-139640 GCA_019974015.1 Nephila pilipes | reverse complement strand
TATATATATATATATATATATATATATATATATATATATATATATATTGTTATCTTCATTAATTCTCAAAATTATTTGATTATGTGAAGAAAAACATGAATATACTTTTATCATATTCCTTGCAGAAGCCTTATATAAATAATAAATTTAATTGTTTAATTGATCATTTTATATATCGTTAGTAATAATATCATTTTGTGTACACATACAGAATATCATATTGAGCATTTTGGAAGTTCCTTCAAATAAAACGAAGTAACATTTCCCTAGTCTATGGGATGCCCATGCACCATCATCCATTAAGAGACTCATCCACAACTGGATGGAGAGATATATTTGTCACTCAGTTATATCTGGTCATTCAGTTTTGATTTAAATCTCGGCTAATTGCATGACAGCAAAAGATGTCGGAAGTCCGACTTGACAAGGCGCGCGGCATGTCAATCAAGGGCAGATTCTCACCATAATTAGTTCCGCTTTGTCCTCCCTAATCAGGACCGCGTCACAAGGAGCCGCGTTCGACCTAATTGAAACTCTAAAATTTTGTCACGTAAAAGAGGAGGGGTGGTCTTCAGGCCAGACATTAATGAACGGACGCTACCGCCATCGGCAATTCCGTCGCAATCGAGACGTAAAGTCCCGTTTTGAATTATCAGAGGTCGAAATGATGCATTTCCATTTTCAGTAGTTAAAATGTTTCAGTACTGGAAGAGCATTCTTATGTTAAAGGTGCATGGATGATTAATTCTGTATCACCTCAAGGGGATTGAAAAGTACTATTAAAATAAAGTTATATTTTGAATTTAAATGAAGATGTGTCACATAATCATTAGAATGTCAAGATGTCGATTATTATTTAAATAACAAAGAAATTCTTTGTACAAAACTAATGCAAAAAATGTAAAATGATTATTTGTTTACTTTTGTTTTTTTAATATAATAGGTTTTCATCTGTGAGTTAAAAAATCGACAGTGTTATAAAAATAAATTCAGGTATATAATCAAAATTTAAATTCATTTAAGCTGATACTATGTTTCAGAGGTTTGAGCAAGTTACCATAATTCAATGTGAGTAAAAGAATTGAGAGCAAGGAATTTATTCAATAAAAATTTAAGCACAGTGAACATCAAAAAAATATCAAACCCTTCCAAATAGGTAAGTATACATAATACAAATAATAACTTTCTACGGATACATCTGTTTATAGTTCCTATTCAAGAAATACTGCAACTGTAGTTACGTGAAATTTTTTTGACTTTGTTGACTTGATGGACGTAGTGGCTGATAAAAAGGTTTTGCAGTAAAGGAGATAATTCGTTGAATAGTTAATGCACTTTGTATATGCTCCTCATGTAAGTACCTATAATATTATTTTAATCAAATAATATAAATTATGTATAAAAAAATAGATAAAAATATTAGTATAAAAATATATTTTATCATGCGAAAATATTATAAATGTGTTAAATTGTAAATTCAATTTTAGTGTGAGTTTTCTGATTCAGCTCGAGAAAAGAAAAATTAATTAAAATGATCTCTATATTAAAAAAATATACTATGTCTCATATAAGGAGAACAGG
The DNA here is from genome assembly GCA_019974015.1 of Nephila pilipes. Lineage (NCBI taxonomy): Eukaryota > Metazoa > Arthropoda > Arachnida > Araneae > Nephilidae > Nephila > Nephila pilipes. The sequence continues at coordinate 138,059 of BMAW01042091.1, read as the reverse complement.
GTTAGAAAGTGCCTCTATTATTATTTTAATCAAATGATATAAGAAAATAAAACTGCATGAGGCCTCCTACTTTAAATGAAAATATACGACACCATTTTGACGAATGCTGGCTTACATTATAAAAACGTAACTAAATTTTTATATTACGCTAGCAAATTGATATAATAATAAAATTGTTTCAATATAGATGAATTTTTATTAAAATTTAAATTGCTACAAATGAAGAAAGAAAAAGTTACTAACGTTCTTAAATTTATCTGATCAATAATGCTCACTTTCCAAAATCTTTTGTTTGTAACATAATCAGTTTTGAAATAAAGTTTATGCATAAGCCCCACAGTTTTAATGTTTGAAGTCCTTACTTCCTTTTTATTCCCTTAAAATAGAAATATCTTCAGGAAATTCTTTCTTTTAAAGGTAATCATTTCTTGTTTTTAAGTCACCATAAAAGAAAAGGATTATTTAAAGTAGTACTTATTTCATCAAATTAATTTAAACATTCATACATTATTTACAAATACAAAAGTTAGCTTTGAGTAGTTTCAATTATGTTGTTTTAATGTGATATATTTTCTTTTAAATTTGAATAATTTAAATTTATAATTTTTATGATACAATATGGTTTTTTTTATTGAGATCATATTGGATATCTTTAAGAAAAACAGCGTTTTTGTTTTTTTATATAAATACTAGATACATAAAATCAATTCTTATTCAATAAATATTTCCTACTGCTGAAAAATTCTATATTATGTATTACAAATGTAAATTTCCAAGTTCCGTCCTTGTTTCGTTTTTCATTTGATGTCGTAAATATGGCATCCATATTTTTCTGCATTTGAATTTTATAATGGAATGTACCCGGAAAAATATACATAAGTTGGTATAAGAAAATAACATATTTAATCTCTTATAACTTTTACTTTTAGAAATAATTACATTTTATAAATTAATGTAGTAGTTATATGCTCTTCAGACCCAAGATTCTTTGAGAAGTTTTTCCCTAATTTGAAATTAAATACCTAAAAAGTTAAACAAAATAGTATTTTCAATCATTTTTAAATTAAAAAATACACAATTTTTGTCCAGTCCATTATAATGGACATTGGTCTTAGTCTAGTTTAAAAACTCGTTTTACTGATTAAATATGCAGCATAATTTATTATTTACACATATAAAATTGTTGAACCTGAAATCAAAAGCCTGATGAATATTATAAAATTTTGAATTTGTGTAACTATTATATTTTCTTTTATTAATTGCTGTATTAACTTTAAAAAGTAAGAGTTTCATTTGTCTTAGAAGTGTACAAATAATTTTTATTTCAAATCGAATTACATTTATTCATGACATCCCTGTTGAAATTTTACGTCGATTCATAAATAATAAGGTTACCAAATATTTTAGACTCTTATATCATTTTATTTCGGGATCAGAATCATACGCATTATTCATCATAAAAAATATGAATTCTTTAAAATTTATACTAAATGAAGCTTATTTTCTGAATAATCAAAACTGTAATTGGCCTAAATGTTTCAATGATTTTATGATTTCAAGCTTAGCACATGGTAATGTATCTTACTATTTTATTTATGTAGATATTTAAAGACAAAATCACGTACCATTAGCGACCCTAGAATATGTAAACTCTCTTTTTTCCATTTACTCTTATTGGCCGCGGTAGCCTAGTGGTCATGGATTCGTGGCCGGCGTTTTTCGTTCAGTTGCGGGTTCGATCCTTGGCCAACAAAGACCCTCCGTGTAGTCGTGGCTGATGCATGTTAAGTCTGTCGGGGCCCAAAGTCCTCCCGTTGGCGTGATGTGGATGTTAGGAGAGGGGGTGCCCCCTCAGGTGTCGTCCTCGTCACTTGACCGTGGTTCAAAATTATGATGTCCGTCGCCAATAGCCCTCGTGTTGCTTCTAGTGCCACTTTAATAAGCACTAAACTAATCCATTTATTCTCATTTCACAATTCAAATATTTACTAAGAAAATCTCGGAAAAATAGGATTTATAATAACGCTCTTAAAAGATACACGTACAAAATCTAGAATTGTTGGAAAAAAATCAACTATTTGATCCTAATAATTAACTAGAGTCAATCTGAATTTTGCGTAATTTTTAAAAGTAGACTATTTTTAAAGAATAGTATTAGTCATATCATGTCGAAATCTAAAATCATTTGCGAAAATATTTCTGGTAAATAATGATTTCAATTCTTTCTAAAGTTCTTCTAATTCATTTCAACCGCGACTAACAAAAATATTTATATACCAACTTGTCAAAACTAATAAAGAAACCAGCCTGGAAACTCCTCAGTTGATAAATATCTATATTTTCTGAAAATATTATCAAGAATGTTTGATCTGTGCAGATTAGTGTGCAAAGCCATCATGTTAAAAGCAAACATAAGTGAGTTTAAAATAGTCGGGCCATTAAGTATTCGCTGTAAAATCATAGGTTGACTTTATAATTCCTCATTAAAGTGATCATAATATTTCTAGAAGATTATCCTCTAAATCACATCAATGCAACGATCGTTTTGAGTCAATCATCGTATATCACTAGTAGAATAATATCTGATTTTAGGTCTGAAAGCTAGAATGAGAACAATCATATATTGATCGGTTAGCTGGTCTATTGGCTGATTTAAATTGCTGACCTAGAATTAAGTGAGGAATAGTTGCCGAGCACCTTAAAATTCAGCCTTCAAGTTTAGCACAACCCACCGGTTGGCTTTAGAGATGTATAAGATAGCTTTTGGTCGAAGATAAATTTAAGGCATGTTGAGAAACTAATGCCACCAAATATGGTCAAAGAGAATGCCAAAACTAATGCCACCAATGGACAAAGAGAAAGGCTAAGAGTACTAAAATGCTTGAGTAGCACTAAAATTCATAGGAAGTATACTCTAACAACTAGTTCTAAAGGACTTTTAAGAAAGATCGTCCCATTTTAAAAATAGGCATTGGTACTTGGTGATTCTGTTTCCGATACCTTTTTGACAAGTACATGAATGAATCGTAGCATGTACAGTCTATTTCATGCACGTATACTTCAGATCAATCAGTATTTAAAATATTTAAGAGTTTGGGCTAGCATTGACAAGATTACGGGGCGCGGGCTTGCAGTCGGAGGTTTTCTTCGAGTCCAAGGCTCGAGCCTTAATACTACAAAAGACAAGTCATATAGTTGGAGCTGATGCTGTCAAATCTGTCGAGGCTCAAATTCCTCTCGTTGGCATCGTGTGTAAGTTAGGGGAGAGGGATCTAGCTCAGGTGTCATCATCGTAATTTGACCATGGTTCAAAATTACAAGGTCCATTGCCTACAGCCCTCATGTTGCTTCAAGTGCTACGCTAATAAAACCAATTAGATTAAGTTTCCGCTGACACGAATGATCAAACGCAGTGTTAATATCCAATTTTTTCTTCTCATGGCTATATTATTGTTTTTAACAGCATGGAATAAAATGTATTCTAAAGGGTGAAAGTATAGGAATGTTTCTGCGTGATTTCTTCCTGGATTATTACACAGCCTATTGATAAAGTACATTTGGGTTTATGACCGATAGTATGCATCATCATTCGAAATTGGATCAATAATATATAAATATTTAATCAAAAAATCGAAATATATGCATTCTCTCTGAGAAGATTATTTAAGTTAAATCTCTCTCTCTCTCTCTTTCTGTCTCAGCTTGAATATTGGCGAGGAAGTTTGCAGAGAGAATTGCCAGTTCATATGTCATCTTCCTCACTTGACCGAGGCTTAAAATTACGAAATTTGTTGCCAACAACTCTTGTGTTGTTTCTAATTGCGACATTAATAACTAATCATTTAATCAATCTAAAATCTTGTAGGTTTGGCAAAAATGGGGAGAATGGGGTGAGGATGTCTGCCTCGTTATTTGATCATGTTTCCAATTTTTGAGGCGTTTATATCGGACACAAATAGACAATTCTAAGTGTTTGATACAACAACTAAATACAATCAGTCATATTGTAGCTTCGGTAGCTGAGAAGTCTTGCATCTTCATGGCTAGCGATGTTTCAATTGAGACGTCGGTTCGGCCTTGATTCCACTAAACCCAGTCGTGTGCAGGAGACGAAGCTTGTTTAAATTGGTGGAACTCATAGTCCTCACGTTGATGGGTAGTGGAGTACCAGCTCATGTGTCGTCCTCGTCACTCGATTGAGGATCAAATCTACGAGGTTCGTAGCTAATAACGAGTGTATTGTTCAAATAATGGTGTTCAGAAGTTAGTCTATTAATTATTTGGTGACGAGGGGATGAAGAGAGGAGAGAGTTAATTAAATATTAATCTCGTCACACTAATTTTGTTCAAATTGGAGAGGTATATTGGTTGTGGTTTGTGGTTCTTTGTATTACTCAGAAAAAGAGGAAAACTAAAGTATTCATTAGAACAAAATCATTCGACTACAGTTCAAATTAATTCCTTTTGAAACGGAACAATAAGCATAAAAGTACCCACATGGATTAAGAGTGTAACTATCTTAATTTCGAATTACCTGAACGAAAGCTGAAAGAAAGAAACTTTGTAAAGAACCCGTATCATTAAGATCTCTTTGCGGATAATTGGATTTGTTCCAAAGTGGGGATTAGAGACAAAAGCATCTTGTGCTTCCAAGTTGCTGAAAGGTAAATTCTGTCTTTACAAAATTGTTTGATCACTCGTAGGAAATTAAATTAGTGAAGCACAGAAAGTTTTATTTCTAATCAAAATTATAAAACAATTGTATGTACAAAGAGAATAAGAAATAAAAAAATAAAAGTTAAATTATTTTTGAAAAATTAAATCTTGCTACCTAATATAGATATGTTAAATAAATGTGATATTTATTTCTTGCCTCTTTTAGATTGCGATTATCTTTCATCGGAGCAACCATGAAAATTTATACATTTGAAAACATACAATTGAGTTTCTACAAAGCAAACTTAAACATTTCTAGAAAAAAAATTCATCGTACTGAAATTTCTATTTACAGAAATACATATAAGAAATATTTCTTGATTTTCTTACTAAAATAATTAAGTGTTTCGTAGAGTTTTTCTTACCGATAGAGAAGACTTAAAACATATTAAACTATGAAAGAAATATATTTTAAAAGTTTACAAATATTTATGTAAATTACAATTTTTTTTGGAAAACAATGTATGAAAAAATTAACGTTTATATGCAGGAGAACGGAAAATATTTTATGCATTTTTGGACAATGTAGTTCCTAACATATTTTCGCAAACAACATTTTCACCATAGTTTGATGAAGCCATTTCAAAGTAATGTTCACTGTTATCCAGAGAAGTGTACTTTTTTCATGATCTTCCTGTAATAACTTTTAACCGGTCGGATAGTTAGAAGTGTTTCCAATACTTTTTGGTGGTAATATAATGATTACTCTTCGTAGTCAGCATAATGTTTTGGATGACCTTCTCACTAGTAAATGTATGTATACAGAGAGCTTGTATTTCAAAATTGAAGTCATGGTGGCCTAGTAGTTATAATCACGAACTCGCGGCTTGGCGTTGTTTCGTCGAATCGTAGATCTGAGTCTTGATGCCGTTAAAGATTCCCCGAGAGATGCACTGAAGCACGTTAAATATGTTGAGGCTTCAAGTCCTCCCTGTGCGTAGTGTGGAAGTTTAAAGAGGGCGATGCCAGATGAAGTGTCATCTCATCATTTCAGCTTAGTTCAAAATTACGAAGTTCACATCCAACGGCTCTAATGTGGCTTCTGTTAGCGACGATAATAATGATCAAATCAATCTATTTCAAAGCAAAAAATAAAAAAAATGGATTACGAGTACCATTTTTAGATAGAAATGTATTTTAGTGGGAAAATAGGCGTTTTTGCTCTATACCCAATAAAAGCAACTAATCCATCGAAGTGTTTTTACAAAACATATCTGTTTGAAGAATGTTTACTGTTTTTGAATTACTTAATTTATGATAATGTTATGTTTTTCAGGTTTTTATCTGAAGTACAGACAAAGACTAGACACATAAATTATTTCACTCTTTTTATTATATTTTTCGTAGAAATAGAATGTGCGTGAGAAACAATACTTTACATTTAGACTGAAACTCTTAAATAGCTAACACTTTCCAACATATTTACTATTAAATCCTTCCCTTCAAAAACAAATTCAAACCACAAATTCAAACACACAAATTCAAACAACCAACCAACCAACCAACCAATCCCTATATTCTTCAATATTATTTAATCTGTTTATATATATATATATATAGGCATATGATGCTTTTGTTTTCGAAAAATGAATCAGCTGGCTTTAGATATTCTGATAAAAAGATAAAATGCGAAACAACTGAAAAGCGTACTGGACTCAGAATTGAATTTCGAATGATCATTAAAATTTGATTGTGTAAGAAACGAAATATTTTGACTTATTGAATTTATCACCATTTTTCAAATATATTTAAAATTTTAAACATTTTGAAAAAATTTTGTTCTTATATATTCAAACATGTAATATATAATATGATGCTTCTTACTTATTAGATTTTGATTGTTTAATCGATTGCCTGTTAAATTCACGTTTGGCAGCAACGCGTGGGCTATTATAGACGAATCGTGAATTTTAGTTTTTATTAAGTGACGACACTAAGTTGGCACCCCTTTACAACTAATGCCAGCATGAGAGCATGAAGCTTTCACAGACTTGCCACTCTGTACGATAGGTCCTTAGTGACTAGAGGACCGAATTCCAAATTTGACGAAAATAACGCCGATTTGATTGATTGACTGTTTGATAACTTATAAGAAATATGAGAGCTATTTGGCGAAGCACCTTGTAATTTTGACCCTAGGTCAAGTGACGTGGTTAACCCTTGAGACTGCGCTCTTTCTCTCAAATTCACACCTCAATAACGAAAAGAGTTGGAGCCTCAATACATTGAACGTGCATCAGCTGCGAGGCACTGCGTATGTTTCGTATCATGAGAACTCTAATCCGCCGCTCAAAGAAAACACGACAGGCCGCGCGAGCTGGCAAGCATGACTACTCGCCAACCCTAGTCAATACATAGTTGTTAGACTAGAGCCATTATTAAATAAGAAAAGTTTTATATCTTTCCCGGGGTTTTTTCTATTGAAAGTCTGTAAGTACTTATGGAATTTTGGAAATGGATAATTCAGTTTTTATACATTTCAATGTTTCCGATAATATTTAAACTGTTCTAATGAATGGTGTATGATGATTATATGTTTTTTAACTCTCACATGCTCTAAACATATCAAAGCTTTCCAATTGCATTTAATTAATTATGTACATTTTTTATTTACTCTTGATTATCACATTATCACGGGATGCATTCTGATAGCAAATCAATTTAATTGTAAAACATTCGTTTTACAATTTTCTAATATCAATAGTTACCCTCAAGGTTCGTTCAGTTAATCCAAATGTACATATTATTCCGTTACGAAGATATGTATTAATATACAGAAATGAAAGGATCCTCTAATGAAACAAGTATGTGATCTCTTATACGTAAAGATAAATGAATCATTTTATAATGTAAAATGGGTACCGACATGAGTTTTCGACCCTTGCGATAAAACGCCAAGGATAGTTACAAACTGTCGCCAAATTTCCTTTTGAGGGTTGTAAGTTGTACAAGCAAAGCTTATGTTCAGTATGTGAAAAATAATAAAAAATGTCTTTCCGTCATTTCAAATTTGTAAAGTGGTGGGTAAAATTGAAGGAGAATTCTCGGATAACTAGGTAATCATCGGATTGACGTAGTATGTTTGAAAAAGAAAGGCGAACACTGCTCATTTTACGTCGAAGAAATAAATTAATTTTTAAAAAATATTGAAATTGGCTTTGTGTTAGTTTCATTTTAATATGAGCTAATGTTTTCTTATTCTGTTAAGTTCTCGACAAACTAGAATTCAACAAAATGAATATTAATTAGCGCAAAGTAAGTGTACTTCCGAGTATCAAGCTCCATAGAAATATTTATAACCATGAAAAGAAAATACCCTCTTCAATTTTCTTAAGTGTTTTTATTTTCACAAGTAAACCATTTTAAAGTTTGCCTGTGTTAATAACAAAAAGAATAAAATTTGACGATTCTACCACAAAATCAATTATTAAATGTCAGAATAAGAGCAAACGATAAGTTGTTAAAGTAGGCAATAATATTCTATTCGAATCTTAAAATAAAAGCAAATGATAAAATATTAAATTAAATATATCTTAGAAATGTAAATGCACCTTAAGTAAACTAAATGTAAATATAAATTGTAATCGAAACCCATTATAATGTTAATATTTTGAAACTAACATCGTGTATTCAAATTTTCTCACACATTTGTTTCTCTCGACGTCATTTTCTCGAAACAATAACATGTTCCAAAAAAGATTGCTGAATATGCTCCAATAAATAAATCATCAGAAAACGCAAACAGCAATATAGCGGTCAACATGTCCTGAGAAGCGTTTGTTACACTTGTGAGAATTTTGTAGTATTTTATATAATGAAAGATTATAAAAATTAGTTAGTGTTAAAGGATTATACCTCCAATTTTTTAATGCGCGGTTCCTCTTAAACTTATACTCCCTTAAACCAAGTTTACACGTATTTTTTCAATAATTTAGCTGCTATGCATGCACTGTAATCCCATAATGGGCTTACCAGCTTTAGGTAAATTAGCATGGCAAGCATTGTAGAATCTCCAGGCCCGCAACTATTTACATTCCATTAAAACCGTTTATAGGATTATAGCCTGTAATTCCAATACAGAGACCAGTTATCATGTTGATTCACCAACACTTTGCATATACTCGGCTTTCTCACAAACATCTTTTTTTAGTGAGAGTGCTGCAAAATATCCACACATTGTTCATCATATTTTAAATTACTGTCCAGCATTTCATCAGCATCGTCGCATTTTTTAATTACTGAACTTATTCGTCTTACTTGGTTAGGGTACTCCCCTCACACACACAAAACTAGTTTCCATTTTTTTAATAAAATAATTTTAATATATCCTACCAAAGGTCTTAACCATATCAGTTTTTCAATCCTCATATTTTACCTTTGCTTTGCTTATAAGGTGCATATAAAATTTGTGATATTTATTTAGCGCAGTTGGATAAGGTTCTTGCGCCATAAAACCCAACAGTCACTCAATCACTCATACACTCTTTCAATACTATCATCATGACGCCATCATGATTATTTGTCAAACCTGAACCACGTGTTCCCGGGATACTCTAGAAATTCTTTATTTTCGAACACTTTTCTTGTCTATTTATCATTTTTATTAGCTTCAAGGTCAAAATTTCTTTTTGTTTTGCATGAGTCACATCCAGCTCTTGCTATTAAACTATACCGTCACTCGCTCGAGCACTGTAGTGATTTAACATCCTTTCAGGGCCTTACTTTTTTTAAATAAGTAAGGGCATAAGTATCCCGAGGTATCTAGGGATATTTTTCTTTTCCTTTGAGAGATATATTGTATTTGATAAACAAAGGATGAAAAACTCCTGGGATACCATAGCGATCGGTCTCAATTTGTGACTTTTCTTATTAACCAATTTTTATTTTATACTTTCTTATGTCTAGATCCCAAGAGTATACTATTTGGAGTAGTATAGCCTCATTTAGCTCTTGCATCATAATCCTATTCTTTCAGTGACTGACCTCCCCCTCCCCCCAGTTCGTTCGCATATATTATAATAATACACCTCAAGAGATGAGAGTTAATATTGCACTAAGCATATACGATGTACAAATGATGTCTGATCTTGTATTTCATCACTAGATTTCTTAAAGTACCTCGTTCGCATTTAGATATCATTAGGGATTCAAATGCAATTGCTCCTATATTTCAAATGCAGATTTTTGAAGTAATTCGACTGTTATCTAATACTCTCTACGCATGAAGCTCGTTATTCTTCCTTCAAGTTATCATAAACGTGATGAAAAACATATCTGATTTCCACATTAAATCATAAATTACCGTATTGTAATTGTGGAAATGAAGAGAAATCGAAACTAGAATAGTAGAAATTGTAACAGAAACCAAAGAGTGTGTTTGTCTCTAAATTAAAAATTGAAGGGTATGGTTTTCTTTGGTATCTTAAAAATTCGACTTCCAAACTTTTGTTTCAATATTCGAATTTACTCATCAAAAAATTTGAAACATTAATCATCAGTTAATATTTTTCAGATTGAAATGAAGGTGTTGTGTATTATTTGGAGACTTCGGCAATATATTGGCGACACTGAAAATATATTGCCAAAATATTTTAAGGGTTGCCACAACTTATATCGTAAGAGACAAAACAAAGTTTAACAGAATAAAATCGTTATGAAATAAAAATATCGCCTAACTTTATGCTTGTGCTCTTGAGTTTATCTCATTATTCATAACATGCATATTTCAAGAGAAATGTGTATTTAATTTTATTAGAAAGAACTTAGCATTTGGATTCAGGGTAATAACTGTGTTTCATTCGAGAGATTTTAACCATTTTCAATCAATAAAAGCAAATAATTGAATCTAAAGAGAAAACGTTTTTAAATAAAAGATTTCATCTGCATAATAATAATAATAATAATAAAACATGTTTGGAAAAAATGAATGTACAAGAAATTATTTCCTTTGAATAAAAACTAAGTAAACTATTCTTCCTAATTGAATTAACTCTTAAAGTTAAACCCCTTACGGTGTTTAAATCTGAATATTTACAATTGTAATAAGATCCAAGATATAATGCAAAATTTAATACTGTAGCATTCAAAGAATCAAATAAAAAATAAAAATATATATAATAAGATCAAAATGTTGTATTGAATTTACTTTGGAACATATTTACATTTCTTTTAGATCGGTTAATTGAATTATTTTCCATATTTTTTGTACTTATTATTATTGCTTAGAATAATGCAAAAAACTTCAAATTTAATAGAATTTCTTAATGTATATCTTTTCAAATCGGTGAATTGATTTTGTATTTAAATTTAATGTTATGTTAGAAGCTTTACTTACATATGAATAAAATGTTCACTTTTTTACGAATTTCAAATTAAATTAGTCAAGTGGGGGAAAAAAAAAGAATAACTTTAACAATTGTCCATTATTTTTGTGAAAGCCCTTTGTTCATTTTTTTATGCTGGTAATATTTTATTCCTGTTATTCCCCGAGTTATTTAAGTGAAGGATTTTAGTTTCATTTATAATTTGTAGGTTTTTGGATTTCGACGTTCGATTAATAAAAGAAAAATATGCTGTACTACAATAAGTAAAATTTCAACCACTGGTTGTTACTTTATTCACAAAAAAAAAAAAAAAAAAAGTAAACTCACGAAAACTTTGTAAAACTGGGAAAGTGAAATGTAAAAATGAAAAAAATAAATAATAAGTTAAATATAGGAATTTAGAATTGTTTGCAAGAGATCCTATATGTGAACCTAAGACTTAAGTATCAAAACATTTGTACATGAAATTTTGTTATTTTTTTTTTTACTTTTTGTACTGGGTCTTTGAAGTTCTGTTATAAAATACTACTCGTGAGTTCTTCCTGCAGTTGAAATAAAGTGTGTTTCAAATTAAAGTTACATTAAAATTTATGTTATATGAAAAGGCGGTTTCCTTTAAAAAAATTCTCATAAAATGTGAAATTTTTTCAAAGAAAAAGATTGTAAATAAGAAAGCTATCGTTAAGAGTATTATTGTATTTATCAATATTTAAACTCTTCTAGAGAATAAATTCTATTCAACATCCTTTGGTAATATTTTGAACAAAAAAGTTAATTTCATTGTTTCGGTTATTGATATAGTAACGGTGACCGAGTGGTCATGGTCGCGAACTCACGGGCGATGCTACTTCCGTCGTGGTATGAGTTCAAATCCCGATGTCATCACAGAGCACCTACTATATAAGGACAATGCATTACGTGAAATCCATCCAGAGCCAAAATCTTCACGTTAGCGTGGTTGAAAATTTGGTGTGTGGGAAATGCCAGCTCAGATGACGTCCTTGTCACTTGACCGAGATTTAAAATTACGAAGTGCATCACCAGTAGCCCCCGTGTTGCTTCTAATTGCGATGTTATTAATCAATCAATTAAATTTAATAAATTATATTTAAGGATCTCTTTGTTAATTTTTAATACTACAAGGTCTTTTGCTGTTAAAAAAAACTTTGGAGTTCTCTTTATGTTTTAATGAAATCCTCACTTTCTCATATTTGTCTCTTTTATGAATTTTAAAATTTAATACGAATTTTTTACCACTCTGTGTAAAGTTTAAATTACTATAAATATCTTATGTATATGGAACACACACACAGAGAGAAAGATAGAGAGTTTTCCTACATAAAATTCTTTAATGTCTTTAAACCTAAAACATAAGGTATTTTTGAATATTAGCTTTTTCTGGTACAATGGTAATGAACAGTTCATTCTATTTTTTCATTTTAATAATTTAATTTTTTATGTAATTGAATTAAAAATGTACCTCATTTTTATCTTGCTTTGAATTTCTCGTTTAATCTTATACAAAACACTGCTTTGCGTATTTTTTGAGCTTACATTATACACTCAATTTGATTAGTGTGGCCGAGGTATAGAAATGTTCATATTGGAAGGCTCAACTGCTTTGAAATTTTAAAGGAGTCCTTTTAAGAGCTGTTCTATAGTACTGCTGCAATAACAAGAATCATCCCTTTTTAACTATTTTAAAAGTATTCGAATCGTGCATATAAGAAAATTTGTTTTTTTCCTCCTTTATTTTCTTTCTATTAATTTTATTCATTTTTATAAAACTTTTATGATGGTTTTTTTATATTTATAATGGAAATGAAGCGATGCAGCTTCATTGAGAATTAGACACCTTACGCCAGATGAATGATTAATAAATTAAACTTGCATCAGTGCCTTTCTCTATATTCTTCTACTGTTCCCTTCTGACGCCGACACCCATTCACACAAAATATGACGCTTCCTAGCTTGTTAATTCCGTTTTTTAAAAGCGCTCCCCAATTTTCGTCGCGATCCCCACTCAAACAACCCCGGTTCTCTCATTAGTCGTCTCAAAGGGATGGGCCCTGCTGATGACACTTACCAAATTGACTCGAGATGTGTATCTCGACTCTCCCAAACTTGTTTCCAAACTTCTCTTATATCCCCCTTCTCTCTCTCTCTCTCTGAAAGTTTTTTCTTTCACCTTTCTCTCCCTCTAGCGATTGGCTCTTCTAGCGAGAGAACTCCAATCCTATTATGATTCGCTGATTGCGTTTATGACGTCTGAATCTTCGACATCCAATCAATTTGTACATCGCTCTTGATAGCATTTGGTGCATCTGTCCTTAAATGGGATCATAGAGACAACCTTTCAGTGAAGGTTGGGCTTATAGAGTAATACCACATAGACTTTATTGAGTCGAGCCGAAGAAGTCACACAAAAAAATGTTTCTTTTAATGAAAAACTAAATGGAATTACATGTGCACAAAATAGCTACATTATTTAATTAAAGAAATTAATATCTCGTATGAGTGAAAAAAAATTATAAATGATAGGGAAAAACATACTACAGCTATAATAAGTTTTATTTTTTCACGCATATTCAAAATTTATTATTTTTTTAAGTGAAAGAACATGAGTATTTTACAAGTGTAATCCAAGTGTTATTCTTTATTAATAGATATTATTATAATACCTAGTTTTTACTGGATTGAACAGAATCAATTTTTGTTACTGATCCTGCTCAAACTGGTAAAGGCTATGGAATATAATATTATAAATTAACGTTAATGTCCTTCTTTCAATAGATTTTGTATTCATTTCAATAGGATCATAAATTTTATATTCTTAAGGTTGCATTGATGATTTTCCTTTCGTATTCTCAACTTTTATATTTTATATATTAATTTACAAAACTTACGAACAAATCAAAATCAATAAAAAGCTTAGTAAAAAGACGGTACTTAACACAACAATCAATAACTCCCGAGACTAACATTGAAAACAACATTTTTTTTGCAAATTTTTTTTTTATTCATCAACATAACACCTTTTGTTAATCACCTTTTAGGGTGATACAATCGTTCCAACGCTTTTTTTTTTTTTTTCTTCCCCCAATTTTTTTTTTTTTTTTTTTCGCAAGAAATCTTTTTTGTTGCGAGTAAATAGCGATAAACAGCTTTCTGAATCATCGACTCGTTGCTCCATCGAAAGCAATCGCGGCACCCACTTGGAAAAAACCTTTTTCACTTCACTTCAAAAAACCTTTTTCCTGGTCCGATCGACTTAAAATTTTGACACGTTTCAAGCAAAGGTTAGTACTCTAGAAGGACCTGGTTACTGGTTTACTACGAGCGCCATCTCTGGGTTAGTCTCGGAACTTATTGATTGATGTGTTACATGTTATAGAGGTGCTCGACAATGAATCGCTAATAATGAAGAAATATCGCTAGGGTAGATTGTATCGCTAGGAAGGCTTCACGAGCTTAGTCACGATTTTGACGCAGTCGTAATTTGAGGGAGGCCATTATAACAGGGAAAAGTACTGGAAAGACATAAAATTATATAAATGTAATTATAATCCTTAACTTTTTATTGAGTAGAACAAAGTCAGTTAAAAAATTATTTTAATGAAGAATCAATTACACATTTAAAATATTCATTACTCATTTAAAATAATCATTTCCTTCAAGTTAAAAAATAAGTTTCTCGTATTTATGAAGAAAGCAAATAAAAAAATATGAAAAGCCCTAATTTAATAATATATTAATAAGATAAATATTATAAACGAATCAAAATCAATACAAAATCCTGTGAAAAAACACAAATGTTTAATTACTGTTATAATCCCTAAAGTGAAATTTAGAGACTATAGCACACATAAAATTATTTTAAAATATCAGTTTGAAAAAAGTTTATATGTGCCATAGTTTTAATAAAAGTTATGTTAAGTTGATTAGTATTCTAAAATCAAAAAAATCTGCCTTACAAAATATCTGCCTTAAATAACATTGTAACATTTAATGCATTTCTCAATGCTACAAATTTTTAAAGTCTTCTAAAACGAAACTACTTATAACAGTTCCAGTAAAAGGGAATGGTTAATTGGATTAAATAATTAACCTTTTATATATCTTCTGACGTAATGGCGAAGAAAATGAGCTTAAGTAAGAATAATAATTAAAAAAAATATTAGCTTAATTATTTTCGTTTATCTCACGTAAAATACAATACATTTGAATGAACAAACAAAAAAAAAAGGCATGAGAAGATTTTTCAGTAAATTTCAACGCACAATATGATTAGTTGTAATAAATTTAAACAGCACGAGAGATGGAATTAATTTGAATATTTCAAAAAATAATTTAGAAATCACAAATTAAAACAGCTGTTGGAATAATTACTTTGTGTAATTAATGTCACCCATCATTTACATTACTTATCTAAATGTCAGGAAAATAATTAATTTTTACCCCTATTGTATTATTTTCTTCTATTGTCGGAAAGTATTATTTTGTTGCAGCATCACAGATTATTTTATTTGAAGTTATTTTATCACCATACTTTATTTTTATATTTGTATTTGTTATGAATCTAATAATCCTGACAATACATGAAAAATAAGGAGATGATTTCTGTTAGCTATAATGTAGTTTAAAGTTCAATCTAATTTAAAAAGAAGAAAGGAATATAGGTGCTTTGAATGAATGATTAATTCTAAAATGCTGTGTTTGTTCTAGCATTAATCTTTTAATTAATATCTAATTTGACAAATTATGTAAATGAGTACTATTATGAGATGAATAATGGTAATCTTATTTTTGTTAATTAAAAATATGTTCAAGAATAAGAATTGGAGAAATTTATGACAGAGCAGGAAAAGTAATTCATTTTCAGTTTTGATTTTGATGAAAGCCGGTTTATATAGGTGGTTAAGTTTGTCTCATTCCTCGACGAAGGGTTGTGGATCTATTGTAAGTTCAAGTACCAAAGATTTGTCGCGTGAAATAGTGTAGGCTGTTACAAGATGAATAATCTCATAACGTGTTGAATGGAAGTTCGGACAGTAGAATTCCATCGATTGATGAGGATCCCGTGATGACTTATGAAGTAGCCTAATGGACAAAGTCGCAGATTCCCGGATGACATTGTTTCCTTCCAGTCGTGAGTATGAGCCTTGATGCCACTAAAGACTCACAACGTAGGCTTATACGCGTTATATCTGATTAAGGTTCTAAATTCTCCCAATGGCATGATAAGGCAGTTTGGAGAATGAAGTGTCATCTCAGGTGTCGTCCTCGTCACTTGCCCATTTTTGAAGACTATGAAGCTCCAATTCTAATTGTTGTCGTATTTCTTCTCACTGAAACTGTAATAAAACCAATCACTAACATTTAAAAATACTTACAGGTTACTTTCTTCAATTTCATTATGCAAAGCTTCATTTATAAACCATCTTCCCGTGTCTCCTCAGGGGCTTAGTTTCTTTAGGTATTCTTAGGAATTATGATCTAGAGAAACCCTAGAGATCTTTTTCTTCCCTGTGGGGTTTACTGTCTTTGATAAACACGGGTGACACGTTCTGGGGACATCCTAGCGATCATTCTCTGTTTTCGATAATCTTCCTTGTCCACCATTTTTCCCCTTTTTTTTCTTATGTCTGGATCATTACTGTACGTGGTTTAGAACAACAGCTAAATTGGGCTCTTGCGCCATAAGACTACTTTCACTCACTCATTCATCTTCTCGTGTAAATTTATTTCTGTAAAATTCGTTTTTGATTTTCAATAAATTCTGAAGGGGTAGTTGTCCTGGGAGACCTGCTTGATAGCTTTACACCCTTATTGGGTTAGCTCAATCACCTTTGGGCGCATCAAATAGGCGCCTCAAGGTGCGGATGAATTGTTGTTTATTAACATTCTACTTATAAGAAACACAATTGCTATTAGAAAAGGACATGTATTTTCGAGCCTCAAACGAGGGATGAATACGTCATCTGAGCTAAAATCACATTTTCCTAAATTTCACACCATTCTAACGTTAGGATTTTGAGCCACGACAGTTTTAAACTGCATCACACACGCTAAATGATGGGTCTTAAATAACGTCGGCATTAGAATACACGACTCAGCTGAAACCATGCCTTGCACGAGCTTGCCACCATGACCAATTGGATATCGTAGCCATAACAGAGCTGCAATTGCCTGGTTAGGAGAGTAAGACTCATAATCAATGGATAATGAGTCTACGCCTGTATTTCTGAAGACCATCGTATAGAAAAACAGTGCATATTGTTTATTAGTGAAAGTTCTTATGTTGAGGGGGCGGGCATATGGAGAATGGGATTCCAGTTCATTAGTCATCCTCGCCGCTTTAAATGCGTTTTAAAATTACGAGTTCCAACCTCATGTTGGCTCACGGTGGCCAAGTGGGCAATGTTGGGGCTAACGTTGTTTTCGACGAGTCGTGGTTTAGAGAACTGATTAATCTAAGGACTCGCCATGAAAAGGGGATGATACACGTTCATTCTGTTGAATCTCTTAATCCACCAATTGGCGTTGTGTGAAATTTTGGAAAGCAAAGCGATGTCATCCTTAATATTAGAAGATTGTGAAGTCTATCATCAATAGTCCTCATGTTGCTCCGAACCACAACTTTAATAAACAATGAACATATCTATCAACCATCCTCATAATCGGGTGGTACGGATGTGAAAATTATTGATCCAACTCAGGTGTCAACCTGCTCTCAGGTGCTCACCTTATCTAAGTAGGGACGAGAATCATGCCCCAGAAGCACCCTAGAAACCTTTTTTCCCCATAGGATTTAGTTGTTATAGTAAACACGGGTGACTCGCTCCCGGATTATCCTAGTGAGGCTTTGCTTTTTTCGACCTTCATCCTTCTCGATTATTTTTTTTATCTTTATCTTGTTTCACTTTTTGTTTTTTATCTTTATCTTGTTTCACTTGATCATAGTTGTACAATACATGGCGTAGCATTGCAGTATCTGGCTTTAGTACCGTTAAACTAAACCATCCCTCTCTCATTCACATGTTGGCCTCTTCAGCTGACCTGTGAAAAAATTACAAAAATTATTAGTTGTTGTTAGCATATCTTGCGTCGGTCAAAAGTGTCTGAAAGAAAAAAAAATTGACGAATTAACGATATACAAATTTATCTTAATTTTTTCTTATGAAAATGAATATTGTTATATAAATAATTTCTTTGTTACTTATATAAATATTGGTACATCTATAACCCAGCTTAAAAACTCGCACGAATTGTTTATAACTAGAAAAAAGAAGTTACTTTTATTTAAGTTTCATCAGGTGCTTGCATGTTTTCCCTTCCAATTTGCAATTCGTAGTTCAACATTATGCATAAAATCATATGTCTGGCTCGAATATCACGCCCACTAAAATTTATTCCTCTTTCGTGCATTACAACACAATCTTGCATTTCATACATTATCTTTTAATTTTGTTCACCAGTGTTATATTTCCCACATTAGCATGCCAACTTCATAGTTGAAGAAAAACTTCTATGACTTTGCTACAACAAACAGAACTAATTTGCAATTCCATTACTTACAGAATTTGATCAACGTATTACCACATGTCTACTAGAAAAAAAACAACAATTCAAATCTTGCAACTTACCCAAGAAATGAGCTTCGAACGGTTAGAACTTCATTTTCATTGAGCTAGTTTTTCGAAAGAAATGAATAACTAAAGACCTAAATGTAACCCTCAGGAGCAGAGGAAGTTGCCGTATTTGCATAATTTAATCAGCAAATTCTCCAAGTTTCAGTTTCGATGTTTTCGCTTATCTGCCTTCGATGGAGGCTACTTAAAAATGCATCAGAAAGTTATCAAAAACAGCAACCTCTTAACTTCGATTCAAAAGCAACGGTTAAGGAAAAGTTGCGAGAATTTGTGTTCCTGTCTTTTTTCTGTATTTTGGATTCTGTAAATTGAAATTGATTACATCGGATGGAGGGGAAAGTTGTTGTTTTTAGACTCGAATATTTAATGAACTTTTCAATAAAGAAGCTCATCGGATGTATTTGTTTTGATTTTGTTCTTTGAAGGTGATTGGTAATCAGAAACTTTTTGCTTTGAAGAAAAGAACAATATTAAGAGAAAACTTCTTTCATAGATTTTATATCTAAATACTAGATTTTCTTATGTTCAGATTTAAGGTTAAACAGCTTTAAGCGAAATCCAGAAAATAATTGAGTTTAAGGAATACAACATGTTTAAATTATTTTGAACATATTTTTATTTTTAAAGCATATTTTGAACCGTGTTTTTGAAAATATTGAAAATAAATACTTATGATCCTGTTTCAAGCCTTTTAAAAATACAACACTAAATATCTGAAAGGAAGTAACAGTTTAAATTTTTAGTAGCTTTAATGAAATTTTATTTCAAGCATTTGAATTGGCTGGAAATTTTCAAAAAATGTTTCTTAAAAACTTTTGAGCCTTATTTCTGTTCAAACAATTACAGAACTGAAACACATTAATTGTAGAATTTTCAAAGATGAAAAAATGAGTAATTGTTCAATAAAGTGAATTTTATAATAAGGAATTTTAAGTAGCCTTGAAATACAATGAAGCAAATTTTTAGGGAAAAAATTTATTGAAATGTTTAATTAATTATCTATAATTAGCTACAAAAACTATTCAATTTCTACTTTTTTTAAAAATTATTTATTATTTTTCTGTTAAGGCATTCAATATGTTTCAGTACCTTTTAGTTCTGATGACATTGGAGTTTTTTAACCACAAAACCCTTTTTTTTCTTTTAAATGATTAAAAAAATAATAAGTATTTTATTGTTTTGATAATTTATTTAAAAGTTTCATAACTTCAAAATGATTTGATTTCTTTCTTTCTGCGAATTTTGTTACATCCTTTTTCTATTGATTCAATTTAAAGCCCCAACGTTAAAAATTTCGTTTCTTTTTTTTTAAATATGGAAACCTTTTCACAAACTTATTTTAAATTTTGGATCAAAAAGAAAAATTCTGATGTAATTTGAGAGAAAAATAACGGAAATAAATTTGAACTCGAAATAATTCATATCTTTTTGAGGCCTTTGTTTGCAATATACATTAATATTAAATATAATTTATCATGAATTATTTATAGTACTAAATTTTACAATGAAGAATGATTACAGTATTGTTGTCGGACAAATTTTTCACTATGTCATAAATATGTTGTAAAGCCTTGTAATTACTCAAATTTAAATGAAAAATATTTAAAATCATAAATCTGCAGAATATATATTAAATGAATATGTCACTTCACTTGTCATTGATTATAAGCGCTGTATAAAAAAAATATTCGGCCATTAACGTAGCTGTAGAGCAAAACTAGGAGTGGCACCTCACTCTCCTAATTTTTATACCACACCGCTTGACCATAAGGTCACTTTCATGTAATACGCGGAAGTCCCATTATTCAGCATGATGAGTCCTTAGAGGAATCTAAACACTCTACTGCACCATCTCAAAATTATTTGCCACATCGATAGCAGCCATTTGACTAAAACGGTTAAAGAATAGATCACTTATTCCAGCATCATATTATATATTCTCATAAATTATAAAATAGCACAATTTATCATAAATTAATAAGTGATTTTATTTAAACAGGTAATTTATTTTACTGACTAATGATTTCATGAGAAGCATAAAATTAATTTATTAAAGGATATTATCAAAGTAATTAGTCTTTTTATTGGAATTTCTTGGATTAAAATGCCATATAAACATTTTATATACTTTAAATTGCTGACGGTAAAAGACAGATAATGGTTACATTAAGGGAAAAAATATAACTAACATTTAATAGTATGTGTGTGGGATCAGATGCCTAAAATCCTTACCAACAGAAACCCAACATTAATTTGGTTAAAACACCCGTTGACCTCTTTGAAAAATATTTCAAAATTTTATTACAGAAATAGATATTATTATGGGTGTTATATCTTTCTTAGCTATAACTGATGTTGCTTAGGTTTTTAGCAATAGTGAAAATTCATGTATAACTCAAGTCTAATATTATATTTTTTCTGTCACTAGAATTCATCCTATAAAAAAATGTTGCGAAATTATTTCTTAATTGATTGATTGGTATTATGTGGGATATAGAGCAACAAATGCTATTATCCCCAAATTATGTCTTAAAAATATCATTAATCTTCAGAAAAATATAAAATTCCATTCCATTCACCTCAAATAATACTTTTATAAAAATACAAATTGTTAAGTTTTTCCTTGAGTGTATTTTGCCCGTACATTAGGCAAGCATTTCATATACCGACTAAATAACCCATAGTCTCTAGTGGACAATAATCCAAGTCTTTTCGAAGAAATTGAAAACTAAAAGATATCACCGAAACTCCCAGTTGAAACTAGGCAAGAAATAAGAGAAAAGCGAAGATTGTCGCACGAAGCAGAGAGAGGTAAGTAGGTGATCATTTACAGAGTGTGTGTACTTGTCAGAATAACATAGATTTGTGCGGTTAAATCTCTTCTGCCCACTGTTGATCCATCAATTTACTTGTACTTCTGGAATGAATTGCGCGGATTTCTTTTATTTCCATCATTACGGCGAGAGAGGGTATCTGCGGAAATGGCAGCGATCAGCATCATGGGCGAATGGTGAGGGAAATCGACAAGAAGAAATAGAAGGATTCATTCGGGATTCCTTCCTTCTATCGTCATTTGTGGGAAATGCACCATCATTGTGTCGCCCTCGAGAATCAAAAGCAGCACTAAAAGCAAAAATCATGCCTAGAATGAAAACCCATTTCGTGTCCTTCTTTTTAATCCATTAGTATCCACTAGATTTTTTGAAATGAAAATGTTGTATTATTAGTTTTGAAAATTAGTTAAAATATCTTTACATACAATGCAATTTACAGACTAATTTGAAATTAAAAAAAATATCATGTTCAAACATTCTGGCTTCGCATCTAGTGTAAATTATTGCGTTGAAGGCAGTGATAACACGTGACAACAAAACATCTAACTCAAGTTGAATGCTTTAATTTTAAATATGATCGAGGCCCAAGTTCTTCCATTGGCGTGTTGAGGAATATTGGAGAGGGAAGTGCCAATTCGGGTGTCGTCCTCGTCACTTAATTGAGATTCAAAATTAAAAAATTCTTCACCAACAGGCCTAACATTGCTTTTAATAAACCAATTAATCAATTCAATTTTAATGTTCTCAAACCGAATATGATTACCAGCTCTAACAATTTGCTCTACTTTAATTTTTTTTTTTCGTTTGTTTGAATTTTAATAATTAAATATTAATTTCAGTTTTTTACAGATATTATCTGTTTTGGTTCATTATGTTGTTAAAAATTAAAATTGTTTTGTATTAGAGAATTTGTATAACTGAAGAATTAAGGTATCGACTATCAGCCATTTTTCTTTCCTTAGCAAAGTGTTAATGCTACAGAATTTATTTCTTCCTGAAATCTTGACTTTTCCATATATTTGAAAACAATAAAGCGTATAACGAAAGAGGACATGTAATAAGTTCTACAGAATTATATTTTTTCTCCAAGATTTGAAAATAATTAAAAATATTTTGAAAGATCGAAAAACTCACAAACGAATCATTGCAATAGACACAAAAGTGGGCCACGGTAGCCTGGTGGTCAAGGTCGTGGACTAGCGACCGGCGGTTTTCGTTCAGTCGCGGGTTCGATCCTTGGCTGCCAAAGACCCACCGTGTAGCCGGGGCTGATGCACGTTAAATCTGTTCGGGGCCCAAAGTCCTCCCGATGGCATGGTGTGGATGTTAGGAGAGGGGGGTGCCAGCTCAGGTGTCGTCCTCATCACTTGACCGTGGTTCAAAATTACGAGGTCCGTCGCCAAGAGTCTTCGTGTTGCTTTTAGTGCGACGTTAATCAAAACTAAACTAAGACCCAGAAGTACTTTTAAAAGTCAGTTTATTACATTCAAATACATGAAGTTGAAAAATCTTGAGTTAAGAAGAAAAGTTGAGCGTAATGTTAATACTATTCTAAAACAAGAATAGTATTAACATTACGTTCACGGAATCAAAATGGTTGGTAGTCAGGAGCCTTAAAATAGAAATTATTATTTAATTTGAAATCTATTTCACATTTACTGTCATATTTCAGAATTACCATTTACACAGCTTAAGCGCTAAATTAGTTGCACAATAAATGTAATATACATTCTCTTCTTAAATATCACCATTTATAACAGTGTTAGTGCATCACATATTTATTTTCGATTTAATACTGTGCATAAGATAATTAATGAAAACTCAGAAAATTGATATGTACTTCCCTATAATAGTAAACATTTCAACTATCTAATTAACTTAATCTTAGTTATGGTGTATTATATTCATAGTTTCCACCTTTGATTTAAATCGTTACGAAAATTACCATACACTTTTCATGTGTGAATCAAATTCTGATTCTCTGTGTAAGATGCTTATTTTAAAATCCCTAGAGAATTGTACAGTTTCATAAAGTAAATCTTTGATTCCATGAAGGCATGTGTTGATGAGTTAATCTACCTAGGATTTGCTTCTGAAAAGCATTGTAGTCCAGGAAATCAACCCTCTTGCATTATTAATTAGCAAAACAATGTATCCCGTCATATTAATTATGCATGTCATTGTTCCGAATCTCATAGAAATGGTAAGGTGAATATCTATTATCTAAATAAACATGAAAATCCAAATAGCTTAAGGTTCTTTGTAAACAGGCTTGAAAATTAATGTAATAAACGCGTTTCGATACGTATAAAACAGCAGGTTTTCCATTAATTATAAATTTTTGTTCTTATTTCCAAGTAAAATAATATGAATTCCTTCTAACACAAAATATTTGGTTATAGTATCACAAGATATGAATAATGATCACGTATTTTAAATTAAATAAATATCAGCAAATTCTCGTTTATTTAGAGTATTTACGTTATGAAGGTATTCAAAGTATTAAAGTTCCACATAGCCTTAGAGCAAAATAAGGGAAAACGAGGCGTGTTTACTTTCCTTTGTCATTTCATATGGAAATAGTTCTCATTAAATTATTCCTTTGGATGATTTAATTATTTAAATAAATTCGACACAGTGGAGTTTTCGGCTTATGTTCGAAAGATAATAAACAAATATTCGCAGCGATGGGCCTTGGTTTACCTTCGATCTGGAATATAATGATTTTGAATAATGATTCTCGTCCGGTGATGTTTAATTCATGGGGCGTGTATTCCAAGCAATTTTGTATATCCTGCGTTAATTGTA
Source organism: Nephila pilipes (assembly GCA_019974015.1). Taxonomy (NCBI): domain Eukaryota; kingdom Metazoa; phylum Arthropoda; class Arachnida; order Araneae; family Nephilidae; genus Nephila; species Nephila pilipes. Next base: position 113,726 of record BMAW01042091.1, on the reverse strand, counting down.
ACAACGTTATAATAAAATTATTTCATGAATGTATTAGTATCTTATATTCCATTCTTTTTTGAAAAATGTTTCGAGTTATTTATTATTCTGAATCTTAAAATTTAATTTCTTTTTCAGGTAAGATATTTCCCGCTTTCCTGATTTGATTTGATGGTAAGAAAATTTTTCTATTGCAATCAAAAGTAATTTGTTTTTCAAATGGTTCTTAGGAGATAATTTTACATTGCTTTTTTAACATTGTCTCCTCCTGCTGTATTTAAACAATATACTTACCAATTTATTTTAATTTACGAAGAGAAATATAATTGGATCTCCAAAAACAATATTAATCTCCTAATTTTATACTGTCTTAAAATTTCCATGTAACTTTACTATTCATAGCTTAAAAAATTATATGAAAGAATTGAAGAAAAAAAATCTATATTTAAGTAAATATCACATTTTGGAGGTTAGGTAACTATTTATTAAATAGTATCAGGATAATGTTTACATCTTCAAAATAACCTATATATATATATATATATATATACACAATTCAGATATATATATACAATTCAGAGAAACAATCGTGAAATATAAGAGTGTTCTAATTAGTTTTAACCACATCAAGAGTAATAATAAATAAGAGAGTTTCTTAAAATTCGCTTTAAAGTCGTCAAAAAAAAAATCCTTCACAACTCCCTTAATTCTCTTCGCATGTAGGCAAAATCAAAATCAGTGACAATGGTTCAAAGGAAACACTGAGATCTGTTGCTAGTTTTTTTAAAAAATTAACTAGCTCAATTAACACAGTTAATGAATTTCTAAAAAAAAGATTTTCCAGAGTTAAACTCTGTTTTTTCACCTTTCTTAATCCCCATCTTCAAATTAATTTGCATTTCTAGTTTCTTAAAATTCTGCAACATTTCTGAGGTGTGGGGACATTTTTGAGGTATAAGTCAACTAACACTAAATAAATGTTTCACCATTTGAGGATAAGGCTCTTACACAAAATTTTTCGAAGCGTTTTGCACCAAATGAATGATATTTTTCTTTACTATAAAAGATTGAAATACAATATTGTTTTGAAAAATATGAATTATTAAAAACTTTATGAAAAATAGGATATTTTAACTTACAGATTTTTTAAAAACTTTGAATAAAACCACTTAATCCCTATCATATTTGTAATTAACTTCATTAATTCATGAAATATACAATTTCGAAATTAGTATTCGACATTGCGGAGTTTTAAGGGTTTACCAAGCTATATGCTCCCCTCTGGTGACGAGGTGTTAAGAAACGAGGAACGTATAACACGATGCGCTTATGTGGCAGTAATCTAATGCATGACCCTGTAACTTTTTTTCTAATATATCTGGAAATAATTATTTAATTTGTAAGATATTTGGCACAAAAGCTCTTTATACTGTTAAAAATCAGAACAAATTTCTAATGATTGCAATATAAGAGTTATAAGCTATAATTATATATTTAAGTTAACTATTATAATCCAGTTACATCATAAATCAGTTCTTTCTGAGCCGTTATTATCGATTCAAATTTTATCTTGATATAATAGGAATTACGTACAGTTCTATATGGAATCCATTTTTTTCTACAGCGGTACATCAATAATAATTTTTTTCTCACTCTTTTTATCACCACTTCAATGAACTTTTCATAAAGGTTTATGGGGTTTCAGAACCTTTAAATTAAAAAAAATTCGAGATTTTTTGAAAAACGTATGTTCTCTCCGAGTTCTAACTTTTCTGAACATATGGTTACTAAGATTTTAACGATTCTCTTAAAGCTTCCAGAGTTAGAAAGAAAAAAAAACTAAACTTCTTTTAAGTAGACTTTCTTTTTTTTATGTTATTTCTCAAATTTCATTTCCTTTTTCTGAAAGAAAAAATTAATTTCTGCGCAAGAGTACGTAGAAACTATTAATCATATTAGAATGAAATTTCTTACACATATTCAAAATGAGTTTCTTTATGACTTGTACATCATTTATCAGAAAAACTACTAAAAGAGAAAAAAAATTACGAATTTTAATTTGATTTTTCTTAAGCCTTCATAATTTACTAAATCACTCCTTAAAAAAATTTCTCTAAATTTTTTTAAAAGTATGTATAATTTCAAAATTGAACATCTTTTTGCTAAATAATTTTACTGCAGCAAATTTTGATCTGTTTTATTTTTTAGAATCCTGTGGTCAGTAAAATATTGATTTTCTCAAAATTTTGAAAAAGTGTATAATTTATATTTCTTTACAAATTTTACTATTTCTTTGAAATTACAAAAAAATATATATATAAGAATTAATATGAATATTACATGATAAAAGTGTCAGGTGTTTTGACTTTATTTCATGAGCACATTATAATGGTTTAAAAAATTATGTTTTTTTTCACGTATACAGATAAGTGAGGAGAGTTCAGAGACTCATTAAATTTTATCATAAAGCTAAAAATATTTTATGCCTTCACTTAAAGTAATTTACAGAAAACATTTTTATACAGAAATATGAACATGAATGTTCTAAGAAAATAATTTTTTACATTAACAATTGCTTAAGCTCTTGAAGCTGATAATTAAAGGGCATTTATCAATAGGTGATGTTTCTAAATTTCTATACGCTTGCTTACTCACGAGATGGCTGTTATTTTTCTGGATTTATAATGAACGAATACTTCTAAGAAATTGATAATTTTACTAAGTATCCTTGAAATGTTAATTTAATCTTCCTTTTTTTTATTCGATTGGTATATTTTATTTAAAATAAATGATAAATAAATCGCTACTCGTGTTTCAACTTAGCATTTGAATTAGGAAAGAAACATTTCTGTTTACTTATAGACAAGAGTCATGGATTCCTTCAGAGAGAAATCTTCTTTCGCGAACTAATTTTTGTTTGTATGTATAACATACATAAAGAAATAAAAAAAAGTATGATGAATAACAATAAACTACACCGAAAAATAATTTGAATAATATAAAATATAGAATACATATGATTACTTCTAATCACATTGAGTAACACAACATAAATAATATCAACATTATATAGGATTATTGGGACAAGATGCATTGAGGTAAAAAATAAAATTATACATAAACATAAAATTCTGTATAGACCAGTATCAAAGACTCTGTAATATCTCTGAATATATTTTAATCAATAGTAAGGTGAACCAATCTTATACCATAAATGCAGAATAACGATACTCGTACATATAATAATTATAGTAAATTCTAATAAACTTCTTATGCTTATCATAATAATAGAATAATACATATAGTTATAAAGAAACAATATATTTATTAAACATAAAATTTGAAGTAAATTTTGTTTCTTTGCAACCATATATATGGAGGAAGTTATTAATATTACTATAAAAGGTCACACTCTAGATGTTTATGAATCATCAATCCTTTAAGCCCAAGTACAATTTATTTCGATTTATTCCCTATATTCTATAACTTTTTGTTTTGTCAGCATAATTCTAAAACACCGCTCTAAATTTTCAATTCAATTATCAGTAATGATTCAAATCAGTCAATACATACGTACCATAACTAATAGTAATGTAAATTATAGTAATAAATAATAATGATACATATTATAATAGTTATAATAATAATAATAAATTAATAGTACATATTTTAATAATATTAATAAATGCATTAATATAATGTATAATAAATTTATTGATCATACAATATGGAAGAATTTAAATTGTTTGCAACTGTGTCGATGTTTTGAGTGAGATATTAGTTTCATTATGAATGGTCAAACTATAGATGTGTTGATGCAACACCAGTTCTTGCATTTAAAATGTGAATTATTTAAGAAAAAGAATATTTCTTATGTACTTCCTAACTTTTTATTCGGTTCAAAAAAATTGTTTGAAAATTTGGTTCTGAATTTCTACAGATCAATATCCCCAAATACAGTAAACATACCATATATGTGTTAATCATTCCAAACAGGAGTTCATACATTGAAGGGCCGAAACTCGGACAATCGATTTCTAGTTTATCACTCAGGAACCCTCCCACGCTTTATCATCACACAACTCTATCCATCAACAGACGGAGATAATTCCAGTTCCATACTGAACTGTTCACAATGCTCCAGAAGTTATTAAATTCAAATCTAGTGTCGGAAATGCGCTCTATAGTGACTGCAATGTTTCGTATCATGAATCGAACATCTAACGCAATCGATTAAATTCTCAGCAAATCATGAAGATCATATTTTTATATGAGAAACTATTTCTTCAATTTCTTCAAATACTTAAATAAATTCCTATTCTTCTAGTAAATTTTTCTGTGATTATTCAGTCATTTAGGAACGGTAAAAGAAATATTTATTCGGATTTTGTAATAAATCGGGGGCTAAGTTCATGAGTTTCATCAGTTTGGTGTTTTCACCCCAACTCTTTGGCACATAAGCCTTTTGCACAAATGGTAGGTCTACCGAGGGCGAACCGAATTCTTGACCTGTTGATTAGGAGGACAATCATCCTATTTCTCATTGCATACCTTTGAGAATCAACCCTTAAAGGAATTCCCTATAGGGTTAGTTAGAAAATATTGTTTTTTTTTCTAATTGAACAGAGCCACCGCCTGTTTTCCCTCAAGTAGCATCGTGATAATATAAAATAATCAAGCAACATTTCTGAACGATATATGTAGAGAGAAGGTGTTTTCTAGTCATTACAGTAATTAATATACATATCCTCCCTGTTGTATCGATTGTCATTTGGAAAGTTTATATATATATATATATATATATATATATATATATATATCAACTTATAACCATTAACAGTTATTAATGAAGAATTGTAGAGCAAATACACAAATCAATTTTTTGTGTTTTACATGTAATTTTTATAACTTGTTTGAATGAAAATATTGTCTGAAAGTATAAATCTGTCTTACAACCTGTTAATCAGATCAGAATTTAATCGTAATTGAAGGAAGCACTGCGTACACTAATGAAGAACAATTGAGGTTTATTCACGTGGAATGAAATCTATCCATTAAGTCCTCCCTTTATGAGAAATGGATAAAAAATTGAGTCCTCCCTTTGTCTGATTGCAGTGCTATCAGCACTGTTGCAACTCTTTATCAAACGAGGGTATATTCCAAAAACGCACCTGCTTTGATATATATATATATATACATTAAAGAGCAACTATTTGATACCAAATCAAAATTTTAACGGTGCTGATCAAGTTGTCACCACAGTAAAATGTGGATTCATTATTATTATTCACCGGAAACATTGCAACAATCAAACTAATGGTTTACATCTTTAAATCATCTTCAAAGAAGATGAAAGTCTCATCGAACGGAAAACTTATGGCGACGCTTTTTTGGGAGGAGAAGGTCATCATATTCGTTAACTTTTTAGAACAAGTGGCCATGGTAGCCAAGTGTTCATGGTCGCGAACTTGCGTTATGCGTTTCGTCGAGTCGTGGTTTCGAGTCCTGATGTCATTACAGACAAGCCGCTTAAAGGTATTGATACACGTTTCGTTGCTATATTGATGCACTTTAAATCTATAGAGGTCCCGATTCTCTCTAAGGCATGGTATGGAGAGGGAGGTGCCATCTCTAGTGTGGTTCTTATCACTTGAACGAGATTAAAAATTTCAAAGTACGTCACCAATTGCCCTCGTGTTGCTTCTGAGTGCGACATTAATAAAGCAATCATAATATCAGAGAAGGAAAACAATAAATGAACAATACTACATTATGAGTCACTACATTTCCTTTTTCGATTCCAAAAGCAGGAACTTAACACGGGAATTTTAAAAAAAATTAAAAATTTGAACAATGCCAAACTGATAAATAAGCTGAGATGAAATTATCAAATTAAGTTTCAGGGTTGTCTTTGCATTAAAATAAATATGCTTATGCAATTTACAAGTGTAGGCATAGTCACCAATATGTCAATCTTATCTAAGTTGCAACTGCCATTTTCCTAGGTAGACTTAATTTTTTCATTAAAACCGATATCTTATGTAATTCATGAATATAGAAACATCCATTCTATTATTTTATGATAGTTTGAGTTTATGTGGAAGGTCTTTATAATTTTTATTATTAATTACATCACTAGATTAGTTAATCTTCTTAGAAAAGCTCATTTGAAAACAAATATTATTCAAAAAGTAAATCTAATAATTTCTTACCAAATATAAAAAAATTATTTTTAGATGAAGCTTATCTCAAATAGTACAAGATAAATGTTAGTTATCACCATATCAATGCAGTTTAAAAGTCTCTAGTATAAAATATTGACGCAAGGCATTACTTGCTTCAGAAAATAAATTGTGTGTAATGGGAAAAAGTTTTATAACGATGTTTACGACATGAAATATTTCCTTATAAGTAAAAAAATTAACAAATTAATGAAAGACTTTTGTGTTTCTTATTGATACTTTCATAAAAATTGCTGTCATAAAATTTTTATTAAAATAATATTAAAAACTCTTAATGAAAAAAACTAGCATTCTTTCTTTAAAATAATCTTAATATAATTTCTCATGACTTGTTACTTAACGTTGCTTCGGGGTATTTTAAAGTTGTTTTTGATTGTTTATGTCTGAATAAATACATATAATTAGCGTTCTTGCTTTCAAAAAGATTTTCTTAGACTAAATTGACACGAAACTACCTTATTATCTTGCTGTGGCCCCATAAGGTTGTTGACAAAACATTGGAAATCCTGTCAGCTTCAAAGTTTAAAATGTTTTCATACTTAATATGGCATTCAATTTAAGGAGGAAACAGTGCATCTTTTTTTTTCTCCTTTTCTTGTCGAGATATTTCTTGGAACTTTTTTTTAAAACCTATCATTTTTATATTCTTAGATAATTTACGAGAACACATTTCTTTGAAAATTTGATTTAACGAGTTATATTAACAGTAAGAAATAGCTCTAAAAAAGAAAAAATTATTGAAATCTTTGAAAGAGACACTGGCTAGTGATACATTTTATTTCGTTTAATATTTATAACATTTCGTTACAAAGTAGTTATCTATGGCAATAAGTTTTATTTACTTATTATGCATGAAGAATATAAATACATAAAATTTAAATTTTGTAACGTAAACTCTTATTGGACCTCAACCCCCTTGTAGTAAGATTGAACTCTCCGAGTGCTTTAATCTGGTATAAGTGGAATGAAATGTTTTTGTGAAGTCGTAGTAAGTATTTTAAATAACTATGAATTATTATAAATATTCTGAAATACAATGTTACAAATTTCTTGTCTTTTTTGGTATCATGTTACTCTATTCGGGCTCTCACAAATAATTATTCTAATTTTGAATAGTTAATATACATGATCAAAATGATTAAAAGGTAGTTTATATAATAATTATTAATAATACCAATAAAACTTTATTTTAAATTTTAGAAAATCTGTTGTAAAACAAATCCTCCAGTAGTTATATAGAGGCCGATACATCAGCTCCGAGTGGAAATACATATTATTATTCTTATTTATTTTTTGATATACATTGAACTTACTCAAAGATTGCTATGTAAATTTGAATTGAATGGTAAGTTTAGATTATTTGATGTCTTTATGCATGTGTGAATGCTACGAATTTTTTTTGTATATTTTAGTAAGTGATTTAATAACTCTATTAATTTTAAAATGCAATAAATAATAAATGATATAATAAATAGTAATAAAATTACTGTAATTTATTTTCCTGTAATGTTATTTATACAATTTGTTACTGAAAGAAACTCTTTGAATAGCTAATATACATAATAAGGTTGATTAAGACGGAAGTGTATAGAGTTTCTATAACACTTTCACTGTTATTAATACCTATAAAATTTCAATTGAAACATTCATACATATGTTGCAGAAGGAACTCCACAGTAATTAAGTTATGGCCAAAATGTTATATTGGAGTAAAAATAAATATAAACTGCTTACTTTTTGATTTACACTGAAATTCCTATTCTTAATTAACAAAAATTGCTATATAAACACATATGTAGTAATGCTGGATAATTTAAGTCCTCTATGCATATATGAATAGCATCAAACTTTTTGATATGTTTTAATAAGTAGTTTAAAAGCTATAAAATTTTATGAGTATTCTGAATTAGAAAGAAATGAAATTCGGTTTTAGCTTAAAATTCGTTGTATTCGACTCGTTATATTTTGAACAATTCTTACAGATAGTAGTTTTAAGTTTGAATATTTAATAAACATAATCAGATAGATAGATAATGGCAATTGATATAAATTTTAACATACATTCCATTAAAAATTATCTATAAAATTTTATCATAAACTTTTGAAGATTTCCTGCAAATCTGAAGTTTTTAGATAGTTGCCAATTCAATCAGATTCCAGTGAAAATAAAAATGCAATCATTATTTTTTTAATATTTAAATCGAGATTTCTGTTTAAAATTATTTAAATTCATATTTAAATTATATAATTAACTATCCCTTTCTAATTTTTGGGAATACTGCATTATACACTTTTGTTATTTGATTAATTGGAATCTAGCTTTTTACCAGTGTTTTGAAAAAAGAGCAATTATTCCAGTTGCATTAATTGAAATTATCTCTATTGATCTTACGTAATTTTAAAAACGCCAAACGCGAAGAAACCACTTTTTAATGAAAATTATTTTTATTTATAAAAAAGGACATATATATCTTGGAATATTTTTTACTAATATCATTTTTTAATTTAAATCACCCCATTATTTGTGGCTAACATTTCTGAAGCACATTGATTCAAAAGGATAACAAAAAATATGCCTTAGTGTCAATTCAATATTTTTTCATACCTCTCCCCTCTTATTATCAAACTTGTGATTTATATCTTCGGAAAGAACAATTCTGAGTAAGAAATTGCTTCTCATAACGCAATAAACTTTTGTTTTTATTTTTGTCCAAAAATAAAAGCAAGCAAAAACAATCGGCAAATAAAGAAATAATTCCTGCTTGCTGGCGTTTTTTCAGGGAATTAATCACAATTTTCATCAGTGGTAGGAACCCTAAATCTTCACTCACTGAGAATAATGTGTTGCAACGTGTTAAATTTCTCTTTCAAGGAGGGTGCAAGAGAAAAGGGGGGGGGGACTCCACAACCGTCAATCCTGGTCTTTGTCTTGCGTCTGTAGAAACGTGTTTAGAAAATCGTTTCTTTCTTTCCACTCGAGTGCGAATCGAACATCGATACACCCTTCCTCTTCACTTCTTCCTGCTCCCTCTGTCTTTGATTTGTTTCCGGAGTAATTCGTTTTCGAAAAGAAAGGGGTGGGATGGGAAGTGAGCGTCACAAGGAAATAAATTCCTTAAAAAATACAAAGCAGTTCGACTTATGTTTTGTCTCTTATATTCTTTGCCGAACTTTGCAATCCAAATGTTTAGGAAGCAATGTTAGGGAACAAAATCATCCATATATTCTTCATCTAACATGACCAAATTATGGATTTAATTTTACCGCAGTTATTAACTATATCACTTTGGATACTTTTCGGAGTTATTTCATGTCATGACAAGCGTTAAATGCAAAGTGGATAATTACTTTTTGAGGATAATTTTTAAATTAATTTCCAGGAATTAAATACACCACAAATCACTTAGATTATTTGATGTTATTTACAGAAGCTATTAGATAGTCACAAAGAGTTTGAGTGCCTTAGTATAATAAGTGCTTGAAATTAATGTTTGTTAAAATAATTTGGATGTTTGTGTTTTCAAAATAAATATGAGTACGTTTTCTCCAAGTTTAAGGGCCAGTAATAGTTCGCTCTCTTAAAATAACTTTGTGGTTTCAGTTACAAAAATTTACCAGTTTACTTTTACAAATATGGTAGTTCATTATAATTGTTTTCGGAAGTGTTATAGTCAATTGTGTGTGTGCAGTTTGTTTTCTGAAATATGATTGCCTCTTGTAGTTTGTATTCATGATTGTGAGTCTCTATCGGAATGTTCCTGATTGTGATAGTATAGTCCTTTGTAGTTTATGTTCTCGAATGCAATAGTATAAACCCTTGTTGCATGTTTGCATTTCTGGGTGATGTCAGCCACTTGTACTTTGTATTTTAGAATGTGAAGCTTGCTTATTGTTTGTGTTTTCGATTGTGATGTTTTGTATAATGTGTTTCTCGATTGTGGAAATTCTTTATACTTTGAAACCCATCAAAACTGTGGACTAATGATTTTGCTTTATTTAGCACATTTAAAATGCTTGAGGTTCAAACTAATTCAAGCTATTTCTCTCTGTATTTTCCTACATGACTGGAACATTAATGGAATGTGCATCAAAAGTACTTTAAATGTAAATACTATGCCTTAAATGAAATGTCAACAAATTGATTTCATTCCCCATCGTAAGATGTAATTCTCAGTTTAAAGAGGATAAAAAACAATAAAGCCGGTTATATATAAAAAAGTACAAAATTTAAAATATTTTTAGAACAAAACAGATTATGATTATCCATTTCTGACTTTTATAAGTAATAAAATCATGTCTTGAGCGATTTATAATATTAAAATTACAAATAATGTCTACATTTGAAATACTTGTCCGGAAGATTTCTTAATCCCAACAACATCAAACAATTTTTTTTGATATTTATACAAAGATATAGGAATAAAATAAAGACTTACATGTTAACTGACATTCACCTGTTATGCTTTTTATTACCCATATTTGCAACTTAAAATAATTTTCTTAGAATTTAAATTACCATAAAAGTTTGGAGAAAACTAAAGTCACAAATAATCAAATATGTTATATTAGAAAGGTTCTTTTTTTTTCATTCGAAATGATTTAAAGTTATATGAAGTCTATTTACCTACATATCTACATGAGTTTAGTTTTTTTTTTTCAATAATTATATTTTCACCTCAGTACTATTGGTCAATAAATTTATATAATTCTATCATTTTTAACCAAAATAATTGCCTTATTGTATTATTTTAAATTATGTGTTTTGAAATAAAATTATTATAATAACTTTTTCAAAATAAATAAATAAATAAAATAGAATTTGCGTATAAAGGAAAATATCTCCTATAATGAATTTCAAAGAACTCGTAATGAATGAATAATGAATTAAATAATTTTTTTTAAATTTCTGAATAAATTTTTTTGAATTAATATATGAATATTATGCTTTATATAATTGGTCAAACTAGTGTTATTGGATTTAATAATTATTAGCAATGCGTCTGTCAAACAAGAATATTTGTACTAATACTTAGAAGTAATTATCGAAATTGGTAATAACTTTGATAGTTACAAAAAAATAACTCTTAAAATTTCATATCCCTTTCATCAAAAAGAAAACATAAGTATTGACTATGGTTAAATATTTTATATTTTGTATCAAATTTTCCAAAATCATTGCAACATTTTAGAAGATATTCAAAGAACATAGATAAATCACTTGATGTGAAATTATTTTTTTCAATTAAAGTTTTTATGTCTAATATAATAAATAAATAAAATAGATTATGTATACTTTGTTTAGTGTCCGATGAAATATGAAGTTTTAATTTTTTTAATCATTCCAAACCTAATACATAATCCTTGAAAGATTTCAAAAAACTGATTTATAACAGGAAAATAAATTTACTAGTTTTCTTTTTGATTCAATTTCTATGTTGGACAAGATGCTCATTCCATATACAGTCATTTTATTTTAGGAGTACCAAACAAATCTCAAAAGATTTATATCTTCTGGATATCAAGTCTTGATCTGATTTCTATCCACATTTATACCTATCCATTACGGTAAATGTATTTTCCCGGTCTTTTAAAGAGATAAAAGGAAAAAATAAAATGCATTTTTGAGAGTGATCTTCAGTCGAATGGAACTGCAGAGATGCAAACTTTTCTTTAAAAAAAAAATAAAGATTTTTTTTTTTAAAAAAAGACTATTTCTCCCTCTGTATTGCTGACCCACTTTGGGGAGTGATTTACATCCGGGGATCACAAAAGACGACTCTCTCTCGCAAACAACTCAACCCAACTCAAAACTCCCGTGAAACATGAACCTCTGGAGTGGCGTCAAACTTCTTCGAACTTTCAAAACTTCTTTTTTTTTATTATTTTTGTTCCTCCCTAAGTTATGTGGGAATAAATAATGTACAACGATCGGTGGCTTATGCTTTTTATTTTATTCCAACCTCGTACAAGTCAAAACAATTCAAATATAAAAGAAGAGGGGAAAGAAACTGAATTATTCAACCGAGAGAGAGAACATTTGAAATTACTTTTTTGATGAGAAATATATTAATTGTTTCATTTTGATCCTATAAATAACAAATGCAATTACCAAATTTATAATCTAGTTCCCTCTTCTATTATCTTTCTGTGACTGTTGATATATTTTATTTGTAAAAGTATTTTGCAGAAAACAATGATTAAAATAAGAGTGACTTAACTTCTTCAAATAGTTATAAGATTTACAATCCTGAGGCGCCTCATTGATGCTACTTCCTCCTCAAAGAGCTTACTGTGCCCGGCAAGTGCAGATGATGTGCCCCTGGAATACCTTACCGATTTTCCCATTTTCGTCCATATTCTTTGTAACCCAATATAAGTACTAATTCATTCCTTTCACCTTATATCTAGTTGAAAAAGATGCAACACTTATTGCCTCACACACTACTTTACTTATGCATTTAATGAGTGTTTGTCGCAACGAGAACTGATATGGTTTTTACATCAATGAAAATATCATTCAACCAACGATCATACTAATGTATTTCAGTATTCGATAAGATTGATTCGTGTGACCTATGATCACATGACAGGTACAATCACGTGATTCTAACCGATTAGTTAAAGTGCTTTAATGGTGACAACTTTTACTCTCAACAGTTACGAGACATATACGTACGACAAATATTAGGAGGTAGAAAATGCTACTTATATTATCAATTTAAAAAATCATAATGAGTTAATTCATTCTAGATAATTCTCCAAACATTGTAGAATACTAGAGACTAGAATGTTTTATGAGCGAAAAAAGTTCCAGCTACCTATTTGTTCTGCTCTTACTCCTAATTTAATCCGGTGAAACAAAGATGTAGAAAATAAGACGAAAAGTCATCAAATTGGCATTAGATTATTTTATTAAAAATGAAGAAAATGATATAAAATTTTAAGTAAATTATATTTAAAAACATGTATAATAAAAAAAATATCAATACGAAGGGATAATCTTTGGATTCTTTACATAAAAGGGCTAGCTAGGAGCTGCAAATGATTTGTGTGTGTATGAGACAGAGACAGAATGATTTAAACACTCACTTTGTTTTTTTTTTTCCTTTTTATTTTTGTATCAAATACGTTATTTTCATTAGGATTCTTTTCCCTGTTAATATTTAAAAAAAAATGAAAGCAATAAATGAAACAATAAATTGCAATAAAATTCAAGAAAATTACATTTTGAGTTACTTCCCATTAAACGTGATTGGTAATTACTGCAATAAATATATATCGATGAGAAATCTTGTATTTGAGGGCCATAATTAGATTCTTACTACGACATTTGAATTCTATTATCCATGTCGCGCAGAATGAGATAGAGAAGTTTATGTAATTGATCATAAAAAGAAAATTATTCAGTGAATGAGTAGTATTTAATCTTAAATTTAATTCTATTTCATACAGAATGAAATATGCATGAGAAAATTAAATATTAAGAATTTTTTTTTCTTTCACTCTCATATAGTTATAACATTAAGATATACATGCATCTAATTATTCGCTATCCTACTCTTCCGACTGAGCTTTTCTTTAAGTTCTCCGACCTGGATTATCTCTATCATTGCTCTATCACCATTACTTTATTATTTATCCACTAAGTTGTATTATTTAATAATCGTCTAGAGTATTTTCGTCTGAATTTCCGCAAACTTATGAACACCACATCATCAGGCAACTGCAGTTCACCAATTGGCCAGCGAATTCAAATCCCGTAACTCGTAATTCCTTGGAAAACTTCGATGGCCGCAGTAGTGTAGTAGTCAAGGTACCGAGCTCGAGGTCTAGCGTAGTTTTCGTCCAGTTGTGGGTTCCAGCCCTGGTGTCTTTAAAGAAACATTATGTAGAAGCGATGATGCATGTTGAATCTGTTGATCTCCAAGTCCTCCCGCTGGCATGGTGTGCAAGTTTGGAGAAAGTATTGTTAGCTGAAATGTTGACCGCATCGCTTTAACGAGACTGAAAATTACGAGGTCCATCCCCATTGAACTTGAACCCCATGAACCAAAGCTGTCGCTAGCAGACTGTCTAGTAAAGTAAGTTCATAGTACCAGCATCCATTATTACCAGGAAATCGTGACATCAATGGATTGATATGAATTCAAATAAAAAAGGAAAGAAAGAAAAGAAAAGAAAAATGAAAAATTGGAAGTATTAGAGCTATGACGTCATAAATGAACGTCGTTAGAACTATGGCACCTCTGAAAACGAATTGTTTCATTTTGTATTATTTGATTTTCTGAATTATGTTTTTTTCTTTTGTTTTTTGCTTCAACACGTACTGTTATTTGTTATCCTATAGTTGTAAAAAGTAAAAAAAAAAATTCTCTTTTGCCAATAAATACTGAGTACGAGGGTGATAATATGCCGAGAAACTTCTTTGTAGCTCTAAACCCTTTGGGTGAATTCAGTTCCCTTTGGAATTCTGCCAGTGGCCTTAATAAGAAAACTCAATCACTTAAAAAGCTTCGAGAACTTTTGGAGTGCGTAAAATCAACGAGTTTTTATTGCACTAACAAACAGATTCGTCCTATGTGTCTCAAATAATGTGCTACCGCTGCGTGCATATTGCTTTCTACTGTCCCTTTTGCGTTTCTCTTTCTTCAGTGAGTATGAAAGTGTTTCTGTGTTATGTAATCATTACCATCAATAAAGAAATGTCCATTAGTCAAAGTCCTTCATATTTTTGCACGAAGCTACACATTTCATGCAGTAATTTATTTTACTAATTACTCAATTTCTTTTCTCCTCGCTCAGGTGTCGTCCTCGTCTCTTGACCAAAGTTCGAAATTTCGAGGTCAGTTTCCAACAGCCCTCAAGTTTCTTCCATTAAACGTTAATAAAACCAACCAACCATTCTTTTTCCTCATTGATTTAGATTATATTAAATACTAGAATCATGATTCCTAGTTACCCAAGGGAATTTTTTCATTCCTATGGGGCTAACTGTCTTGGTAAATATGAGTGGCACACCCCGGAATTCCCCAGTTATTTTTATTATTTTCAACCCTTCTTCGTGTCAATCAATGTTTGTTTTCTTTTCCTTAATTTTGCCAACATTCTAAATGTTGCAGTTTCGATTTTTGATGTCAATGAAGTTCACAATGTAGCAAGATGAATGATTGTTAATTTGTGGAAGCTCCAAGTTCTCACATTTTTCGTGGTGTAGAAATTTATAGACGGAGGTGTCACCTAGGGGGTCGTCCTCATCACTTGATAGAGAGAGAGAGAGAGATTCAAAAATTCGAGGTCCATCTCCAATAGCCTATATTTTGCTGGTAAATGCGACTTTAATGTACAATCAGTCAATCTTTCCAACGTCAAGATCACGAATGGGCATGAATATGTGGAACAGCATAGCCAAATTCGGCACTTGTGCCATACAACTGTACTTTCTCTATGACACACTCATTCTGAATTACTTTCATTTACTACAATAAGAATTTAATATCATTTTGTACCTTACTTTTGTATTTAACATTAGTTTAATATTTTGAATAGTATACATTTAATTTCCTGACTTTTACAATATCGTTAAATAAAGACAAAAATTTTATAATTGATTTTTTTGTTATATAAATTTTAAAACTATTATTTGTATGTATAACTTAAAGACAAAACTTTTAACAAACATAATCTAACAAAAGGAGTTAAGTGACATTTTTTCAGATATTTAATATTTGTAAGTTGAAATATTATTAAAAATATAAATTTGATATTCAATTAATATTTAATTTTTTTCCAGCATAACATGATTATTGAAAAGTTTTGTTTCGATTGCACTTTTTTACAGTCTAAATCAGCAAAAAAAAAAGGCTCAAATAAGGAGAATGATACTAATAAATATGTCTTTTTTCTTACAACTACTGATGGAATAAATTAATTTGTCAAAAATTCAATTCTTAATACACATGAAAATGAAATTTTACTAGCCTTTTAGAATCTCATGCAGCAATAAATTTTATAAGCGCACAAATACCTTTTGTAAAATTATATTTTAAAATTCATTTTTTTTTCAGTTTTAACTAAGAAATAACTTCGAAAATTTCTAAAACAGTTTCGTGAGTATATTGATCAGCGCAACAGTCTTTCTTGTTTTTATACCCGTAGGACTTTAAGGAATTTCCTTAATAAACTTATCTAGCGATAATTTAAAACGTATTGATTAACTTTCGGGAGGCAGTGTAAATATGAAAAGGGAATATTATGCTATAAAAATTGCATTGGAGAAGTTTTGTTGTAAAAATAACTTTAACATATTCCTTTACATTAATAATAAATAATAAGACTATATTTTTCAAAAAATGCTGTCATCTACATTTATTTAAATACTTTACTTTCTACAAAAACTGTAAATTAATCTTTAATGAGTAAAAGTTTAATTAAATATCTTTTTTATTCCATATACAAGAATTGTAAATAATAGATTTTTACTCGTATATAAATGAGATAACTTTTGGTAAAAATATTTAATATATTTGGATTTATTTTTTATTTCGCCTTTAAACTCATATCTGAAATGGTACTAGCACCAGAGGAGTCATAATTGCGAAATTTCGGCCGGCCTTACTTTTGTTGAGTCATGATATAAGAGTCCTAATCTTGCTAAAGACGATAATGTAGAGGTTCATGAAAGTTTACTCAGTCGGAGCTCAAAGTCCTCACGATTCATGTCGTGGAAGCAGAATATCAACATAGGATTGTTTTGTTCTTATCATTAGGTCGAGGATTAATATTCATTTTCAAAAGCTATTGTACATCATAATAGAAAATGTCGAATCTGCAGACCCACAATAAATTACACTCGATGAAGCTCTTTATTTGGATTCTCATACCCCAATGCAAAAAACAGACAACCAGTTGACTCACCTTCGCATTAAACATGCGCATTTTATTTATCAACACCTTTCGTTTAGAAAGAGTGGTTGATGCTTCACTGCAGGACTTCTCTTTCAGAGGAAAGTTGTGATTTACAGAGATGTCATCAGTTAAAAAAAGAGTGTTAACCAATGACCCCTTCACCTTGGCGACGGATTTGGTAACCATTTGGCAATTTGTTGAGAAATAGAAAGTACTCGATGACGCTGGAATCTAAGCGAAAAATCGAACGGGAAGAAAGTTACGGACTTTTCTTGAATTTTCCTATGTGACGTCACATTGGCTAGAAAGATATGAATGCGCTAAGAGCTGCAGTCGGAGGAATCATTCTGACAATGAATCGGTCAGTGTTCGGAATCAGTGGTCAGTAGAATCTGCTTTGCAGACCTATCGGAGAATGGTGGTCGAGTGAATCTGGAAAGGTTCAGCCAGAAACTAGCTGAACTCTTTCGGAGAGTCTGTCTTTTGAGACTCTTTTGAGGAGATTGATCAAGGGATCGACTGAACGGTGTCAGCACTTGAAGTGGAGCTTGGTAGGTGAATCTGTGAAGAAACAATGCGTATCTGCAGGAAGTTGTCGGATCCTGCACTGAAAGTGCAGAATATTACTGCGGAGGCTATCTGCGGTGAAGAGTAATAAGCTGGTGAGAGGTCCATTGCTGAAATAACTGTAACTGTACTTAATGTGTGTTTTGTTCCTGTATCTGTTATTGACTAAATTTTGCTACCTATGTCTTGTCTTGAAGATTTACGAATAAATCGTCATTTATCGTTACCCTCCGAGTTGGACTTGATTATTTACTCCCAGAGAAGAAAAATATTTCCTTACAATATATTAACAGATTGCTCAATGTTTCATCCTCCTAATATCAACTCTTTTAAATTTATTTTCTTAATATGCCTAACTTTTTGGAGGTGGAAGGAATTCTCACTGAAACTTGTTTGTGTTTTTACACAGAATTGACATTTTACCCAATATTTAAATTTTAAACGATATCATTTTAAATTGTTTTAATCAATCGTTGTATTTCATCTAACATTTGATCTTAAGTAAGATTTTAAGAAATGTTTGGATATTTAACCTAATATTTTTGGCGCGGCATAGCCAGGTATATATCTTATGCTATGAACTTACAATCACTTGCTCACTTAAAAACAGAAAAAGATATACGGATGCTTAAAGTGTTAAGTAATTGATCGTAACAAGAAGATTAAGAAATGCAAATTTATTTCTGTACATAAAAATTTAATCATATAAGTGTGTTTCCTTTAAGCAAAAATGTGAACAAACGGAAGAATATTTTTATACGTATAAAGTTAATTACATTTTTACAGTGAAGATGTTCTGAAATGATGAGAAGCTTAAAATAATTTTGATATACACGTACTTACTATATAGTTAGACTTCAAAAATATTTTCACGTTTAATTAAATTCTGCAGCTTATACCTTGTAAGATAGCAAAGATATAACATATTAAAACATTTTATTATTCTAAGTAATAAAAGGTTTGAATAATTTCAAACGCAAAAGTTCCTAAGCGAAATTAAAATATCAAAAACTATATTTTTGGTCAAGAAAACATTGAGGTAATGAAAGTTTTCCTAACTGGAAGTCAATGACTAAGTAAATATTGTTCTAATTTAATGTTCCCACTTATATATAAGAGCAAACTGAGTTTAAAGTTTTAAATTAAATGCATATTTCCATTTAGTGCTTTCCTGAAATTAATTTAATCGAATTACAAATGATAAATTATATTATGTAATTCGGGTTTTCTCTCAAAATAATCTTCAAAACATTATAAACACTTAGTTCCTATATATATATATGCTTATTAATGTTCGATAGATGTACACGTTAGCATATGCATACATTCATAATAGAGAACCAATTTTAGTTAAAATAAAGAACAGAATTTAAAATTAATAATTCAAACAAAAATACATATTTTTACCAAAATTAAAAATTTCTAGGCAAAGTTTTGCAAAGAACTGATTTGGCTACTCAAGGTGCGCGTTTTTTATAATAATTATAATTAAATGACTCAATAAAATATAACAATTAAAATAAACGCTGAAATATCGAGAAACGGACAACAGTAGACTTTTCCGATATTAAAATTAACGGAAACGATTAATTATTAAAATGAATATGCTTAAGATAAATGTAATTAAAGTTAAAGCAAACGATAAATTATTAAATTCAATATATTTAAACTAAATGTAATTAAAATTAAAACAAACGATAAAATTATTAAATTTAGTATATTTAAACTAACTGTAAAAAAAAAAATTGAAGCAAACACTTAAGAATTGAAAAGTGATCTGGTAAGCGAAAAGTGAACCAACTTAAATAATAGCCCCTTAGGATTCTAAGAAAAATGGTCTTCTAAGATCTATTTGAAATTAATGCTATAAATTTACAATCATATCTTGATTCCTGTTTACACATGATTTAAGGTAATACATAAATCGATAAGTAAATAAAATACTTAATTTTTATATTTGTTTCACTTCAATCTAAGAAAAAATTTGGGGGAAATTTATTATGACATATTTTTGAAAATCAAGTTCATTATTTATGAAAGTAGGCATCAGACATATATTACATATACTTTATTTCAATAAGGAGCAAAGAATCTTGTCCAATCCAACACTACCATCACTCTGGCAGATGCCAATGCAAGGGCAAGACATAGACTCTAAACTCAAAATTTCATGAAACCACTAGTAACAGACTTCGACTACCCCATGATTATAACAAGCACCATTACTAGACTGAGAACGGGTCACTGTAAGGGCATGAAAATTAATCCAGATAAAACAAGGTCCTATTCTTTTTGTAAGAACTATCTTGAAGTCCTGCTTACGCCAAGCCATCTCTTGAAATGCCCATCTGTTTCGCCAAAAATACATGAACTCGGCTTGATACCACTCTAACTATTATCCCCTACAGGAGCCCTTTATACAGCCCTGAGGCACCAGAGCTGGCCGCAACTATCTTGGATGCTTTTGGGGTTATTTGATATTAATATTGCTCCATAGTGCTTAATGTTTTTTGTGATGTCCATGGACACGAATATTTCAATTCAATAAAAATCCTGGAGAGATTTATTTTGACGTATTTTTGAAAATTAAGTTCGTTACTGATGAAATCAGATATAAAATTATAAGCTAAGACAAGTTAACTTTTTGAAAAGTGATCAGCTACGACATTTTTGGTTTAACTAAAACAATAGCCCATTAAGAGGGCTAAGAATTGAAAAGTGGTTACATACATGAAGTTTTCCGGGACAACAATTTAGAGCCTACCTAAAACAATAGCCCTTGGGCCTAATTAGTAATAAAAGAAAAAATTGAAATTTTTAAAACTGCTTTATAATAATAAAGTCAAAATAAACACATTCTAAAATCAAGCCTGAAACAAACAAAAGAAATACCTGTTAAACTTAAGAATAGATTAACTAAACGATAAAGATTCTGTTACATATTACACATTAAACACATTATCAATTAAAAATACAACCTGTAATTAAAAAAAACATAATTTAACAAAGTTAAAAATGTCAAAAACTTACAAAGCATATCTAAATATTTTTTTCATAAAATTAATACGACAATTTTCCTTAATATAACGTGATTTTTTTTAAATATTATTAATTAATATTACATAACTCTAAATATTACTTCTATTCCAAAAATACAAATATGCAAATGGCTAATCCAGGAAGGTACCTTATTAATATGAAATTTAAGGCTCTCTCTCTTGTCAAAAATATTATTAATAATTTTACCATCTATAATTTTCAATAGTATATCTAAACATTTCTTTAATTTTAATTTTATTATTTTGAATTCGATTTAAATATGAAGGAAAATAGTTTAGTTATCTTCGGAAGGCTTATTATACTTCAAAATAGCAAATAAATCATCTATATACCTTTAAATAACAAATATTTGCTTCGATATAATTATGTTCATAATAATTTAAGCAAATATTCGTGTAACTACTAATCGTATAGGTCTTCCTCATAGAATCCTTCTCGTTTGTCCTTCTTTAGCTGTGTAAAGAAATATTTAACTAAAATTAGTATGGAAGGAAGAATTTAAACATAAGAGTTTTTTTTAAAAAATTACATAGGACACTTACAATTTTTTACTATAGAAAAAAAAGTATAAAAAATATATTGTTAAGTATTATAAACCTTAGAAAAAAGAAAAGAAAAAAAAATGCATAAGTAAAATATAAGAAATAGACCAATATACTTGAAAAAATATTACAGAAGTAAATAACTGCAGAAATATAAAATATTATCATTAAGCCGAAAAATTTTTTTTCTTAGTATTTGCCTGATTCATAATTGTTCTCTACTCTCTCTCTCTCTCTCTATCTATTCTGTTCTATTCTATTTTTTCTATTCTATTCTATTCTATTTTTTCTATTCTATTCTATTCTATTTTTTTCTATTCTATTCTAATCTAATCTATCTATCCATAATTATCTGATTATAATAATTTCTTTATATATAATATAAAATTTATGTAAACTAAATAAAAACATTGAACTGTCGTAAAAACTGTTTGAAATATGATCGCAACTTTACTTTGAAATTCCCTGAACTACTTCTATTGATTTAATTTTCTTTTTTTCTCCAAAAAGAAACTTATTACACTGAAACATTATTTTTGAGTCATTTTTAATTTAACGCAGTAGTCTCTGGGTATAAAAGAAAATATCGAACATGACCAAATATGAATACCTTGATCGACTCAGAGTATTCTCATTCGGAGGCACTCGGCTTCACAACTCCGAAAAAGACCGATTGTTGCCTGAATAGGAGACGAAGTTTTTCCGGCAACTAGGAATCAATCATGTATTTTAAGGCCTCTCAAAGGAAGCGTCTTTTCGGCTATGACAGATAAAACTTATTGTAAGGGGATCTACACAATGCCTCTGTCTTGAAGAAAAATTTGTGTCAGGGGAATGCTTTTAAAAAAGTTAGTTCTAAACTTTTCGAAAATTATTTGAGGAATAAGGAAATAACTTTTAAAGTAATAAAACTGTACGGAGCAATTTATAATTCTGTCTTTACGGATTGATATTAGATATGAAAGTAAAATATATTTTGTTGTGAGAGATATAATAGATAAACTGTGTTAGTTTCTCCTGTAGAATATGTTTTATAGATGCGTTTAAATGTTTAAAATGATGCACAAATTGGTAACACAAAAAGGTGTCGAAATTTTACAACTATCTTAGAAATTTTAATCAGATGAAAATTTCTACGTTTTCTGTACATTTTCATGATAATTAAATAGAAATGATAACAATTGGAAAAATTAGTTATTTCACAATTCATTCAGGAACGTCTCTAATATAAACGTTTAAAAGTTGAAAAAAACGGGAAAGTGGTTGCATTGGAAATAAAAAATTCTCTAATGCAATATTGGTTGTTATAATTGTTAATTGCTTCTTCATATTTGCTTAATTTTCTTAATGATGTACCTTTGTTGCAATATGTTGCTGCAAAATTTGGTTTGTATTTAATAGCTAAGTCCTAATTTTTATTGGATATCTTATTGGTGGTTCAGTAATTTGGGTTAAATAAAGAGAATCTCCTACATTGATTATTTAATTAACATTGCACATTGTAGCATTAAGGTACTCGAAGCATTTTTGAGTTTCCATTTTATTTGAGTAGCCGCGATAGCCGAGAGGCCATTATCACGATCTTGCATTCGTGAATCCAAATGCCAATAAAGGCATGTCATGTAGTTAATGGGGCTGATGCATGTTAAATTTCTTGAGACCCCAAGTTTTCTTGTTTTTATGGAGGAGGAATTTGGAGAGAGAAGTCATGCTCAGATGATGTCCGCTTCACTTGACCGAGTTTCAAAATTACGAGGTCCGTCGCCAATTGCACTCACGTTGCCTTCAGTGCGACGTTAATGAACAATCCAATCATATCACAAGGCCACACCTGATGGCATATAACGGTCCATGTAACTTCTTAATGACCCAGGTTCCCCAAATTGCGTGAATTACTGAAAATTCAAGATGCTTTTTTTCATAAAATCTCAAATCTTTCAGTGAAGGGCAACTAAAATATTGTCCTTGTCACTAGACGGCGGTACAAAATTACGAGGTTCGTTACCAATAGGCCTCATGGTTGCTTCTGTGTGGGACATTAATAAAATAACTATTCCCTCACTAAAACTTTAAGCTTAATTATTGAGTCTCTTAAGAAACTGTATCTGTAATCACAACGTAAGGTATATTGCCAGCAGGAAGGTTAATTGTTTGTTATCATAGCCGTTGAAACGAATAATAAGTTGAATGAAATATTCATGGATCATTTTTGATTTGTAAGATATTGACTTTATTGCACTCTAATTTAAACAACTATATGAACACAAAAAATATAATAAATATTATTTAAATGAATACTGATTATTTGTTCATGGAAAGTGCAAACTGAAAATTATTCTTTAAATAAAATTTATAAATTAAATAAGTATTGATCAATATTAAGTATTATTAAGTAAATAATAATAGGTATAAGTAAACATTAATAAGTATTTTTCTGTGTTTTTGAGTTGAATGAATTTCAATATAAAATAAAATATCATGCCAATTAATAGCACTGTTAGGACACTGTTTAATAAAAGAATGAAGGAAATGAGGAATAGAAACTTCAATAAAAATTGAAAAAGACAAAAAGAAGAGCGTATATTACAATAAATGTACTTATCACCTAAAGTGTCAATTCATGGGACATGAAGAATTTCTTTGAATATTTTACTAAGTTGAACGATATTTTGAAAACAAGAGAGCTTGATATCATTCGTATATATGAATTTATTTTTAAATGAAATGAAAAATAGAACCTTAGATATTTGCTTCTTCATTTGATAACAAAAGTTGTCTGTTTGTTTTCGTAAATGTATTAAATTAATATTTCTACGATGTATTGAAAAGGATTCAAATTTTTAATTATTAAATTTCCTTCGATTTCTGAACTTTTTTTCTTTCCGTCCAAAGATCCCTCTATTGCTCCTAAAATTGCTAACGGCTAAATTCAATGTCTCACAATGAAACACTATCACCAATTAGCTTCCTATCTCAATATTGAATTATTTACATCTTATATATACGTTCTGATTAAATATATTCATTATACTTCATAATTTCAGTGTATCACGTTTCATTTTATTTAGTGAGTTTTATTTCAAACAATTCAAATACAAAAATCCCCGAAGGTTATTTGAAACGATAATCAGGATAAAGCTAATTATTACAAAATACGTGGCTCAAAAGCAACTAATATATTAACACAGATCAAATTCCACAACTTATAGCGTAAAATATCTCCTCTCTTCAAGTTTACTTCATACGAAAGAGTTTTGTTCGATACAAGAAGTAATTGGAGCTCTTTCTCCTCTTTCGATTGTTTCAAATTACTTAAAGCAGAACTGACCATTTTTCAAAAGGAGCCCTAGACATTCTTCTGGTCGGTTGGATTTTGTACAAAAAAGGAAGAAGAGACTTTCTCCGGCATTTAAACTCGTGTAAGAGAACGAACGAAACCACTCCCGCGGCAGAATGCATTTCCGACACATCATTAGTCAAGAAGTTGACGAACTACTCAACTCCGTTTCCTGTTCGACGTACAAAAATTTGTAACGCTTCGCAAAGTCAACACTCGTACAGCCCCCACCCTCCTCTTCTCCCAATTTTTCGGAAGTGAGTAACAGTTTAATTGTATTGGTCGAGGAGAATTCGTTTTGGAGTTGAAAAGTTTTTAACCAGAGGGTAAAAGGAAGAGTCATGTGTTTAAATTCGTTCTTGTCTCTCTCTCGGTCGTTTATTTCCTTGGCTTTAGGCTATTGCATTAGGAAAGTATTTGGTGAAACAAGATACCAGGTTATTATCTGGAGCTTAAGAGCTTACTTTAAAGCAAAAGACCGCCACTTTTATTGTTTTCTAAGCGAAAGAGAATGCGGCGGCAAAGTGTACTTAAATTGATTTGCTATTTTTTTAAAAAATTTGCTTTGATGTATTAATATAGATTTTAACTTATAGAGTTATTTTTATTGAGAATTCTTGTATTTTTTCATTAAATGCATTGTTGTGATTTAAACATTGATCCGTAAAGCACATGGCAATTAGTCACGTCTTCATATTTACTAACCTCCCGTCATCTTAACTCACAAACGTTACTCAAATTTTACGACATTTACTGAAATTCTAAATCCATTACTTAAATTCTAAGATCAGATATATCCAATGTTAATCAATTTAAACAGCCACATGTTATTACTCATATCACTTATTTATTTATGCTACTAAGGGTAATTCTCTCTTTCGATTTACGTTTCCTCAATTCGCTTACTAAAGATTTGCTTAAATAATAAAAATCAAGCTTCCTCCGATCCTCCGGTCCAAGTATATAATTATGTAGGTATTGTGAAAGATCAATTTTTAAAAGGCAGAGTCGGATTTTTGCTCCGGTAATATCAAATTAAATTTTACCTGCACTCAAGTATATTAGTGTTTTCTTTGCACTGTTCAATACCTTCTCACCC
Source organism: Nephila pilipes (assembly GCA_019974015.1). Taxonomy (NCBI): domain Eukaryota; kingdom Metazoa; phylum Arthropoda; class Arachnida; order Araneae; family Nephilidae; genus Nephila; species Nephila pilipes. The sequence continues at coordinate 87,995 of BMAW01042091.1, read as the reverse complement.
TTGTTTCCTTTCTACTAGCTTCGATTTATCTTATATATCAAAACTTCATTCTCAATTTATTCAGTTCTCCCGTCTAACAATTCTGCATGACGACTTTCATTGGATTGAGGTGAGGTTTTATTTTGGGTAATTTAAGCTATAAGGTCTTAAAATACGGCAGTATTAACTACATTTAGCTTAAAATATGTTCAATTTAATAATTTATCATTTGCTTTAATTTTAATATCTGAAAAGAATATTATTGTATCTTTAAGTATTTAATTGTTTCCTTTAATTCTAGTATTAAAATGAATAATTTTATTTTAATGGTGTAATCGTTTGTTTTAATCTTTTTGTTATCAAACGTCGACATTGTTCATATTCGGTAGAAAATATTTTTTTCTACAAAATGTTTTAAAACAGAATTTAAATTTTGTGAAGTGTATGATAGAGTATTTAGTTATTATAAACCTTTTGTACTGAAGATTTGAAAAAGAGTTAATAAAAATAAAGTTAGCACATTTGACTGACTAAATAGGATCTTTGCAAAACTCTGCATAAAACAATTGTTTTCCTTTCTTTTTTATTATTATTTTTGTAATTTAAGTTTATATAGCTCTTAATGGCAGCGAGGAACAGAGTTCCAGTGTTAGTAGTTAACTACCTTTTTGGATAAAGAAGTGTGAATTCTATAACTTGGTGAAATGAAGTACATATATTTACATTCTATTAGATCTAAAATAATTAGGAAGCTGAAAGAAATGCTTGGTTTTTAAATAGTCCCTCAACAACCAGTTTATTGAAAATCGTATTCGTACCTACTGTATTCATATTACGTTGAAGCACACTATATTTTCTGAGTTGCTTGCAGTGGAAATAAATTTTAAAATAAATAGGTAATGATATTTTTCTACATTTTAAACTCATTCACAATTGTTATAATTTCATCTAATAATGCTAAAATACTTATCATATCTTCCTTCTTTATTACATAAAATAAAAAATTGTAATTTGTGCAGATGTTAAATGCTTCTATATCTGTAATTACCTGTTTCATAATTTAAATTTTAAGAAAAGTGTATCACTCACATCAAATTTTTAACTAGGAAAGGTCCACATATAAGCACTTTGATGAGCTAAAATAATTATTTTATATCTACAAAAGGAAAAACAATTGCTTCTTTAAACGAGACATTTTGTGGAATAAACTGAAAGAATATTCACTTGTTTTAATATCGCAGATAAGGAAAGTTTGTTTTCCGAAATAATAGCGCATATCTTTATAAAAATTAAATTACCTTAATAAGCAAATCCATTGTCCAAGCTCCTATTTTATAATTCTCAATCTTTCTAAATAACAATAATTTTCTCCACCTTTTGTTCTCGATCAATAAATACGTTTAAAGAATTTCGTGGGCATTAAGTGTTATCTGAGCATAAAATTGAAGTATAAATGAGGGAATTAGAGTAGAGGGATTAAATATTCTGTAGCAAGAGGCAGTAATCTAATATTTCATAATGTGATTTAATTCCCGAATCGCTTTTGAAATTAATGATTTGTAGTCTTTAGGAAAAAAAGGAAATGTTAATGAATGATATTGGAGGATGCAATTAAGGCTAGATTATTGTTCTCTGCTCTCAGCTTAAATACGGCTTATTTTCACGCTGATTAAATACTATTGAAATGTTCCAAAAATCCTAAGTAATGAGTATACTTAGAAATGTCAAAGATTTCGCTCATTTTCTGAATCCGTTTTAAAAATTCTTTTGTCTTCTCATTACAGTTCTTGAAATATGAGTTACAACATTTAGATTCATTTGTTTAAAATTCTCAATTTTGAGTGTTGTGTGTAATTAATATTAGTGAGTTTAAATAAATTATCAGCGTTTCGTTAATGATAAATACTTTAGATATTCTAATGACATTTCAAATTCCAACAAATCAAGTTAACATGAAATGAAAAACTTTTGATTAAATAATTCGCCAAATTTTGATGTTCGATTTTACATCTTTTGTCAACATTCAAATGATTATTATTATTTTATACGAAAGTTTATCGTAAAGTTTTAACTATCTTTAAGAAATAACCAAGATACCTCGGAAAAAATTATTTGGCTTATTAATTGATCCTTATGTACGTAATATTGCAAATCACTTGTATTAATATTAATTTGCTTAACATAGAAGAAGCTCACAGCAGTGCTAATTTTAATTACTATCCCGAATCATAGTAAATTTAGAATCTTAACCACAAGATAATTAATATAGAACCTTAAATTGTATTTATTATTCTTATGACTTTGCAGCACAGTCATCATTCAGAGTAATATATATCTTTCAGGGCTTCGTGATCTATTGAAGGCCCTCACTGTAAAGTTCAACAGAATGAGCTCTGACTTCTCTATACTGCGAGTTACATCAAACTATGGCTTCCTGAAACCAAACAAATCAACATTAACAGCAGTAATTTACAATATTACGTATATGATGATAATTTAATATGCAAAATGTATTTTATCCATATATCTCGGTTATTTTTTGGCAGTAATTAAAACTTACTATTCCCTTTCAAATGATTCCTAATCCACATTGTTTACAAAACTCAGGTTCAGTACTAAATGATTTAATTTTCATATCACTGAAATGCATAACGTTATATATAATAGAAGATTAAATCCTTTTTGATATGCAAAGTTTGCCTCTAAAATTGTGTTTAAATTTTTGTGAGAAATATGTTGCCTGTTTAGAATGCAACATAAGATAATTATCTACAATTTATTTAATCTCTGTTGGTTGAATAGTTCCATTCTAAATGAAGATGTAAGACCTTGTAAATCCCTTGTTTCACTTCATTAATTTAATTGTGGCATCATGAATTACTAAAGTTCAGTCACTAATTAAATAATTAGACAAAAGGAAAAAAATAATTAGTTTTATTAAAATCTTAGAATATTCCGAATTCAATATATATATTATTACGTATGTGGAACATATTGTTAAGCATCTTCTAACCTAAATATTAATACTATAAATTATCATTTATAAGTTACTACCCACATGGATCCAATTCAGTACTAAACTCGTAAGCTGTATCCCACTACGCGTCCGATCACAAGGGATGTCTTCTTATAAGGGTAAGCCAAGTCTATTTTTGATTATCAAATCTCTCTCACGCTATTAAACTCTCATTAGTTAATAAATGCGTTCACATCAATCTTATCCACAACACTTCAATATTTCTAATCTAATTTACAGAAGTCCTGGTTCATTTACTAGAGGAATCTCTCAAATCAAATAATGTCATAAGACAGTACCCCAAGACTTTAGTTGATGGGGGAAACGTTAGAGATCCTCGTTACAGCCTAGTTTCCCCCGTTATAGCCTGTATACCTTATTCCTTTGTTGATTCTTATGAATCTTGGTTGAAAAATTGTGTAAAAATCTACCTTTAATCCGGCACGCTCAGGATCACAGTCGTATCAAATTAGTGATCAGTTGGATTTTGGAGATTTAATTTAGCTTGGATGAGATACAAAAGATAAATCTCTATAGATAAAACTTTTAATTCATTAACATATATATATATATATATATATATATATATACCTAATTCTAGCAACTGCAAAATTGAATTCAAACATTGAGCATTAATTGAATTGAATATCTTGAATTAACAGAGAAAGAAAAAACCACAACCAATGCAGTACAATGAATAGTTAGAATGAACAATGGCAATCTAATCAAGTCATAGAATTATGCATATTTGTTTCATTAGCACTAGTAAAACACCAGCTGAACTTCGAGAACATTTTACTGTACAATGTACTTTAAGTAAACAGATATAATTTTATTGGTCAAACATATGTTATACAAATTGATAGAAAACAAAAACCATTTACTGAAATGAACACTGATATTTATGATGAACACTGGCCGAAAACGTAAGCTGCGCAGTCATGACTTGGTAATTAAGGTCAACAAATTCTTAAATACATGAAAACATTTGAAAGTGAATGACTTGATCAGTGTTGGATTATAGATTGCGTCGAGCCATCGAATGTTCGATTGAAGATAGTTTTTTTAAACCTCTAGTGCTATAGCTTTTTTGAATTTTGTCCAATTACAAAAGTTTTGTTTCTCCTGAAATATACATGTAACTTTTATGGCAGGCATTATTCACTATTCGTCACAATCCCCTTCCCATCCACTCACTTTCGTCAAAGAAAAATTCCTGTGGCTTTTGTCAACACCAGATTTTAATCATAGCTCTAATCTCCCCTTCAGAACGTAAGTAGTGACTCTTTAAATGCTCTTTTATCTTTTGTTAGGAGATGAAATTTGTGAGGAGCAACGAATTCTCACTGTTTTATCCTTAAATCCCTGTGACTCACCAACTTCTGGAGATCTCGGCACAACACCAACATTAAGAGAAAATGAAAGCTAATGCATTGAAATAAGAACTCATATAGCTTTCAGATACTTTAAAAAAAGTCAAAATCGAGTACTAAATAAAACGGTTATGACGGTGAAGGCATTATTTTTCAATCAAAACTCCTTTTGACAGGATTTTACTACATATTTAATTTTTGTCACACACAATGCAGAACATACAAAAACACTGATAGCCTACATACATATAAACCAAAGGATATACTTACATTTAATATTAACCTTCTATATAATTTTATTACATTTTGATGCAATCCTTGAAAAGAGTGTACTGGTTCATAAAGGTGTTCTGGAACGCCTACACTCCAATACGATTGAGGAGATTGAAGTTCGACACGTACTGATGTCCCATCATCTTCAATTTCTACTTTTGAACTAAAAAATAGTCCGGAAATGGACAGAACAGGTGAATAAATTGGGGGATTTATGAACACAGCCTGCTAAAATATCTTACATGAGATGGAATTTCTGAGACTGTATATTGCTATGCGAGGGGCACCAATTTTCCATGCTCTAAAAATCGGGCTCACACGACGCAGTCGTTTCAAACACCCGACGGTTTTATCATTTTGAGCCTAAAATGAGCGACCATTATTTTTATCGTCTTCAGACACGTTTCTACCATTTTTAAGTCTCGGAAACCCCTCAACTGCTCGGGTAAGACAGATAACCTTACCATTTGCTGATTCAATAATTCAATACGCTCAATACGTTAATAAGACCTATTTTACCAATTTCAAATTAAAATTTATGCCCAATCGATGCTCCATTTTTTTTTCGTTGTCAGTGACACGCACATGCTAGCTTTATCGAAAAGAATGCTGTCAAGTCGGAACTAGTTAGAAATAATTACAATTACTTGGTATGTGTACCTGAAAGTTGTTGCTACATAATTCTATCAAATTCGTACCAGTAGCGTCATGAGCAATTTTGCGAGGGCGGTATTCTGTAGCGTATTGCAAAAATTTTGAATAATTGGTCTAACATTCTAACATTCCATTCTACAAGTCTCAGACTATTACTTTCGGGTTAAGCATTTTTTCCTCATTTGTAGGTACGAATGTCGTTCAGCTAGTCCTTAGAAAAGATAGAAAATCCGATTATTTTAGGTAGATTTTATTTTTATTTTTCAACATGACCTACTTTAGCTCAATACGTATTTCGAATCATTTCTCCAATTCTTAAGCCAGCTAAATATTAAGATTTTAGAAAGTACTAAAAATAGAAATCTGCTTGGACGATGACCTGATCGTCCAACGCATGCTTGTTTGAGATATTGAAAACCTAGCAATTGAAATTCATCAACAAAAAGTCACTAGTATATAGAATAATTTATTTCTGCTTTTTCTTAAATAAATAACTGAGTCAGAGATGCAAACCTTTCTTTTACTGGATATAAAAATAACTCAAAAGTATAGGTATTTCTAGACCAGATTTTACACACACCCGACTTTAGGTATTTTTTTTTTATGAACTTTGACACACCAAGCTCAAACGGTTCTCTATAACTGTTTTGAAGTAACATCAGTTCAAACCAGCACTATCCAAAAGTTTCTAAAAATAAAATTGTAATACAGTTGCATGTTTGAAAGAAAAAGTAAATCAAATTACAGAAAAATACAAGACTCAAAAATGCAAGAAATAGAAATCTCCTTCAAGGAGAATGACATCAGACATCACCGAGAGAAAAGATTTCTTCTTCAGCTTCTGCTGCAAAAAACGACATCATTCAATTTGTATTTTCTGCAACTTCCAGATGAAATACCTTTTGTTAGAAAATATCTTCCCACAATCCTGAAATGGGTTGAGATTCCAAAACCACTTTAACTTCCCAGGGAATTTTGAATCTGATCCTTGACGACGAAAAAAAAAGGAATGTGGAATAAAACCAGTGAAGTCATCTTTTCCTCTCAGTTTCATTTTAAAAGGGAGAGGAGAAGAACTCATTTTGGAAAGGAGATATACACAAGTTTCATTTCCGTTCCAAAACGACCCTTGCGCCAAAGAATACGCCTTTTTGTTATTATTATTATTCAAGAAAGAAGAATTTGTTCTCCTCTTCATTAAATAACATTTCCTGGAACTAGGAAATATCTCTAGTGACGATCCAGGAGTTGATGCTTGTTTCTTTTATTCCTTTTCAATCGTGACATTCCCAGTTTTCAGTGAAAGAGCAATACAGACATACGATTTGATGACAATGTTGTCTATTTAAAAAAAAAGGGAAATAACAGTTTTGAATTACTCAGTGTTGAATAAGGCTTTGTAGCCAAATATTATATTCAATAAATATTCTAAAAATATACTGGAATATTACGTAATAAGTAACCTTTCTAGAGACGAAAACATTTTTTGATGATCCTGGATATATATTTTCTGAGTTTTTCCCTTCAAATTATAACAATCTGTACTTACTTTTGATGACAGATTATTAGTCATTTTCACAGATTCTAGAGAACGAGAGAGTATATTTATTTTCCAGTATTATGTTTCTTTCTAGTTTTTGAGTATATTCCAAAATATAAGATGTTTTTCGTGAATTTTAAATTTAAACTGGTGATCAAAAGTGAGACATGGCAACATTTTAATGGAATCTCTGCTTAGTAAATGGAGGATTTACTTTTTTTTTTTTTTTTAATTCCTAAAAAGTCTTCCGTACAGAGAAAATAAGATTTGCTGTAAATTTATTCTAAGTTGTCACTAAAGAGATATACGAAAGAGTAATGTAAAAGTGTAGATGTTTTCTTATTATCATTCTATATCACAAGATTCGTTTCTGAATTTTAAGACAGTTTTTGGCTAATGAAAAATGACAGGAACCAATCTTGAAACACGTTTCCACGTAGAAAATTTCCTGGATATAAATGGATGGTTGAGCTTGTAGTTACATATATCCGTTAAGTACACTCTATGACATAAAACTCGACGCACAGACAAGGAGTTATCCGAATAAGATAAAAGTCAGTAGATGTGATGAACGAGGGTCGTAAAATTATTCCGGAGAAAATACAAGAGATGGGTCTCATAGCATCGAAAATGGTTTGTTTGTAATAAGCATCGGGATTCACTAGACAGCTGCTAAATCTCAATTATTTCCAACACAACGTTTCATTTAGATTATCGATTAAAGCAAGAAACATGTGTTTATTTAAAAATAGGGAGAAATAAATTCCGAGCGGAGATTAAACACACTTGACCCGTTCACTCCCAGCGTATCATATTTGATACGCTCGCGTTTCCTCTCCTGTGCCCAGCGTATCACATTAGATACGCTCCTTGAGTGTCTTCTACGGTACAACGTATCAATAGAAATAACGATAATAACGTTTACTTGAGGATAACGTTTTGTTTGATTTTTTTAATGTTACTATATGGCGTTACCGAGAAATCTATATAGATAGGTAATTTGGAGTGTTGACCTTGGTGATATGGGGTTAGATTTCACTTCTGGCTATCAGGAAGGGGTAATTGTTAAAAGCACGAGTTGCGGCACGGCTCTTTAAATGTAATGACATGATTTAAAGGGTGCACTTTATTCGGATTGTTTTTTTTTCTTTCTTGCTTTCCTCTTAGAAGTTCGAATGAGAATTTTTGAATGTTTATGGGGATTAAGGCTTTTAGTAGCAGATACTCCCAGCTGTTCGTTTCATTCGATCAGTTTTTATTTGTAGCGACAGTCCTGACGAAAAGAAAGTATGAACCTGATACTAAGATTTATGAATTCATGAATGAATCCGACAGTAATATTAGCGAAAATAATCCAAATCTGTACATAGCCATTAAATGCAAAAAAGAGCGAAGAAGATATGCCCTTTGCTCAAAATCTTGCATAAAGCGTCAAAAGTTGACAAAATATGTGTGTAAGACATGTGACGTTAGACTATGCGTTGAAGAATTGTTTTTTATAAAATTACCAAACAGCAAAATAAGATTCATTTTTAAGTCTTAATATTCCATGTAATGATACATCATTACACCATGAAATTTATGTAACAAACGTAAGTGTATTTTGTATTTTCTTAAATGATATGATTTTTTATGTAATTTTATTTATAAAACATACAATTTTGGATTAAATCTTTTTTTCTTTCGTATATATTAAGTTTAATGCATTTTATATAAAATAAGTTAAAACCAAAATATTTTAACGAATAGCCGATTTTAGAGGAAGTTTTTTCACGAATTAGGCTTAATATCTAAAATCGTTTGGGCACAGCATGACACTCCGCGGTAAGAAGCCGTGGGGCCAGAATAGCACTTCTTTTTCCCTTCCGGTAGCGAAAAGGTTAATAGGTAGAACATCGAACGAAATCAAAACTGATTTGGGTGAAGTTCATGATACATCTGCTCATTGGTTTGCAACTGCTTACATTTGGGTAAATGAGTTTAAACGTGGACATACACATGCACAAAAGATAAACGACTTTTGGAATGCTTAAAAGGAAGTGATTACTCTTGGAGTAATTGAAGTAATCCAGAATATGATTTTCAGTGATCGACAAATCAAAGTGCACGAAATTGTTGAAGTCACTGGAATATCTCAAGGTACAGTGTTTTCAATTTTGAACGATTGGTAGGAATTGGGTGTGAAAATAAACTTAGCAAGATGGGTGCCACGTTTTCCCTTAATGGAAAATAAACACAATTATGTGTTCGACTCTGACGCTATTTTGTCATTATTTTGTCGAAATCCTGACGCGTTTCTGCGTTGATACATAACTAAGGCCGAAAAGTGGTTATACAATAAAATTTCAGAGACAAAAAAATAGTCAAAATAGTGGAGATTTGTGGGGGAACGGGCGCTGAAGAAAGCATAGATAATGAAATCGGCCGGCAAGGTGATATCCACGATTTTTTAGGATGCACACGGAATCATCTACTTAGAAAAAGGAAACATTTCTGGAGAGTATTATGACGCATAATTCAACACACATACAACACAATTTCAGGAGATCATTATGAGTCGTTATTGCACCAGTTGAGAGATGAAATCAAGATAAAAGTCCTCATTGAAAAAGAAAAATATTATCTTCCCTCAAAAGAGTGCATAGGTGCACACCTATGCAGTTTTGTTGGCCAAAATCATGGAATTAAATATCGAATTATTATAACAACGACAGCATTAGGCTATCACAGTGAGTTTTTTTTATTTCCAGATTTTAAAAAAATTATTGATGAACAACGGTTCACGTTGAACGAAGTAGTCATCGCCCAAAACGATGTCTATTTTGGAGACCTTCCTTAATCTTATTTTTATATGGCTTATAAAGGTTGGAGAAACTCGGGAGAAGGGTAGAGTGTAAAAAGCGATATGTCGTTAGAAATGAAAAAAGTTTCTTAAAATTGTATGTATTCCATCCTTTTGTAAGGACTTCTTGAGCGAACTTCGTACATGTATTTAAAATGAAATTCTAACAGTATCAGAGGAATTAAATGTTTTAACTATACATAAAATACAGCTACAAAAGCGAGAAAAAAATGAATCATGTATTGCCTCACCACTGACCCTGATGCAAGCTGTTATCTGGCTGGGTATTGACTCGTAATGTTGGCGAATGTTCTCTAGCGTTATTGCTTGCCATACACTTTCAGACTGGTGAAATGCATCAGTGCGATGCAGGGACGATCAGAAACGTCTACGAATCAGAGCTCAGAGGGGATCTATTGGTGAGAATTCATCGTGTCAGCTGAGGTAGTGTGAGAGAAAAACAACGACAAGCAGAAGAAATTCATTCCGTTTGTGGCCGGGGTTCATGGAAGAAAGAGAAAATGTAAGGGGAGAATACTTTCATCGATACTGAAGGAGGTGCACCATTTTGTAAAGGTGTCACGGATGAGAATGAAAAGTCTCCGGCTTTCAAATGAAATGATACCCTTTACCATAACTCTTGGTAGTCCGGCTGCATTGCTGATGTTAGTTTGATAAGTATCCCACCGTCCTTCTGCGCATCTCTAAAACGTCTTTGTTGAACGTTATGTTTCAATTCGAAGTGGGACGCATCGTTGGAAACAATTCTAATCTAATCTTTGAACATCCAGATCGAATGCTTCTGCACCATTGTTGCCTAATGTTGTGCAAATAAAAGGGGCATGGACAAAAGAGCCTTCTCAGGTCATTCTTCGTTAGCTGAGTCACCAATTGATGATAATAGAAATTATTTGTGTCTCTATTACGTGTCAGATTGTTGATTAGAATGCGTGAGGAGCTGTAAGCACCGATCAGATGATCATTGTTTCCTAGCGTTCTACTTCTACCGTTTCGACGCTTTGAATGGGCAGAATTCACCCATTTCTGCCAACATCCCGAATAGCGGCCTCACTCCCATGCTAATATCTAATGACCTTGCGATTGGATCACCCTGCTTCCTTTGGTCTAATTGCAAGCCATTACTCAAATGGCGATATTTTGTTATACTCTTCACGCATTCGTCTGCAAGACATTGGTACCGCCAATGTGGATTGAAAGAACCACATTAATATAAAAGTTATTCTTTAGTATTGGGAAATATGTTTCATAATCATCCGAAATCTCCGTTGTAATGCTTTGGAGCTCTAGTTAGTCAGATTGGCTGTTTAAAGTTAATCGTTAGCATATTCTACAGTAAGGCATGCGCCAACGAATTTTCATCCCATTTCGATAAATCCTTGGTGCGTAGCATTTTGTTTTATAGACATTTTATTTAATATCTAAAGTGGAAGTTACATTTCATATTGAAAAATATGAAAATTGATATGAAGTACATTGTACGGGAAAAGGTAGGATTGTATCAAGCATAAATGAACAGTGCCGAAAATAATATTTTTTTTTGCATGATGATGAAATAAATATGATATTAATACAGGATAATGTTTTATCAAAAAACCGAATGTTCAGATTTCGATCCTAATCCTTAATATATGAAGCAAAGAATCCATAAACACCATATTCCGTATTGAAACTCATTTATTTTATTAAATATGTTAAGATAACTTTCAAATTATATCTCGAATAATGCAAGTCCGATGATAGCAAAAGTAACGTTTTTAGTAAAATAATAAAAAATAAACCGATATTTAATATGAGTTTTTAAATTACGTGTTCTTTAATTTATGTGGTATACCCATACTGTCAAACGCTAATAGTATTAAAGTTCTTAATATATCCTTATAACTACTTATTTAGAGAAAAATACTGAAATCTATAAATAAAACTGAAGCATTGCTTTCAAAATGTTCTATTGGCAAAATTCATTTCAAATACATCTGAATAGTGTAAGAGTGCAAAGAAGCATTTAAAAGTTGATTTACATCCAGTTAAGATTTCAGAAAACTATCTTCCACAAATGTGCAGTTGTAATGCTTCTTAACAATAACATATTCCCTAGAGCAAATATGGAAATTTAACAGTAATAAAGATTTCTTTGTCATTAAAATATCTTATAAGGGAAATTCGTTGTAAGAACATTTAGAATATCTTTTAGTATCATGAAGTACTTGAATGTTTAGCATAATATTCAGATAATGGTATTCTACTTTAATTTTTAACACACATTTTAATAGCCTTACACCTTCTTCCAATGGGAAACCTTATCATACTGAATAAATAAATACTTATTTTCATACTTTCTAAACTATTTTATCAATACTAAGTAATCAAAACATTATCTAGATAATAGATTGATAGAGTGAATGCTCTTCCACAATGTAAAACTATTACCTTCGAAAATTGCGTCATTCTATATGGAAACTGTCATTCAATGAAAATCAGAATTATTAGTAGAAAAATGAACTATTAATCAAATAAATCGATTTTAAATATTAGAAAATATTTATAAATCTTAAAACGTTATCTTCCTTCTGAATCTTAAAATATGACTATTAATTACCGTAGAACATTTCCTAATTAGTTTCTAGTTTCAATCTAGTCCCTTTAAATATTATATCCTATAATTCTCAAATTTATAATTTATCTCTTTTTATTATAATACATACCTGATTTGTGAATTACTGAATTTCAACTGAGTGACCAATTTAAAACTCAGAATGACATGTTAAGAAATTCTGAAAGAGGAGGATTTTAATTATTTATTTAATCTTAAGGCATCTTAGAACTTCACACAAAAATGGATTTTGCACAGAAAATTATTGATTACGTGACGAATCTTGTACCGGTGGTTGTACATCTATTGATTAATAAAACAAATAATTTAATCAAGACTAGAAGCCCTTGAAACACTTCTTATGAATTTTAATTAATGTACGAAGTAATTGTATTTTTCCGAAGAATGACAATAAGGAAATAATTCCGTAAATTTTCCATACTTTCCGATTACTTGTTTTTATTGAATGTTCTTGATATGTCAGTATTTAGCTCCAAGTTTTTAAGCTAATCATAATAACTATTAATACAACCATCAAAACCTTTATTGTTATTATTATATATATATATATATATAAACTGGCTGTTTGTAGAAAATGCAACACCATGAAGGAATCACTGAATCAAATGAAATTCGCAGCAAATGTCAATTATAGATATAAATTAATAAAGTTTCAGAGCCATCGCGCTGTACAGCGGCGCGCAGCGCCCTCTGAATTGATGCTGAAAGCGTATAAATAAAGTGCTGTAGCGGGACGTTGAAAAAAGTCTATGATTATTTGTTAGTGGCAAACGTTTAGTGAGACCTGAGTATGCCTCCACGACGGAAGAATAAGAAATTCAAGCAACTTACGGAGTTTGAACGAGGGAGGATAATCGGCCTTCGAGAAGGAGGATTTTCCTATTGCGCAATAGCAGCTCGTATGCAGCGGAACAGTTCCACAGTGATGCGAGTTTGGAAGCAGTGGACCGACGAGCACCGAACAACTCGAAAAACAGGCACTGGACGACAGAAGGTGACGTCAGAGCGCGATGATCGACACCTGCTCCGCATGGCGGTGAATGATCGCACAGCTTCCTCCAGGCAGCTGGCAGCACGTTGGTCTACTGCTACAGGTGTACAATTGTCGGCTTCGTCAATTCGTCGTCGTCTGCTGCGCCGTGGATTGCGTGCAAGGGTGCCTTTATACAGGATTCCCCTCACGGCGAATCATCGACGGCTGCGTCGGCAGTGGGCTCTTGAGCACAGAGACAGGCGAGCTGATTGGCACCAAGTTGTCTTTTCAGATGAATCACGCTTTAATTTGTGGACCAATGATGGCCGTGTTCGTGTTAGACGTTATGCCGGTCAACGCTGCCTTCCTGAGTGTATTATTGAACGACATAGTGGTCGAACACCTGGAGTTATGGTCTGGGGTGCGATTTCGTATCATGGACGATCCAATTTGATACGAATTGAGGGTAATCTCAATAGCAACAGGTACGTCCGTTTAGTGCTACAGCCCGAAGTCGTTCCTTTCCTTCAAGGCATCCCTGGAGCTATCTTTCAGCAGGATAATGCACGCCCACATGTTGCGCGGACTGTTCGAGACTTCTGTTCAGCACAACGCATGCAACTTCTTCCTTGGCCTGCTTATTCACCGGATATGTCGCCTATTGAGCACGTGTGGGATATGGTTGGTCGGCGTCTCGCTCGTGATCCGCGTCCTGCAGTTTCCAAAGACGAACTTTGGTTGCGCATACAAGCGATATGGAATTCTCTTCCTCAAGCAGATATTCAACATCTGTTTGACTCCATGCCACGTCGTATAGCAGCACTTATTGCAGCGCATGGTGGCTGCACCAAATACTGATTTCGGACGCTTAATTTGTTTCTTTTGTTTTGAAAATTTCATCATTTATTTGTATCAGTACAAGTCGTTTCTGCATTAAATTTCATTTGATTCTGATGATTCTTTCATGGTGTTGCATTTTCTACAAACAGCAGTATATATATATATATATATAATAAAAGTTAAATTAATAAATGTAAAATATCTCTCTCTTAATCTTTATGAATATAAGTAATAATAATTTCATATTATAAGAGAACTAATGTTATTGAACCTAAAGCAAACCCAAAATGATACTACATTAATTTAAATAACAAATTGAGGCTTTCGAATTCACTATTTAAAAGACTTAACAGTAGAGTTAAACTATTTTTGATATATGAGCCTTCCCTCATTGCTTTAATTGACAAATTCAAAATGCCTTCGTAAAATCAAAAGCGGTAGAAAAACTGCAATTTAAGGAAATGAAGAGATTTCAGAATTCAATTATTCTTCTGTTCATTTGTGATGACTGTTCTTTTAATTTTGAATGAATCGATAAAAAAAAAATCTGAAAAGCGAATTACCAAAGAAATAAAAAAATGGAGCAGTTTTTATGTTATAGCATTAGAATGTATATAATTATATTAGAATATATATATTATATATAATTATATAAAAGAATATTAAATTGTGCTATATTTTTCTGTCGTAAAAGTAAAATTCTTAATCGAATAGTAGATCCTTCATAGTCTTTATTGAATGACATCATTAATTGATTGTCCAAACGTCGCACTTAGAAACAACGCAAGAGCTATGGTCAAACCACTCTGGAGAATCGAGTTAACCAATTAGGGTTTGAATCCAGTAATCACCCCCTCTTTCGCAAAAGACCCTTCAGCACTCTAAAACTTTATTTATATGTCAAAAATTAAATAATTTGAGCAGATTTATTGAATAATAGAATTGTTACTCAGAGAATGCATACAAAGTAACTCTAAAGAACAAAATTCCAATGCATGGGCACAACAAAGGAGTTTCTCATAATAAGGCAAATACAAGCAGCTTGAGTACAAATAAACTCAGATATTCTAACAGGATTGTCAGAAAAAATGCAGTAGGTTATGCACAATAATAATTACATGTTTTTAATAATTATATGAATACAAAAGATATTCAATAAGAAGACTAACATGACAAAATGAACTTGTTTGTAATAGAGATGATGAGTTTAACTTAGTTTCAACCTTTAAACATAAAGTATAAAAAATATTTATTACTGAATTAATCAAAAACATTGTGTAAGTACCTAACTGAAAACTCAACTAGCAGAAATTGGTTTAACAAGTTCAAGAGATTAATCCAAAATGTTACGCATGCTCAGGTATCTTCCTAGTATCTTGACAGAGGTTCAAAATTACAAGCTCTGTCGTCAATAGCCCTCGTGTTACTTCTAATTAAGTACAATGTTAATTATGTAAGCAATCAAGCAATCAAATCTTACGCTAATTTTTCATTCAAGAACATACGAGAAATAGTGCAAGAAAAGTAAAGAAATAAAAATAATCAGTATGAGAAACAACGAGCCAGGCACTGGTAGAAAATAAGAAATTATTTAGACACATCAGACCCCTTGTGGACTATTCTACAAATGAGGAAATGAGCATTATTCATTTATTTAATACCGATAGCTTGGTCTGACTCGGACGAGACGAGGAGCATTGGCAACCGATCTCCTAAATTAAAAACTACAATTAAATAACAAGGCTGATACCTAAGAGGAAATGTTTCCCTTTTTACTCCTATATCTGTTACAACTTTATTCCACATGATATAATTCTTTCTCATATTACTACTTTATGAAAAATGTTTGTGCATGTGTGAATGAAGAAAGTAAAATAAATATATATGAAATGAGAATTATTACCCATGAGTCAAAGTCAATAATGCTGGTGCCCCGAAGATGATAAAAATTAAACTGAGAAAACCAGAAGTTAACGAAGACCTCGATTTTAGACACTGGACCATCACCGGTATTTAAGGTAGGCAATTTTCTTAATCCCTTCATATAATTGTATATTGTATTATTATTTAATTATTTAAAAATGAATATTGCGAAACAAGAAATGTTCTGCTATAAGAAAAAAAAAATACGAAATTATTAACTATTATTTAAATCACACTTAAGCAGCTGACAAGTGAATCTAAGACCAAGGAGAACCAAATTAACAATCTTATCAAATTAAAGAGTTTGTTAGATGAAAAAAAAGCATTTCAATGAATTAGATTGTGAAGTAGAAATAAAGAACAACAATTTGGAATTAGAAGCAGATGCTGAAGCTAGTCATGAATATTTAGCTAGAAGTTTAACAACTAGAACTAATTCAGACTGATGTTTGGAAACAATAATGAAAGGAAATTGCTTAACTTCGCAGAATGGAGTTTTAGTGTATGATATTTGCATGAGAGATGCAAACGAAGTTAAAGTAATTAAATTACAAAAATTAAATATAAATAAATTTTATGGTAACTGTAGTTTGTGATTAGATTTTTGGAATTCCTAAAGATTTTCATAAGCAAATAAAAATTATGTTTCTTCGATAAACTTGTTGAGAGATAGATTTGGAAGGCTTTATCTAATCATTAGTACACATATGAAGAAATTGTTCATGATCAATCTCGTTAAATCTATCAACGTTTAGAAAAAAGTATGACATCAACGAAGATCAAATTCATTCTTTTCAGTCGCTGGATGTTGCTCCAAGCACATTTTATTATATTTTTGCCATGTAACTCTGCAAGCTATTTTGGAAGAATTAATTTTAAACAGACAACCTGTGAAGCAGATAAAGTTTTTGATAGTGATCAGTAGGTTCCATTTTCGAAAAAAATACATGAAAATTAGGGAATCAGTTTTATTGCCAAACTAAAAAAAATGTTCTAAAAATCAAAATTCTTATCGCAATAAACTAATTTCTCAAAATAATTATTGAAAAATTACAGATATTAAGAAATAACGTATTTGTATTCAAATTCCAGAGTAACTGTTTTAATGAATAAGAAAAATTATTATTGTGTTTTTTGTTCTGATGAAGTAAAAATCTTACTAAAATACACAATATCAATAACTGATAAGTGTTGTGATTAATTGAAAAGGCGTAAAGCTATAAAAACCTTTGGGAAAAATCAAATTGCAGAATTTGTAAGCAGCAATTTCATTATTTTTTATTTGTGATAAAAAAAAAAAGCAAATGATAACCTTAAACAGAAGTGAATAGTATTCGGTGATTACGTGGAGGTTTTGGATTCGAAAACATTTATGTTGAAAAGATAATGCTTACTATAACGTCTCTACATTTCTTCGAAAAGAAAAAAGAATAAGAAGAATATAATAGGTGCCATTAGTTTCCTGTTACTTTATTACAAATATCCAGCACAATTATGAAAATAGACTGGAAAAGACTATTAATAAGAATTTCATTAGATAGTGGAAGTAATAATAGAATGAAGATAACTCTCAAAGAAAAAACGCTGAAGTTAAAGGTCATACGAAGAGACGAATTCGGAATTCATGCGTTTTGTGGTTCAACACTGAAAGCCAAACAATTTTATCATGTTGTAGAAAAATATATCTTCTCAATAGAACCAACTCATTATAAACGATTAAATTATAAACTGTAGGTATTGTTACGATAAGACATTTTTTCTTCAATTTTCATAAGGCATATTGTTACGATAAGGCATAGAACCAACTCATTATAAACGATTAAATTATAAACTGTAGGTATTGTTACGATAAGGCATTTCACAAATAGAAATCTCTTCACACTGGGTCAGAAATATCACTTTAGAATTTTCTGTAGAATTAGCTGAGGTAGGATCAGCGAAAGTTATAGACATTTTGATTGGACAGGGGATTACATTTATGATGCATCAAGAGAAAGAAGTATCCAATTAGGATAGCGGTTATTAGAAATATATAGCTTATTTTGATTTTAATACAAAGCGAGGAATTGGATTCCAATTGTAGTAAACTTTGTATAAATCAGCTAACATCACCCTCTACGGAATTACTCATAGGTTTTAAGGGACTAAAATACTTTTGAGATTTAGAAATAATAGGAATGGAAGTGAATAAAGAAATTTTATTGAGCAGGATCTGATATTATAAAAACGTTTGAACAAAGTACACTGAATAAAAAATAAAAAAGTATGAAATAAAATTGCTTTAGAAGTAGAAAAAGAAGTAAAACAGCAATTACAAAATTTTAAAGTGACTCGTAATTAATTTAAGCAACGAATTCATATATGTTACAATCAAGATTTACATGTTTGATACAAAGTTATAATCAAAATCAATTGCCAAGAGGTATTATTGAATATATTAAGATAGATTCAAGTTGGATAAACATGTGGGGAATTTTGTGCCTTATCATGTATTAGTAAGAGAATAAAAAAATTCCATGGTAAGAATAATATATGATGCTCTTTCTAAGGTTAAGCAGGTAAAACTTCTTAATGACTGATTGGACAGTCATCCGAATTTGAATCCTGAGTTGTTAAAAATTGAAATAAAATTTAGTTATCATAAAATTGTTTTCTTGTGCAAATATTGAAAATTCTCTTTCCGAAATAGAAATTGCAGAAGTTGACAGAAATGTTTTACATTTCTTATTGTTATCAAAGGGAATCAACCACGTGATGGATGATCCTGATATAAAACTTTTAATAATGAAAAAAGTCCTTTTCATCTTCAAATTCCTTCTTTCAAATTCACCTACTTCAGATCAAATTTCGAAGATTAAAATGGAATGTGAACTGCCAGTATATATATACATAGGTTTTGTACTACTCTGTTGAAGGTTTTAATGATTGTTAAGGAATAACGAAGTCTATATTTTTAAATCAGAACTGAGCCAGTTTTTAACAATGATGATGAATATTTGACCAAGCGTTCAGTTTTAAATAAACGCATCAGTCTGTTTGTGACAGCGTTAGTTTTATTTCTTCTTTTCTAGCTAGAATTATACTGTCAATACTATCATTATGTGGGAGGGGTTTAGTTAGACGAATCAATTCTACAAGAACTAGAAAACACATTTAAGGAGTGGTTGAATGAGATAGCTGAATTTAGGAATCTCAGTGTAACAGAACCTATGACGCAAATTACAAACAAAAGAATTTAAAGTCTAAATTCTTTTCTCAAAACCAAGCCAAAGGGCCTATGATATAGTTATAAACTTTAGAGGTCAATATTCGTAAAATAATGTAACCAGTTTTATCGTATCAAAGACTATATCAGTGCACTTGAAGAAATTATCTCTACCACGTTTAGAGCTCTTAGAGATTCTAATTGCAGCTGTTTATTTAAAGGAAACACATTTTCATTCTTCACGGAATATAATATCTACTTATAACCTGATTCACAGGTATGCCTTCAATAGATCAAAGGTATCTTTGATCAGTTAAAACAATTCATAAGAAATAGCATGCCTGAAATGACGGAGAGAACTCCAAAATCGGAATTATTACAATGATAAATGTAATGCAACAGAGAAATTAATTTATGTAATGAAGGCAAATGAATCAATTAATGACAATCTTTGGTTCTCAGGGTCACCATGGCTTCAAGAACCCGACCTGAGAAAGGAAGATCCGACAGCGTGCATCAATATCAAAATGAAAATAGTTGAAAATTATGGGAAGTTGAAATGTCATGTTTTTGAACTTATATTGTAAGTTTAAGCATCTAATGAGCCTTGATAAATACAGTAGCCCAGAAAAAGTCCTAAGAGCAATCGCGTTAATTATTCGTTTTGTGCATAATTGCAATTAATCAATAAAAAATATCCCAGTTGCCTTAAAACAGAATCGTGGATGTAAAAACGTTTTGGAGCGCTTTGTATAAAAGATAGAATATAGAAGAGACTACGATTTGCTAAAACGAAATGCA
Source organism: Nephila pilipes (assembly GCA_019974015.1). Classification (NCBI taxonomy): domain Eukaryota; kingdom Metazoa; phylum Arthropoda; class Arachnida; order Araneae; family Nephilidae; genus Nephila; species Nephila pilipes. The sequence goes on along the minus strand of BMAW01042091.1, from coordinate 67,944 downwards.
GATTAGAAGCATATTCGAAGTTGAATAGATTGAATCCAATGATCACTGATAATAGAATTATTTGTCTTACAATTTGTGTCATTTTCGATATATTGATGGAGTTTCGAGAAAAGTATTGGATTCTTTATGGATGACAAATCATAAAAACAGGCATAAACAAGTAACCTTTGTGTAGAAAAATTTAATACCAAACATGGAAACCAAGTATTTTCTCCTCTAACATCTGATAGAATTCTGAAGGCAAAACAATTTGAAATAAATGGGGCGGATTTCTCATGATCTATCTCTACATAAAGTCGTGAGAAAGTATATATTGAGCTTCTTTCCCACTGTTGCTTGCACATTACAAGTAGAGCTCATGTCAAGTTTGACAAACATTTGAGAAAAATGACGAATAACTTAAAAAAGTATGTGAAAACATTTCTCAACTGCTTGATCAAGCCTAATTTGGGAGACAAAAGAATAGTTTGGAAGTTTGTTGTCAAAAATTTAGTTTGGTGGAGAGGTTACTGGGAGTGAATGGTGAAATAGACAAAGATTATTTGAAGTAAAATATTAGGAAAAGTCTTTGTAACAATGCAGGAATCGCAAACAGTTTTTTAGAGACTGAGAATATTTTTGGAAGCTTTGGAAAAGTGAATATATTTTACAATTAAAATGTGCAAATTGTATGAAACATATTAATACAAATACTGTCTTTAATGTAAACGATATAATCTTAATAAGTAAAGAGCAGATTTCCTTTCAAGATCATAAAAATATATGAAGGATGTGAAGGGAAAGCATGAAGTTGTCGGCCACAGGCATTATAAGACATCCCATTCAACTAATATATAATCAAGAAATTTTAACCAAATGATTTCTACTGTGTACCAAGACATGTTTTCTCTTTTACAAATTGACTTTTAAAATGTTAATTGTCATTATTATTAATTTATTAATTCAAAATATTTTGACTCATTTTAATTGTTATTGTTTAATGAAAATTATACTTGGTTTGGTTTCTGAATTCAGTATTAATATGCTTGATTTTGAATTGTAATTGTAATGCGTGGGAAAGGGGAGAAGTGTTACAATTGTACTCTATATGACGTTATTGTCTTCTGTAAATGTTTTCTTCTTTCATCCTCCTGATGGATACTTAGTAATTCAAATTTTCTATTCTGCACCACGTTTGTGTTGACACTATAAAACGTGCTTTAATGAAGTTTGGACTCAAGTTAAGAGTTTGACAAGCATTAGCGGTTAAGAATTCTGGCATCTGTCACCATACATTGAAACTAAGAATTAATATCTCCATGTAGAATGATAAATGAGCTAGAAAAATTTAAGTACCTGTTTAAATATCGTTCTTGATATCAATCTCAGTTCTGAATTACAAGGTTCGTTGTGAATTGCGAACTGTGCAGGACTAACGTAAATTGATTAAATAAACAAATCGCCGTTTTACATCCGTCAAATCTGCGGTTTTTTTTTAAAAAAAAATGAGATTTCTTTCTGAATGTTTGGAAACGAATTAACAGCCAGAAAAGCCAACAATCGCTTATTCCATCACGCATTAAAGTTCCCCGTGTTGACTTTCATCCCCGATACCATTTGCTCGGGTGACGACGAAACAAAGAAGAGGAGTTAAAATCACATCAAACGCTTCAGGAACTTTCAACTCATCTTCAGAAAAAGTGTGAAAAAAAATAATAATAATAAATGTTCCAGGAGGACAGATTCTTCTTCTTACGCTTTGCGACAAAGAATAAAGCTTTTACGCGGTTCCCAAACCAATATTTGAGTTTCCTTCCTAAGACAGTCGCTGTTTTTATTATCTCTTTTTGAGTCATTTTTGCACACATGCCGCCCGAGACACAATTGGTTACATTCTGGAAAATGTAACTAGGATTGTGTGTGTCGACAATCTTTCCACTCCTTTTTTGATTCTGGTGAAACAAATTCTTTTTAGTCACTCTGTTAAACACTGAGGTTAAATCTATTACGCTTAGCACGTTTCTGGAAGTGATTGGTTCTTAAGCGGCAAATATAAAACGAATCCAAGCTGTTTAAAATTCATGACGTTGTCTTAATTCAGACGTAATTTGACAATTTATGACGTAATCCATTATATAAGGAATTCGAAGTGAATTAATTTAATCATTTAGGCTTGGTTACTTAGATTGGGAAAGATAAGGAATCATTGCTAATCTCAGGAGCGTACCTTCTTTAGGTAAGTACTGCAGTCATGAACGCGGTGTATCCCATAAGTTTTTTTACCGTGATATTTACTGATTTTGGTAAACAAGGGAAACGCAATTCAAGAATACTGTAGAAATTCTTTTGAATCTTCAATCCTTCTTGTCAATTTTATTTTGCAGATTTGATTCTTTTTCTGTCTCGAATTACAATTTAAACAGATGTTTAGCGCAACTTAGCCAGATTTGGCTCTAGCATTGCATAAGAACTAACGGACAAAAAATCTGAGAAACATTGCTAAAATCATTTAAGCTTTAAGAATGGTCATGGCTAACAGCATCATGGCTGGCCATAATTAAGTCAAGCTACAAGTTCAAAGTGAGTTACGTTGATCCTTTAGAGTTGGTTGTTTAGATTGATTAATCTTAGCAATCATTACTTTTAACATTAGAGTTAGATAATGGTCATGACAAGTAGCATAGTGGCTGGAGATAAGTAAGCTGAGCTGTGGATTAAAAGTGATTTATATTAACCCTTTAGTCTAGGTTACATAGATTGGTTAGGCTTAGAAATCCTTATTTTAAACATTTAGGCTTAGATAATGGTCATGGCTTTGAGCCTAGGGGTTGGAGATACTTAATTCAAGATGCTGGTTCAAGACATAATTACACCAAAGAACCAAGATGCGGAATTACGAGAACGGTTTGATGTTAAATCAAACTGAGACCGCAAACTGAAGTTTGATAACGGCTGCCTTTTTTCATTCCATAAATGTATCATTTTGAATTTCAAACTGTTTTTATTGGGCTCCAAAGGTGTTTTTTTATTCTTCAATATATACGATCGCATTTTAAAATTTTATCATAAGAATTCTTGCGTAAATGTTCGATGCCTGCTTTTACCAGTAGTGAACTTAATTTTCCTAAATTTGTCAATTTTTTTTTTCTAAATTCTTATTGGATTGAAGAAAATATTTATATATAATTATGTCTTTTACTTACTTATCGATTGGCGTCTTTTTTTAAATCATGTGTAATCAATTAGCTATCAAAAAATAACCCTCTGTCATTGAAAATGAATAAAATCATTCAAAATTTTCAGACAGTTATGAGGCAGCCATTATTGCTTCAAGATTTTAGAGCTACTTGTAAGTTTTGCTTACCTTTTGAATCCTTTGGGAAGGAGATCAAATGAAACAAAGCGGATTTCTTAACAAATCACGTATCATAATAAATTATATTTAAACAAACTCTATTAATACGTTGAAAATCACAGAATAATTTTATTCATTTGATTTGTTTATTAACGCAACACATCAATAGCCTCCGTGTTGCTTTAACGAAATACTTAGAAGCAAAGCGATAGTTACTGACGACGGGAAATTGAAAATTGAGCTTTGATCAAATGACGAGTACACCTGAGCCGAACCTTCTTTTCCAAGCATCCAAAGCAAGCCAGCGGGAGTATATGAAGCCTCGCCAGATAAAACTGCATCAGTTTCTTTTAAAATTTAATAAAATTCTTAAATTGCTATATGAAATATAAAAAAAAATATACTGCTACATTAACTTATGCATGTTTATAAAAGTAATACATTTTATAATCCATTTTTTTAAGTAACATTTATTCAAAATAAATTAATTCTTCTTTAAAAATCATATTTCATAAAGTTAGTGAATTTTTCAATGCCTTATATGAGGCGTATTTATGGAAACATATGCATGCATATTAAATGATACTTTTTAAACCATAATTACTGGAATATTAATATTGCGTTATTATTTGCCCAATATGCATCTTTCAATCCAATGATGCAACCTCTTTCAAACTCTGACAGTTCCTCGTAATGAGCTGCAATCCTATGGCGAGGCATTTTTTCAGTCGTTGAAAGGTATCCTAAAACGCAATACAACAGAAAATTTGACCATACAATTGAGAGTCGCTTCTTATATACACCTGCTGAGTGTGGAGCTCCAATGCCCTGTAATTCCTGCTGTTCATTCATTAGACGCCAAATTTTAATCATTTGCATATTCCATCCAAATGTCTTTACTTACGAAATTTCATTATTACAATCAGGCAGCTTCTTGGTGCATCATTTTTTGTTGTTATGGAGCGTATATATAAATTACTGCGTGAAGAACTAAGTTACGTTAATCGATAAATATTTAGATATCCTAAAAACTTTGGTATATATTTTTCAGATCATTATAATAAGAGAACGAAGATAAATTCTGTGCAAAAAGTTATTAGGAAAAGAATAAAACTGTCTTGAAAAAAATGTATTAGATTTGAAGTGACTGTGGAATAAATATTAATATTTAACTACCAAATGACCTGTATCAAAGTATAATATTTTTTCAAAAAGGTATACACCTCATTTTAAGCGGACATTTTTTATACATTAAGTGGAAAAACGTATAACTGAGAATAGATTATACGATGCTTAATTGAAAAGGAATATCTCAATAGCCATAGTTGTTTTTATATTTCACTCGATTTTCTGAAATCTAGGTTACCTGAAAGCTCCATGTATAGTCAATGTAATGCATGTATAGTCAATGTAATTATTGACTATGCCCGCATTACATTGTACAGACAATGTAATTATTCAGTGATCAGCATAGTCACTCTCCTCTTACCATGCATTTGCACTAAACAGGTGATCAGGTGGGCAAACCAGTCGGAGAAGAATTCCGGTGGTAGTGCCCCTTCTTTAGGTTAGTACGGGGAATCATGACTCCGAGGCGCACTAATGTCATTTTTGTTATCCATGGGGTTTATCATTTTTGGTAAACACGAGCGACACTCCTTGTGGCCCCCGGATTACCCTAGTGATCCTTTTTTATTTTCAACTCTCTTTCTTGTCAACTAATTATTATTTCCCCCTCTTTTTCAAGTATCTAGATACCTATCTTGGAACAGCATAGCCATACTTGCCTCTTACTCCATTAAACTCCACATTCACTCACTCTGGCGATTGTGGTTGATTTTAGACCTTAATAATTGGTTTAGCTTCGTCAGCAGAACGAAACTTAGGTCCCTTAACATGCTTTTTCATCTCTGGGGGAAGGTGAAGGTTACAAGTACAGAGGCAAAGATGCCTCGATGCTTAAACATCATCTCCAAATGAATCACCATTTTCTTCAGTTTTCAGCCCACCTAAGATAAATGATAACAAAAGAAACGAATGGAGTACACAGAGGAAACATGTAATGTTTGGTTACAATATGAATTATTAAAATTAGATAACAAAAACGTTATACCTATTAAGCAACGGTTTCTAAACAGAATGCGACTAATTATCTACGATATGAAAATATCTTTCCACAACTCTACCTATCTTCTATTTTTCAATAGCTATAAAAGTGGTCATGTTTTAATTAATAAAAATTTTGCTATAAAAATAAGAAACGAAGAACTACATTTAAGAGAATAATAACAAATTTTAGTTGCTTCATTTACCTACATTCAAATTTATGTTAATATTACTTTCTTTAAAATCACTAAATCTAACTATATCTATCATATGAAAATTTAATGCGATGATTGTTGGTGCTTATTGTCATAAAGTTTTTCAAATCTTGGGGCAGTGTGGAATGTCTCAATCGTATTAAAAGTGCCTACTAATAAGAAAATAATTTTTAATTGACACATTTTGATATCTCATTTGGCAATTGACAGTGTCTTCACAACGGATGAGACTTCCAGATTGGAAACCACTGCCATAAGTCATAGCTTTTCAATAAAAAATATCTTGTATACACTAGCATTACTTCATCGTATTTTTTGGTTACGTTCACTTTCTGTATTTTCTTACCGATAATTAGTCCAATTTCATTCTTTTTTAATTTTTTCGTTTCAAGTTCAGTAGTGAGAACAAAATATGAAAATATGCAAGTATCAGTGAATTATTTGCCGCAAGAAATGCATTTTGATATTTTTAAAGTCAAAGTTGCCCGATAATTTTTATATACAAGGTTTGTCTTATAAGTTTCGAACCTCGAGTCATGAAAAGAAATTTTTGGAAGGTAAATGTACGGTTCATGTGTTAATTTTTAAAATGCCACCCTCAAGTATAAAACAACGCTTACAGTACTTTTTTTTCACTTTTCATAAAAACCCGGTAGTCGGCAACTGCAAGGTTGTTGAGGCACCGGTTGAAGCCGCTTGCAGTTTATCAAACATCCTGAACTCTTGTATATTTACACTTCCTTTAAAGCAGTAAACAAAAATAAATCGGGAGGAGCTAGATCTGGAATGTAAGAGGTTGAGGTAGCATTGCTATGGTGTATTTGGTCAATACTTCCCCCACTTTACTCGGTGTATTAGCCTGATGGAGCATTCTTATATGGGCAGTTTCTTTCAGATGTGACCGACTCTAATCTTCAAACATTCGAGTATTTTAAAATATTTACTGTTAACTGTTCGTTCCGCAAAAAAATTTACTGTTCGTTTCTTGTTAACTATCTTTCTCATCGGAGGAGACAAAATCATCGACGTATTCCTTGCTTTCTTTGAGTTTTATATGCCTTTCAAAAACCATTAGACATGACTTTACCCTCATAAGGATTATATCGAAAGTTTCCGAAGCAGATATGCTAAGTTTAGTTTAAAATGTGATAGTCCAAGGCATTTCGATGGTTCATTTCATTTTCATCCTCGACGAAAGCACTAAACAAGCTTTCATTTCGGGCAACATCTATATACTCAAATGCAGACAGCTGACAGGAATCTCCTGGCTTGCATCATAACCTCCTGTACCTTTTCCACTCATAAAACCACCCTACACTTCTTTCCATCGGCGGGGGAAAATCAGTCCTGATACATATATTACAAGTCACCTACACTTAGTAGTAGTTAGCGAAATGAAATCGTAGATTTTTAGATTTCAGTTTAGTAGAAAACATAATTATTAGTGAAAATGAACAGATTTCAAAAAGTTCATAAATATTGGGAAGGCAATAATATAACAAAACAATAATAAAAAAATTGCATTCTTATTCAGATTAGATATCACCGTTTCTTTTCAATGATTTTTTGGCAAAAATTCGAATTCGTTCGAAAATCAGGCCGAATAATTATTTATAATGAATTAGTTCTTTTCAAAATACCATAAGTATTTTGTCTTATACATTGAAAATATTTGATAAAATTATAAATATTAATATATAAGTTATCCGTACTTAATACATTTGACGTTTTATATTAAATTTGCTGAGATTTATTTCTTAATGTTTGAAAAAATTTTAATTTCATACATTTTATATTTTAAGTAAAATGATATTGATATATTCATTAATATTTCCATATTGAGGTATATTCATTAATATAAAAATCCAAATGAAGATATTTATTTTATGTGTGATCAATAATTGCTCATTAAAAAGCAGGAATTGACTCGTTTGTGTAGTATCTATTTAATACCGAAAATTTTTATTTACAATTAATAATACCGTAATATATATGTGAGAGTATCATGAAGTTTTAATCATTGCTGTAAGAAATCACCAAAATATTTGAATAAAATTTTGCATTTTAATTGATACTTATGCATATAATTTTGTAAAATATAGCGATAAATATGGCTTTTGTGTTTGGTCTCTAGATGGCAAATATTTAATATGTTCTCAGAATGGAGAACAAAAAAACGAGCTCAAACTGCTGTTCAATGAGGACCTAAGAAAGGTCAAAAAATGCTGGGAGTAATGTATAATGGGTGATGATTACGTAGAGAAGTCTTAAGAATAAAAAATAAAAATTAAGTTTCTATATTGAATATTTTTCGTAAAAATTAAAAATTATGATAACCCAAGATAAGAATTAAAACTTAGCGGTTCTGCAGGTTACTTTAATTTATCAAATAATTCCGAAATAAAAAAAATCAACATTTATAACTGTAATTTACAACATTATGTACATGAAGAAAATTAATATGCAGGATAAATTTTATCCAGAAATCTTAGTTATTTCTTTGTATTTAAAACTTCATGATTCCCTTTTGAATGTACGATACAGTAATATAGGTACCAATCTTGAGTTTAACAAATGGTATTGTAAATTTAACAAATGATACAAATATACTGCCAATCCAATTACAGCCTTCTTGAAATATCGAGAGTTCCTTCAAACAAGAATACGATAGACAGAAAAACAAAACTCTTCTTTTTCATTTACTTCAGTATCACGGCGAATTCCATAGAAGCCTTAACTATACCCCACAAAGCACATTAGGAAAACATTACTTAACATAATGGCCTGCGTTGAAGTTGATCCAAAGCAAAGGCCATGCTATGTCTACTGTAATGTATTAAGAGTCTATTGTGTCATAGACACCCCGTTGGGAAGGGGAGATAATTAACTGGCTACAGTCTATCTCATTCGTTTCAATTAGATCTCTTTTTTGGGTTGATGAGGTGGGCATTTTTCGTCATTAGACACTTTGTTTATCTCCGATGAGATGTTTATTCCGGATTCTCGCTTAAAAGCACTTTTATGGATCGTTGCTCTCCTCAGCCATTAGTCTGGGGCAGTGCATTACGCGCCCCCAAAACGATGCAAGCGAATAAAGAGAGGGTTTTTCAATTGTGTTTTTGAGCAGTTAATGGTGAAAAGAGATATGTATAATGTTTCATGTAAATGCTTGTTTTATTTAAGATTTTATTATTTGTTTTTTTAAGTATCGGAAAGAGTTATCTGCGTTCTCGTTTTCAAGTATGCCGTATGGAGTACTTTGAATATTTTTTCTTTTAAATACATGGGCCATAACAAGTTGTTTTGCATTAATGGCGCTTTCATAAGCATGGATTCTAATATCTTTTTATCCGCCCTTCCAGTTTTAAGGAAAATTTGTGCCACTTCTTTTTATACGTATAATTATTACACACCGTATAAACTCTTTTAGATTTAATAAACCAAGTTTTAATACTTTAAAATTATATGATTTCAGACAGTTTTTTTTTTGTATTGTGGAAAAAGTGTTCTCGTACACAGCAAGCATTGAATGAGTCATAAAGGTATTAACATCGATTTTTACTAATATTTATATAAACACCAAAATGTTTCTGGCTTATTTATAATGAAAGAAACTTTAACATAAATTATTCTTTGGCTTAAAATATGCCTGAAAATACTGAAACGTAAGAATTTAAAATATATTATGATACACAAATTTATCACGAAAACTGTTCGTGTCTGGTTTTATAAAAATATCACGAAGCTTTGAAAATATTACTAAAACTGTTATTGATATCTTCAGTGTCAGTATCGAAAGCTGTACATAAAGAGAAATTTTAATATTTAATCTAAAATCTCTCGATTGATTCCAGAATAAAAATTCACTTAACACTCCAGAATAAATTACTTAAACATGATTGATATTTATAACGATCAAATAATATTCGTTTTCCTTTCAAAATTGAATATTAGCGCATTTCTCCTCAGCCTTTTTTGTTATATATCCTGCAATTTTAATTGAGATTGCCCTACGTTTCTGTTTTTTTATTTCCTCTCGCTTCCTCTACCCTATACGACATTTCCACAAAATTTTCAAACCACTTCCTATAATCTACACCAGCATTCCAAGCTGTGGTGCTGCCTTCTTTTGAAGCTTCGTGTCCGGCGCTGTTTCTGGCGAGTCGTAAACACGAGTTTTTATTCTACTAAAGATACGCAGTGAAACGTGGCTGATGCACGTTAAATCTGTCGAGGTTTCGTGAGGAAGTTTGGGAGATTTGGTGTTTATATCATATTAAATGTCGTCCTCGACTGAGAATCAAAATTACGTAATCCGTCTCCAATAACCCTCATGTGCGACATGCTTTTTAGTGCGACACTAATCATCATTCAATCAAACTGTGTGATGGTATTTTGTGAAAAGGAAATTTAAGATAGTACATGACATATTAAAATGAGGGATCTGATTAAATAGTGCTACTGAATTGATAATTAGTTTTTTCAGATACCTCTGGGGTAAAATAATGGAGTTATCAGTTTTCAAGTGGTATGATGTATGATAATCATTTTTTTTCTTTATTAGACGCCTTTGTATTCAAAATAAATAAAATGGAGATATACTGAATAGAAAAAATGCATCATAATGAATAATTAGTCAAATATTGTGAAAATCCAAAAAAGAAAATTTGTTTAAAAATTTAGTTTTACAAAAAATATACCAATATGTTCTTCACAATTTCTGATTTTTAATATTAAAATTAAATTTTAAATTATCATAAACATGAATTATTTTCACATATTAAGCTATCGGTTATGCATTTTATTTAACTACGTAGAAGAATATTTACTACAATGTGTATATTTACTTAATAATACAATAGGTATAATTCATTTATTCCATTGATAACAACGTTCACAAAAAATAATTTATTTAAGATCAGTATTCTCTCGGTAATCTGGCAGATATCAGACCAGAGAATCCCCGGATATTTGAAAATGTCAAATTAAAAGAAAATCACTTATAATAACATATTTAAAAGCATAAGATATGTATTAGTGTATAAAATTATATTAAAAAAATACAACTAAAGTGTGAAACCCACGAAGTAACTAAAACTACTAAAGTTGTACTGTTTTGTATTAATAGCCGATTTTATTCAAGTGGACAGCATAAAATTTATATCTTGTTTTGTTGACTTATCCACTCTAGTAAAAGTGCTGTATTACTGTCAGGGACGGAAAGGTGAAGTGGTGGATTATTAAGGGTATATTATATGTGTAAAACACAAGTCAAAGTTTCAACTAGATTATTTTATTAACATTTCAATTGAGATATTAATCTGTAGCAACAGTTGCTTGAAAAATATTAGCTAATATCTTAAGTACAGATACATACAATAAATACAAAATTCCAAATTTCGAAAATTTATAAAAACCAAGTTGCCATTTATGACAAAAGTAACTGTTTCAAGTTTTTTTTTTATTATAATTCCGCATCGCCATTGATAAACAAGCTGTATTATCTTTTCTAAACAATGTAGAAAACTAATGAATGCCTCGGGGATCGATGCCTAAATCATAATATAAGGCTTAAGAAGCAAAAAGGCACTAGGCCTGTTTTGTATGCAAGAATAAATGGAAAATCTCCAAATACAAGAGCCTTCTTTTTCATTTATATTCAGTTGAAGACTTAAAAAAATTCACTGTTCACTTTAAGGTTTTGTAGATAAAAAAGAAGCTTTTTCTGAAACGTTCTTAAGTCACGCTTTTGACTTTTGTGTGAGCTTCTTTCCGTCCGAAAACGGATTAGAAAGCCTCTTGGGAATTCTTTGTTGCCACTGGGGGGCTCTGAAATTTATTTTTAAAGAAATCACTGCACTTTTTCTCTATCTTTTTTTATTCCGCACTGATTTACATGAATTATATTATTACTCTATCGCTTAATTTTTTTTTCTACTTTTTTCTAAAATTTATTACATTTTTTTCCGAAAAAAAAATGACGCACTTAAAATAATCAACTTTTGAGCCGATTACGTTTCACGAAAGAACATTTTTAAATAATACTTTCTTTTTTTAAAATATTTTGTTCTATTTACTTAGTTTAACTAGATATCTTTGCGGTTAGGAACTAGAGGGAAGAAAAATAATCTTCTGGTATTCTTTTCTAAGTAAATATAAAGAAAGATCGCTCAGAATAGTGTAAAAAATAACAATATGAATATTTTAAAGAGGAGTAAAATGTAATTATTTAAGTTTGGATCATTGAGAAGCATATTTAAATATATTTAAATTTTGAATTAACTTCATATTTGCATAAAAAATTATTTTATTCAATACATCAGATAACTTGTCTTCCTGAATCAGATATTATTTGAGTTATGTGATATAACTGTTTACTAACCTCTCGTTTAGAAGCAACACGAGGGCTATTAGCGCCAGACTTCAATATTTTTGAGTCTTGATCAAGTGACTAAGATGGCACCTGAGCTGTAACCTCCACTCCAAATTTCCATAGCACGCCAGGGGGATGCCTTGAGATCGCAAGGATTTTTAACATGCATCAGTCCCGTTACACGTAGGTATTTAGAGACGTCAGGGCTTGAATCCACGACAAGAAGAAAACAATGCCAGCTGCGAGTCTGCGAAGTTAGCCGGCGTTGCTTAAGTTAAGCCGTAGTTTCTAGTCCTGATGCAACTTAAGACCCTTCACGTAAGGAGTACCACATGTACTTTAAGCCTGTCAGGACTCAGTTTCCTTACATTGAGTTGATATATAATCTAGTAGAACATGGGTAGCTCAAGTGTAGTTATTTGACAGCGATTGAAAATTACAAGATCCATAGTCGATAGCCCTCATGAGGTATCTGAGTACGACATTGATAATCTATCCAATCAAACAATTCCACATAGCGTGGTTTTTGATATAAATAGGGCTCAAAAATCCTTCCACTTTTCAGTAATTATATAACTGAAGTAATCACGATTCGCGATGCACTTAAACTAATCATCATTGATAACTCTCGCGAATTTTTTATCTATATTGAATACGTGAGTGTCTTAGAAGTGTTGGAAAACTTTGACGGATAATGTTACCCTTTAGTATCTGATGCATCTGATATCGCAGTTTGACTGAACAGCCAGGGTTTTAATATAAAATTTCAATAGTTACCTACAGATGGGTAGGTATCTTAGGAAATGAGTAAAAGGATTATGCTACCATTCGGTCTTGAACCTTCTACAGCCAGCATTAAAATGAAAATGTGTTTAGTGCTTGCGTCCATCGAGAGTGAGAATGCCGCGAACCGCCAAACTTTACGTTTGACTGAAACAAATCTTCTACGAAAACTTTTGATATGATTTGTTAAATTTACAAGGAAGAAACCATGTCCAGAACTCGTGTATTTGAGTAGAAGAAAAAATCAAAGATGACGGGGATTGACTTTTTTGAACACGGGTGATTGACTTCAAAGATGACGGGTATTGAAGTCAAAGTTGACGGGGAAAGATTGTTGACTCTTTTGATTTCTTCGATGCGAAACATGTTGTCCACAAGGAGTTTGAACTTGCATTACAAACAAATAATATTAAATTTATATAGATGCATTTAAATGCTTGAGAATTAGGGTTCGTTGCGTCCAAAATAAATCACCGATATCTGAATGCTCCACCAGAACAATGCATCCAGTCATATGTTATGAATTTTAAGGGAAGTACTGACCAAACACACCGTCGCAACGCTACACCAACACCTACTTTACAGATATAACTTCATCCAACTTCCCTTTGTTCATTGGGGTGAAGAAAGTCTGAAAATACATTGTTTCTGGACGAATGATGCGTTTGAAATCACTTCTATGGTGTACCTGACGGCCTTGTGGTTACTGCCTTCCGTGGTAAGTACAAAAACTGGAAAAAGAGCTATAACCGTTAGTTCTGTATTGATAAACGAGAGCCCTATTTTGAAAATAATCATTTTGTAGTTAATATATCTTATTAAATAAATATATAGTTATGACTTCAGTACCGATACTTGTCGGAAAGCTCTTATAAATATAACTAGGAATCCTTGTACAAATAACAAGGATCAAATTTTCTCCTAAAAATCAGCAACAGAATCTTTTTTTAAAAAAAATTGGATGCATTTAAAATTGTTTGCACATTTTTGCGCAATGGTTAAAATGAAAGAATTTTAATAGAGATTCTACGCAATGATAATAATATTTAACACATTTACAGTAATATCCATAATAAATAATAATTATCCGTACATCCGATGAAATTAAGCATTTTGTCAGCATAGATATTTACATATTATTTCCTATTTTATTTTTTCAACTAGGTAAGTTGCGTGCGTCATTGTAAAGTATTAATATGAGTACATCATCCATTTGAATACATCATTTACTCATATTAATACTTTAATTCCTTTTTGGTTTTACAGTTATGTTTGTGTGTGAATTTTAGTTTAAAAAGTGAAATTTCAAAAAAAATTATAAGACATGATTTTTATTTCATATACCAAATACATGATTACAGAAGAAAGTTCCTTTGTCCTAAATCTTAATGCTCATAAAAGAACGCATCTAAAATTGAGCTCTACTATTAGAAATATTAAATTTGGTAAAAGTAATTTACTTAAATACATATAGTAATAATAAAATCCGTTGTAAAGCAGAACACAATTTATCATATATATATATATATATATATATATATATATATATATATATATATATGGTTGAATAGATTTTTAGGAAAATCGAAAATGCCTTTGGAATTGTAAAATAAAGGCGCAATTTTAAACACCAATATTTATTTATCGATGCATAATTTTTTTAGAGGGAGGTCTTAATGGACAAGTTGCGTTTTTATTTCGGGGTCATTTTCTAAGTCACGCGACTACAAGTTTCCTTCAAATATTGAAAAGAACAAAGAGCAAAGTCTATATAAGCAAGGAATTAAATTTTTCCATTACTACCAATAAAAATCATTTTTGCCTTCTTATTATGCTTAAAAAATGTTTTCTGAGAAGTTTGTTGTTGGTTACTGACACTTTAAATATCTAGATAAAATAATAGGAAATATTTAAATAGAAATTACTCCTTAGCTTTTTCTTACTTCTTAAATATATCATTAGAATTTCGGTAAGATATTAAAAGCTTATAGATCGATTTTCATATAAAACATTCTAAAGGCAAAAAAAGGCCTTCATTTAATGAGAATAAAATATTTTGAAGAAAATTAATATCCACTTATAAACGTAAGCAATTGGTAAGTTTTTGTTGAAGAATGGAAATTACTTTTATTGCTAGAAGTGAAAAACACATACAATTACATTAAAAAAAAATGAAGATTAATCAGTTTTTGAAGAAGAAAAATTAAGCAGAAAAAATTTGTAAATGGAAAATACTTGAAGTCTAACAGATCTAATTTGGAATGTAAGAAAAGACAAAGAGATTTGAAACGTCGGAATAAAAAAAAAAAAAAAAAAAAAACATTAGTAAAAATGAGTCTCAGATTACACATCTAGATAAGTTTAGTTTTTATTAACGTCGCATTAGAAGCAACACGAAGGCTATTGGCGACGGACTTCGTAATTTGAACCTCGGTCAAGTGACGAGGACGATACATGAGCTGGCACCAAACCACCATCACATGTATATGAGATGTACATCGATAACCAATAATATCGAAAACTCTTCTCCAATTAGTGAACACCGGTAATATATTAGGCATAGTTGTCCTAACTCGAATAAGCTATAGTCTTAAGGGAATTATTAAATTACTTGACCTTAAGGTATGCAATAAGATATACTATATAACTAAAAGTTATAGGAGGCTTTGGATTTCTAAAGAAAAACATTACAAAATGTTTCCTAATCTTAGATATGTAAAACCATGCCTAAACTTACAATTTAAGGTACAGTTTTAATGATATTCCGTTCAGGGATCTACCTAAAAATTAAACAAAAAACGAAAAATAAATTGTTTTGTGACCCTGTTATTTCTATTACAGTATGAAAGTAGTTGAATAAGGTAAAGTTAATGTTCTCGAAAACATAACAAAGCGTGATATCCAAAGTATTTTTGCTGAGAAGCTTTTTTGATTTTTTTATATTGCCTAAAACAAACGAGTTTGGTATTTTCAAAATATTAGACTTGTTTATTTTTGAACGGTGATGTTGGCAAAAATAAGGAAAAATGTACTTTATCGACCATCCCTTATAATTTATTTACTTTTAAAAAGAAACAGAAATATGGCTTACATTGTACCATTTATATCTTTCTATATTTTCCCGATATTCAAGTGAAATTTCTCATTTATTATCTGCCAAATTGTGAAATAAAAATATTAATATATTTTGCGTATGTACAGTGAATGATTGTTTTCTTTATAAAGATTTACATCTCGTTGAATACCCAATGCTTTGAATATTAAATTTATGTACAGTGCTTCTCTTTTACTTCTGTAAGTTTCGTGAAATTTGTAAACAAAAATCATTCGTAAAAATTTAAAAACGTTTAAAGCAATATTTATATTTTCATAATTTTCGGTACCACTTTTACGAAAATGTACCTAAATATTGAAAATACCTAATTAAATATTTTATAAGCATGACATGAAAAATTATTTTCAGCTTTTTTGACACACGTTGATCTAAGACTCTTTTTGTATTTATTTCATTTTATTAAAAGTCTCCTAAAAGCATAAATCACCGAAACGTCTTTGACAAGGAAGAATTCATGCATGTTTTTATATGCCCTAAGTTAAGAGACAATTCATCAAGAATGTCTTCAGAAATCGTATGAAATCTTAAAAATACAATGAATCCCACAATTTTTGGATGTATAGTGTAATGTAAAGGGCAAAGTACAAGTTAGTTTTCTTATTACGATTAATCATTCAATGTCTCTTTGTGGCTGCTGTAGCCTGGTCATAGATGCGGACTCGCGGCCTTCGGTTGTTTTCGTCCAGTCGTGGGTTCAATCTTTGATGTCATAAAAGAAAAGTCATGAAGTGGGGTTTATGCGGGTTAATTCTAGTAGGCTTTCAAGTTCTTCCGTTTGCGTGGTGCAGAAGTTTGGAGAAAGAGCTAGTAGAGCAGGTGTCACTTTCGTCACTACTTTCAAAATTACGCGGGCCATCGCCAATAGACCTCGTGTTGTGTTTCAGTGTGACATTAATAAACAGTGCAACAAAATTAATGTCTATACTTCAACTATTATATTTTTTTGGTATATAAGTAAGAAATAAATTAACTTATGTCAATACCTCTAACAATATATGTACACTCCTTTAAAATCTATTATTTATCAAAAGTGATTTTGATTAAAAACTGTAATGTTCGTCTATTGGCTCATCATTAAAAATAAGAAATTGATCATTTTCTTAACTTTTTTTATTTACTTTATTTACTAAACAAGTATAAAGTAATACTGATATGATTAGAAATTTATACTTGAAGGAACGAAGCATTTCGGCACAATTAATTAGCATACATATTTGATTTGACTTAAACTAAAAATAAAGTTCGAGTTCTATGAAAAATTTGACCCCTCAATTACAGTTAAATCAAGCCATTAAGGCCTAAAAATATTTTTTGGAGTATTTTCTATCAATGTAGAAGGAATTTTCAAGGTGAACGAAATTGAAACAGAATTGTTTTTATTATACATACAAGAACCAAAATAAACTCAAATCCAACATATTAATAAGCGTAATTAAGTTCAAATATAATTAAAATGTTACTGATTAAATAATTCCCCTATACTTACATATTGTGAGGCAATTTTTGACTTTAATTATACCATAAAGTTTAATTAAATCTAAAGTAATAAGTATGGTTTGAAATATTCACGTCTATATAATATATTAAATCTATCATAACATTCAGCGCATCTCTCAACACAATCATATCCATAATCCTGTGCATAAGGATATTTTAATCCTTGGCCTCATAGTATCATATTGAGAAAATTACTTCGAATAACACAGACTAATTAAATCCATTTCCCTATTGTATAATTTCATTAAAAATTGGCACTGTGTCAAGAGTACACATTAGACTTTAAGGCATTAGACAGCCTAGTGATCACGGTTAAGAGTTTTACAATCGAAACTCAGATGAGATTGCAATTTCTAAACCTCGTTCAACCGAAAACCATTCACTTAACAGTTTTCGGTTGAACCCCTTATTATTCCATTTACGCGGATATTTACTTTGAATTCGATTTGGTATGAAAGATCTAACTTGCATGTGTGTGTGTTAAATAGAAGAGTGTAAGTACCAGTTCCATTGCCATACTTATTCGTAATCATGATTTGAAATTATGAAGTTTTCTCTTAATAATCTTCTTTTAACTCTGTATAAACTTTATTTGAAAACAAACTTATAACTTTACAAAATTTTCGAAGCGCAATTTAAAATGATTTTTAAGGTTCTATTCGTCTCAAATAAATATTCTCATAAAAACTTTCAAGAAATCTAGAAGTGGTTTGGACTTAAAAGCCGTGTAATTTTCAAAGGATGATCATCAAAATAAATAATCAACTACATAAAAAATATTTATTAATCTATAAATAAAGCTTGATGAGGTGTTCATTAAATAGTTAATGATTTTATTTGTAACTTGCTTTCCAACGGTGAGAGCTATATTGCTATTAAATAAATCTTCTAATTTTTCAGTAAGTGTAGGGGTATTGAATGATTAAAAATTACTACGTTTTTTCTATGTAACTAATTATCAGCTAGCATACGAATAAAGAACATTTGAAAAAAATTTAGCTAATGAGTGTACGCAAACTGTCATTGAAGCCAATGCTAAAGCAGTAAGCTATGAAGAATCAATGAACTTTCAAATCAAATGATAAGACAAAAAGAAAAAAAAATACATAGATGCAAAAATATCTCATTACGTTTTCCCATTGGAATGTGCAAATTAGTTTGGTTGGTTTTATTAACGCCCCACCAGAAGCAACACAACAGCTATTGGCAACGGACCTCGTAATTCTGAGCCATGGGCAAATGAAGAGAACAACACCTGAGCTGGAACCTCTTCCTAACTTCCACACCATGCCAACGAAGGAATTTGGACCTCAACAGATTTAACTTGCATCAACTCGGCTGGTCTTTGGTGGCATCAAGGCTCGAGCCTACGACTCAACGAAAACCGCCGACCGCCAATCCGGTACAATGACCACTAAGTTCCCGTAGCCACAATTTCTGAATGAATATATCAAAATAAATAAAGAACAAAAAAATTATAAATCTATAAATAAATGTTGACAAGAAATTTATCAAGTCGTATATGATTTTATTTAGAGTTCATCGTTAGAAAGGAAGTGACAAATCGCTATTAAATAAATCGATAATTTTTTCAGTAAGTGTAGGTATGGAATAATTAAAGATTAGTACTTATTCACTCTGTAACAAATCACAAACCAATAAATGAATCAAAAGCATTAGAAAACTACCTAGATAATGAATGTACGCAAATCGTCAATGAGACCAACTCTAAAAATAATCAATAGATTTTTAAATCAAATGATAAGATAAAAAGCAACATTGATGAAAAAATATCACAATACGTTTACACATCGGAATATGCAAATTACTGCTACACTTATTTATAAATCACAAACCTACTTAATATCTTAAAAATCATTTTAAAAACAGTCTATGAAACAAGTGAGTAAATTACTAAGTTAATGTTAAAGAAGCAAGCTAAGAATAATCAATTGACAATCAAACCAGATGATAAAATAAAATCTTGTAACAAATCACCAACCAATTAATAATTTTAAGGAAATTTATCAAGAAAAGTCTAACTAATGCCGAAGCAAAAAACAGAAATAAATCTACAAAGTCGGGGGGAAAGTAAGCTGAGGGTAATCAGATGACAGTCAAACCAAATAATAAGGCACCATCGATTTCCCTATGGGTTTCCCTTTATGCGCATATTTTCCTTTTTATTTTCTTTTGTTCGAAATTTTTTTGCAATATATTCCTAAGTTTTCTGTTATAACTCACTTTTCTATGAAAAAAGATTATATATTTTAAGGATTACATTATTGACTAAACCCTTAAGAACATTCACATAAAGCATGTAAAACATTTTTTTCAAAAATAATTTTTTTTTACAATTTTATTTTACTATTTTTAATCTCCACTCTTAGATAACAGTTAGATAAATAGAATCAAATGGTAACGAACCTTTCAAAAGGATACATTGAGATATATGAAAATTTAGTACAACCATTAATTTTGCCAACGTCTGTAATTAATGACAGAATAAGATTTTTATTCCGGAGCCAGATGAATCTTGACGCATTAATTATTTCTTTTTCGTTCTTGTATCAGACGAGCAAAGGGTATTTACACTGAATTATCTTTTAATAAAACTCTTTCAGTTAGGGATAGAGGTCGTAAAAAACTGAGACAGAAACAGAAAAGAAATCCAGACAGTCGGCTCCGTTGAAACTTAGCTGGATGAATGGCGAATGTTTACTCATTGGTATATTTCTGGAACTTCATTTCTTTGATACTTTCGAAAGAAAAGGGTGATAATAATAATTTTGGGGGAAAATTAACAAACTGGTTAAAATTTCTATGTGATACTTATTAAAAATATGTACACCATGTAAGGATATCTTTTAAATATGAGACTGAAATTTGATGGAAAAATTAGTATTTATTTTCCACTTTTAAATTAACTACTCACCTGAAATAATGAATTTAGCCCATTAATTCACTTATAATAACAGTCCATTAGGTAGCGCATATTATCTGAGGATATTTTTGTAATTATATGTGAATTTTCAGAGGTCCATAAAATAAATGTATAATATGAAAGGGAAAAACTGAAAACCTTTAATGAAATTTTATAATTGTAACGTATGATAATTTTAATAAGTGTAGTTTTATAACCCTCTTTAAGCATTAGATTGGAAACTATTACGATTTATTAAGAATAATGGAAAATATGAAGAAATTATTTTTGGAACTAAATTAATTATTGCTGTAGAAATATAAATGCAAACTGTAACTTTCTTTCATAAACTAATAAAGAGAGTCATAATTCACATTGAATGTCAGCATTCATGTAGAATGTTGTAACTTATGAAGGGTTGTTACCGTTAGATTTTTCTCTGGAAGAAATATTTTTACACCTAAAGACCACTTTTGGCTTTTATATAAACCTAAGTTACAGTTAAAGAAATGACGAGATTTTGTTGGATATTAATGATCAACACTTTTGAACAAAGCAGAAGCTACTTAATATGAAGTTATGGATTTCACTACTGCTTTTCCTACTTTTCTTCTTGCTCCCAATATTTCTTAGTTCTCACTGAAAATATGTGAATACATATTACTAGGAATTAACAACTGTTCCACTTTCTTTTAATACAATATTGTTATGTTAACAGAAATAGAAAAACGCTTCATATTTTGTTTTCATGCATTTGTTTTTAAAACTTGAAGGGGATCTTTGATGATTCTTTAGAAATATTATGTTTGAGAAATTGACAAATAGAGCGCTAGAAAATGGAGCTTTAAAGTTTCAAACAGACGTGTCAAATAATACAGACAAATATACTTATATGCATTTTTCTCAAAAATTTTTTTTTTTGGAATTCTGTTATACTTTGCTCAAAGGCTACTATATCTGGAGTTCTGATATTTTCCCCATAGTAAACGGGGAATATTTACTATAAAATGAACATAATTTTTTTCTATTAAACGCTTACAAATTTTAGGTATAACACATTATTTGTACAGAAAAAAATAACACATTTGTATAAATAATAAAATAGCATTTGTATAAATAATAAAAATAATTTTTTTATAAAATACTGTGCTTAATTCAAATTTCGAAATTATAATTGTTCAATTTTATTTTTTAAATACTCTGCAAACTTCTAAATTTATAAATGAGGTGGAATTTATGCAAAATATAATATGTTTAATATGTTTTTATAAAATATAATATGTTTTATATATAATATTTATAATATGTTTTTGTTCTAAAATTTTTTTGAAATATCTGCTGTCACAACGTAAATTTCAGTTTTCTACAACAAAAATCAAAACGTTAAGATCACTCAAATTAAATTTATCATTCTTTGAAATTGTATATAGATTAAATATCTTTTAAAACATTACTTGTCCTTTAAAATCTTTTAAAACATTAAGTCCGTTTACATTTTCTGATAAAAATAGAGAGGTACATTACATTAAAGTGGATAATAATGCAAGATAATATACTGATTTTCAAAATGAACTGTTGTTTATCGTCTTAAAAGCATGCTTCATAATTATTTTAAGTTTCTAAAAGTCGCTTTAGACGTTAAGAATTTTTCTTTTGATATAAAAGGAAGTTGCCATTTTCGAAAGTGTCGTTTAAGTGACTGCTATTTATAAATTTAAATGCAAATGTTTAGTGGAAATATTTTTGTTACTTTTTTTTTTAATACTGACCTACAAATACGTAAAATGTTATAAATAGCAGAAGGGAAGAAAACACTTTTGTGAAAAAACGCTTAGGTAATTTAATGTTTGCGTTCTTCAACCGTATGCTATAAGACACTGGTTGAATTATTTATATATATCAATGAATCGAATTAAAATTTATGTAACATTTACTTTAACCTGTAATGAAAAAGGATACTATTTGCATCTGATCTTTCAAATGTATTTTACGAGTAGGTATTTTTTTATTAAAATTAAACTCCTAACAGAAGCGGTATAACAACAAGTTTCAGGAAATTACGTATTTCACAGTTGCCTAAAAAGTCCTGAACACATCTCCTCAAAAATATTCAGTGCACTTCATTCTACCACCCCTTTTGCTATGAAATTACCTCTGCATTGGTATTTCCAAGAGTTTTTCTTTTTTCCCCGAAAAAAATAATGTTGGAAATACCAAAAGTTATTCACGCTACTAATTTAACTTCTCAACGGTTACGGTTCACATGCAGAAAAACTAGTTTTACAGATAAGAAATTAAGCCAAAGCGAAACACAACTTATTACAGTTGTAGTTGAGGAGAGGTGAGTAATTTTACGAAGTACCTTTGGCTGATAAGTATTGTAACGTGAAAGCAAATATCATTGTCGATTTGAATTGATAAACATGGATAACCAACACTTTAGAAAAGGAGTTACGAATTCTCCCCTCTTAAAAGTTATTCCAATAAGGCAAAACTTGCCAATTCCAGGCGATGTAGTTCAGGAGTTGGTGAAATTTGGCGAAATTTTATGGTGCGAATTGATGGCAACCCTGAGGGGCAGGCTGCGCGCTCTTCTCCGTAGACTCGTCAAAAGGGGTTCGGCGAGAAAACCCGGAGCAGAAGAGAATCCGAGTGTGCATCAGCCAGCCAGCCCCCTCAGGAGTGCGTCCGTCTGACCGTCCCCCCACACCACCCTCCACTCCCCTATTGGTGATTTAGTTTTGCACCATCCCCAAGGTAAGAACTTTTTTATCCTTTAAAAAATTCCTTTTCCTTTTGCCTGACCCACTTTTCCGACGAACTTCGCAAACCGGACGCCGCGCAACTTTTCCGAAACTTTTCCCCAACTTTTTAGTTTTGGGGAAAGTTTTCAGAATGGGACGGAAAGTTGTTCGAAATCCCTTTTTTAAATGGAATGGATGAAGTTTGATTGATTAATCGAAGAGAATGAAAGATTGCTCCGTTCTTTTTTGGAGTTTAAAAGATGGTTTCGAGATTGGGTTAAAAGTTAAGTGCGTAGAAACCGAAAACCCTCGATGGCCGCTTTTCTGCGCACTGCACCAAGAAAACGACGCGCCTGTCTCTGACTTCGTTTTCTTAGCCGATTTAATTTTAGTAAAAGAAATTTTAAAAAAAGAAAAGTGGAATAATTTTTTTAAAAAAAAATTGGAACTTATTATTTTTTTTTCTGGTTTTTTAAAAGGACAGGAATTAGTTTAACGAAGTTAATTAAAAGAATAAACGCAGTTTTGTGACCTAAATTGAGGTGAAGGTCAAACTGAATAGTTCTTTGTTAACTATTAGAATCAAGGTTAATCGTGCGAAATTGGAAAATGCATTCACTTAAAGAAGTGAAATGCAATTAAATTTAAGTCAATGCATTAAATGATAA